>SJYV01056326.1:1090227-1113108 GCA_006410875.1 Neotragus pygmaeus
AAAAAAAAAAAAAAAAAAAAAAAGAATTCTTTCATAAAAAGTTTTCTTTACATCTAAAAAATGGTTTGTATAAAGGACATTGTTTCTCAGCCAACCATGCCAATTTTTGCCCGGCCCTAAGACTCCTTACCAATCTTCTTGTCATTTTATAAACCTAACTCTCTCGATAGCTCTACAGTTTAAGTTAGAATGCCTAAAACAAAATTCAGAGCACATGACCCTTGTCTCTTTATGTTTACTGTTTGTCTGTAGATCAGCTGTGAAGGCTTTCAGAGACTGAACAGTTTCACTGTTTCTTTGACCGGGTTTCCTGAGTTCACCAGACCTGCTGTCACCTAGAAATGTCCCGCTTATTGGGTTGTCAACAAGAGGCTACTGGAAAAGAGGATAATGCCACGTGGACCACAACAACTTTCTGTCTTGCTATGTAGCTGAAAGTGATGGTCTCTGTTTTCATTTGTCACAGGCCTCCCCACCTCGAGATCTGTGTGAAGAACATAAACGGAAAGAGTCAAGATTTAGGATGAACGAGAGGAGATGCTGTCTTTCTGAATTTTGTATTAAGCACTTAATTTCTGTGTCATTGCCAAGTAAGGATGAAAGGGGCTCATGGACATCAGTGGACTAGGATCACTGAAAATCTCCAAATGCAAACCACAATCACAAAAAGTGCTTTTTGTCAAACATTAGGAAGGGACATGACTACATTTGAACAAGCTTACCTAAGAAAATTGTGTAGGAGGGAGAGAGGAATGGGAGGAAATTCCAGTTCAGTCTGGTTTATAGAAACTTCAACCACAAGCTCTTTTCAAAAGGATATCAGGATTCAAGCATGACATCATTTAAAGAAATGCTTATTGGTGTTCAGACTCTGACTGGCTGGAATCTGGGTCTCTTTATTTAACTCTTTCTCAGCTGAGACTTTGCCCATTTAACTTTAGGAATACACTTTTTATGTTGTTTCCAACAGCAGTTAGCTTTGGAGCAGAGAGCAATTGAAGGAGTTGCTTTCTATAAACCCCTCACCTCAGTGTAAGTTTTTATGCTTAGAGTGTCAAAAGTTACTTCAAATGCTTTACTGCTATGCAGTTGTGAAAGCAGCATTACTGACAGAAATGCTTCAATTAAAGCCTTTGAAAACTAGAGAACAAGCCACTGTATGATTACTTTTTCCATCTCAGTCTCCTTTCTCATATTTTTTATCCTAATTTTACTGAAATATAATTGACATATAACATATTGTGTATGTTTAAGGGGTCCAACATGAAGATTTGATACAAATATATACTGCAAAATGATTACAACAATATAGATATTTAGCACATCCCCCTCCTCACAAAGTTACATATGTGTGTGTGTGTGTGGTAAGAATATTTGAGATCTATTCTCTCAGCAACTTTCAAGTGTAAAATGTAGTATTGTTAACTATAGTCACCATGCTATACATTAGAGTCCCAGAATTCATTTATCTTATAACTGGAAGTTTGTACTCTTTGACCAGAGTCTCATTTCCTCTCCCACAGCACCAGACAACCACAATCTTTCTACTCCATTTATCTGAGTTTGCCTTTTTTAGCTTCCACTAATGTGAGATCATACACTTTTTATCTTTCTCGGCCCAACTTATTTTGTTTAGTATAATACCCTCAAGGTTCATCTATGTTGTTCCAAATGGCAGAATTTCCTCCTTTTTCGTAGCTGAGTAATATTCCCTTATGTGCAAATACTACATTTTATTTATCCACTCATCCTTTAACAGACAGGCTGTTTCTATACCCTGGCTGTCGTGACTAATGCTGCAGTGCACATGATAACACAGACATCTCGTCAAGATAATTTCATTTCTTTCAGATATATACCCAGAAATAAGATTGCTAGATCATATGGTAGCTTTATTTTTAATCTTTTGAGGAATCCCTTCATACTGTTTTTCATAGTGGCTATATCAACTTACACTCTTACCAATAGTATATAAGGGATCCATTTTCACCACATCCTTGCCAACACCTGTTGTCTCTTGTCTTTTTGATAATAGTGATTCTAATCATGTGAGTTATATCTCCTTGTGATTTTGATTTGCATTTCCCTGATTATAAGTGATGTTCTACATCTTTTCAGGTACCTGTTGGCCATTCATATGTCTATTTTGGAAAAATGTCAAGTCTTCCACCCATTTTTAAATTAGAGTACTTGGGTTTTTAAAACTTTGTTTTGTTTTGCTATTGAGTCATATGAGTTCGTTATATATTTTGGATATTAACCCCTTATCAGATGTATGGTTTGAAAATATTTTCTTTTATTCTATGTGTTGCCTTTTCATTTTGTTGATGTTTCTTTTACTGTGTAGAAACTTTTTCATTTGATGTAGTCCCACTTATTTATTTTCCTTTTGTTTGTATTTTTGTGTTTTTGGTATAATATCCAAGAAATCATTCCCAAGACCACTGTCAAGAAGACTCTTCCCAAGTTTTCCTTCAGTTCTTACATCTAATGATTTCTGTTCTTACATCTAAATCATTAATCTATTTCAAGTTAATTTTTGAATAGTGTTAAGACAGAGTCCAATTACCTTATTTTGCAGGTGAATAATCAGTTTTCTCAGCACCATTTATTGAAGAGATTTTCTTTTCCTTATTTAATATTCTTGGTTCCCTTGCCAAATATTAGTTGACCATATATGTGTGGGTTTATTTCTGGACTCTTGATTCTGTCCCATTGATCTATGTATCTGTTTTTATGTCAGAAACATACTTTTTTGATTACTACAACTTTATAGTACAGTATGCAGTCAGGGAATGTGATGCCTCCAGATTTGTTCTTCTTTCTCAAGATTGCTTTATCTGTTTGGGAGTCTTTTGTGGTTCCATACAAATTTCAGAATCATTTATTCTATCCTTGTGAAAAATGCCATTGAGATTTTTATAAAAATAACATTGTTATATAGATGAGTAATAAGGTAAGTTTCTTTTCTTATATAATCATACTCTTTCCTTTTTGGTCAACATTTATGTCAGACTGTTGGTTTACCTTGTTTTTATAGTTAGATGTTAAATTTAAAGCCTTATAACTAAGCAGCTCTTTTTAAGAACTGAAATAACATACCATGGTCAACAAAGAGATGTGAGTTACTTTGGCTGAATGGTGACAATCTTATTTGAGTATTTCCCACTTTATCTAGGGCTTCCCTGATGGCTCAGACTATAAACAATCTGCCTGCAATGTGGGAAACCTGGGTTTGATCCCTGGGTTGGGAAGATCCCCTGGAGGAGGGCATGGCAACCCACCCTTAGTATTCTTGCCTGGAAAATCCCCATGGACAGAGGAGCCTGGGGGCTGCAGTTCATGGGGTTGCAAAGAGNTGCAATGTGGGAAACCTGGGTTTGATCCCTGGGTTGGGAAGATCCCCTGGAGGAGGGCATGGCAACCCACCCTTAGTATTCTTGCCTGGAAAATCCCCATGGACAGAGGAGCCTGGGGGCTGCAGTTCATGGGGTTGCAAAGAGTTGTACATAACTGAGTGACTAAGCACAGCACAACACAGCAGTTTATTTAGGAAAAGGAACTGATAGAGTTAATCATTTCAAAAGGATACAATTTGGAATTAGCCTTTATTCTCATCTTCTCCTTGGGCTCTTCAATGGAACCAGATAGACACAGGCAGTAATTGTGGGTCAGAGTGATAAAATGATGCACAATAGCTTGAGAGTTGTGAAACTTAGGGATGTTATCTTGATTTCATATCACTTTCACTGTCTTTGATGGTAATATAAGAAATATACACTTTCCAGTTAATAAATTCAAACCTTCCCTATTTCAATAATTT
The DNA here is from genome assembly GCA_006410875.1 of Neotragus pygmaeus. Classification (NCBI taxonomy): domain Eukaryota; kingdom Metazoa; phylum Chordata; class Mammalia; order Artiodactyla; family Bovidae; genus Neotragus; species Neotragus pygmaeus. The sequence continues at coordinate 1,094,051 of SJYV01056326.1, forward strand.
TTGGTTTTCATAACATCCCTGGAGATAAAGAAGACAGCTAGAAGAGTTAAGAAACACAGGTCTAGAGGCACAAGGAGCTGTATAGGATAATGGAACATAGGGAAGGAAGACGAGACATATGGTCAGCCATTGGACTAGACTAGACAGCAAGGAGTTACTTCTTGAGCTTTTCAAACATGGTACGCTTACTCTTCCTTCTGGTTCTATTACTACCAAAACAATCATAAGACTTTACTGACAAGTTAGGATTTGGTCCCCAAAAATATGAAGAGAAAGGTAGGAACAAGACTCCCCCCAGTGTTTGACCTTCAGAGGAGACAGTTCAGATAAAGGATAAGTATGAACAGCTGGGGAGTATTAGCTGTTTCTCTGGGCTTCCCTAGTGGCTCAGCAGAACAGAATCTGCCTGCAATAAGACTCTGATGCTGGGAAAGATTGAAGGCTGGAGGAGAAGGGGGTGATAGAAGATGAGATCTTTGGATAGCATCACTGACTTAATGGACATGAGTTTGAGAAAACTCTTGAGGATGGTGAAAGACAGGGAAGTCTGGTGTGCTGCAGTCAATGGGGTTGCAAAGAGTCAGACAGGACTTAGCAACTGAACAGCAAATCAGATGTTTCTTTGGCCTTCCCTGGTGGCTCAGCAGTAAAGAATCTGCCTGCAATGCAGGAGCTGCAGGAGATGGAGTTCAGTCTCTGGGTTGGGAAGATCCCCTGGAGGAGGACATGGCAACCAACTCCAGTATTCTTGCCTGGAGAATTCCATGATCCCGGAGGGCTACAGTCCATAGGGTAGCAAAGAATTGGACGTGACTGAAGTGACTTAGCATGCACAGCACATGAGTTGTCTCTTTACCCTCTTCCACACAGGGACCTACATAAATGGATACAGAATTGGCAGCTGACTCAGAATGATATAGTGTTAACACTGTAAAATTAGTTGTGTTTGGAAGAGTAACATTTGTATATTTTTTACCTGGTTCAGCAATATTCCCTTATCTCCTGTGAAAATCATTTTTCTAGAATAAAGTCTCCCTCTAGCCCAAAGCTCAAAGTTATTAGTCATACTGAAGAGAAAAAAACAAGTTAACAAACTGCTATATATTTGATTTTCAGTTGATCAATTCATTATCTTTCAAATATCCATGTTGTCAGCAAATAGACTCTGGAGCATCCATTGGGTAGTACCCTGCCTTTGGCAGAAGGGAAGGAAATAGGATCGGGGGAGGAATGAATAAAGCTGTGATGCAGTCCCATCAAAAGCTTCGGGTTCCTGTGAGCCTTGTCAAAGGCCCTTTGGGGATCTCTGAAACTGGGCTAGCTTTGCAGAGTTGCCCTGAAATGGGGTAGAAGACTGGGCCTTTATACCCCTGCAGTGACCAGTCATGGGATGTGGGTGGCCCTGTGACCCTGGGTGAGGTGGGTCTCTAGGGCGAATCCTAGAAAAAGACTCAGCTGAGAGCTGAGGGAATGGGTGTCTCAGTCTGAGAGGATGGATTTGGACAGTCCCCGACATCATCCATTGCAATATAAATTAGACTTCTAAAGTTATTCAATTCTTTCAAAATTTGCCAGAGTATACAAGAGCTATACAGATTTCAAAGTGAAACTTCAATGGCCCAGAGATGGCAGATCTCTTAGAAATTGTATGACAAATGTTTCACATTTGTAGAAATTTTTTTACAAGTCATCAAATAAATAGCTTTTCCATTTAATATATAGTAGCAGAAAGACAGGGGCTCTTCTGATTTTTGATATGTAGGGTGGTTGGGGGNTTGTATGACAAATGTTTCACATTTGTAGAAATTTTTTTACAAGTCATCAAATAAATAGCTTTTCCATTTAATATATAGTAGCAGAAAGACAGGGGCTCTTCTGATTTTTGATATGTAGGGTGGTTGGGGGACTAGGGTAGGAGTGTAGCTGCCTTTATCACAATCTGCTTGGAAGAATAAAAATGGTTGGCTTAACCTTCACCACCCCAGCTTGAGTCCACATTCTTAGAGGATGAGCTAAAGATTGAATTCTGGATCTTTTGTGTAAGAGAGGGAGAAATCTGCTGCCAAGTACAGGAGCATTGGAGCCTTGAGACTGAATCCAAAAACTGATTGTGGATTTGGAACAATGCCTTATATGGTATGACTGTTTGGAGCCACTTCAGGGAGCTAGGGGATCATCGTGGCATTGCTTACAATAATCAAGGGCTGTCTGAGATTCAGGAGGTGAAGCAAGAAGATATGTGTGTCTAATGTTGAAGAAAAGCATTTTTATGTCTGTTAACATTTATGGTGTCCGATTGAGTGGGTTAGCAAAATAAAGACAGATGGCAACAGATTAATGCGAACACTTACAATACCTACAATATTGCGCCCACTGCAGCTGAAGCTCTCCTGCTCAACTTCCTCTACAACTCACAGTCAAATGTCACTTAGTGACCCTGAAGAGAAGAGCAATTTATGATGGATCAGGAATCAGGATTAACCATACATTTATCATGGAATGAGGAATCAGAAACTTCATTTAATGTATAACTGTGATGTTTGTCTGGGCCTGGTGGATCATTACTTTGCAATCACTCCTTGTGTTAGGAAGCAGGAATTGATTAGCCTAGGGTCATTAAGTCCATCCCCTGCCTCCAGGCTGTACAGTTTGTGTAAATGGTTCCAGCTGGATATGCCTTTATGCTATTCTTAAGGAGCTCCTGAAGAGGAAATTACGAGATGTCCCGGAGGAGCACATTGTGAGGGTCTCACAGCCTTAAGCTCTGAGAAGTTCTCTTCCATATTGAAGGAGTATTGGAGTAATGAGTCACAAACTCTGGGCTCTCCTATTAACTCTGATATTTAGCAGTGGCTAGACCTTGGACATGAGTTTGAGCAAGCTTTGGGAGATAGTGAAGGACAGGGAAGCCTGGTGTGCTGCAGTCCTGGGGTCCCAAAGAGTCGGACACGATTGAGCGACTGAACAAGATCTTGAAGCAGCCATTCTTTGACTGAATTTTTCTGATGTAAGAGATTGAAAATATTTCTCCAGACACCTCTGACACCCCCACAAGATGATAGGGAGGATCAAAGGAGACAGTGATATGTGAAACATTACTGTGTTTCTAAATTAGGTTGTGATGTACCAGTTCAAAGGTACAAATTGCTGTCAATTAGCTACAATTAAGTGCTGGTCAAGCCATGATGAAACAGATGTGATCAAAAATGAAAAGCCTCAGCAATTTTAGATTGAGAGAACAGTCTAAGATGGACTTTATCATGCCTGCAGTTGAACATTAGAGGCATTCAACTTGAATATGCAACAGGTCATGTTCAAGCCTATTACCTTTATCATAATGTGACACCAAAGATTAACTTTTTTGGTACAGGCATTCCAGTTATCATGGTTGGGTTTAAGTATCATTTGGAATGAATTTTGTTTCTTATTTTAAGATGCTCAATGACCTGGAGTGCTCTGTCCTGTATTTGACTGAATCCAATTACTAGTAGGACAATGTGGGTTTGGTTTTGAACCAGAAACCCACCCACTCATGCACATGTGTTTCCATATCACATAATGAAAAATACATTGTAGCTTCAAGCTTTTGATAAATGATGGTAAATTTTTTCCAATGTTGGAATTTTTCTAATGTCTGATAAATGTCTTTCATAATTCACCAAAGCTTTTTGAGCACAAGAGAACATCCATTATAAAGCAAAGATATGAATTCTCCCTGTATATGCCTCTGACACGATCCCACCTTTGCTTTGCCGGCACTGGAGTCGGGGCCGTTTCCTTGTTGCTGCCCCACGGGCTACATAGTTGCACTGGAGGCGTTGTGACCCCCCTCCTTCGACACTTAGACACAATTTGTCCTGTCTCTTTCACCCTTGGAGAGCCTCACAGCTGGTCTGCATGATACCCAATATCATTTTGATGATAAATGAAGGCCTTTCTTAAAGTACAGTATCTCTGTCCTGTGATGGTGAACAGAATGCCTCCTCCAAGGACAAGGTACTTCCTAATAGTCACAGCTATTGCACAGCCATTTCTGCTCTTTGGTTTTTTGCATTTCCTAAAGTTTGTGTATATTTCTTTCACTCCTTTTCTGTTTGATTTCTGGGGCTTTACAGGAGAGTTTGTTTGAAGTTCCTGTCTNGACAAGGTACTTCCTAATAGTCACAGCTATTGCACAGCCATTTCTGCTCTTTGGTTTTTTGCATTTCCTAAAGTTTGTGTATATTTCTTTCACTCCTTTTCTGTTTGATTTCTGGGGCTTTACAGGAGAGTTTGTTTGAAGTTCCTGTCTTTCAGAGACCTTTTAAAGTTTGTTTTTTAAGTAATGAGTGGCAGCTTCTGTAAACAACAAATTGCAAAGACTGAAAATCATGTAACAATATATTATATTTGGAATAAGACTTCAACATTTATGAAGTACTTCTATTTTGAAGATTGGCCTTTCTTCATTTATGCTCACATTGGTGCTGCAAGATAGATAAGGGAAAATATCAGAAAGCTGGGATTTAATAAATTTAGATTTTAGATTTTGTTCATTTTCTTATTTCTAGCAAGTATTCAAACTCAAGTCTGGTGATTTGTCCCATGTCTTTTCAACTTGATCACAGTGCTCATTAGTAAATAAAACTTACAGTGATGTTTATTTGACACATTTAACAACATAACTATGGATGACTGGGCTGCCTGGCCCTTGGACAGCCATGGTAAGTTACTCAAGTAAAAGGGTGAATGGGTTTCAGGCAAAAGTCAACATTTGTAGGAGCGATTGGAGAGTGAGTGGAGAAGGAGAGATAAAGAGGCTGTGCCTCCCAGCAGTCCTTCCTTGCAGGTTCATCTTCGGGAGGGTGTTCTACTTGATGCCAGATCTGGCCCCCCAGCTTGAGAAGAGAAACAGGGTGGAAGCTGGGGTGGTGAATCTCTTCCCTTTCATGGCACCTGCTTTAAGCCTGACTCCTTTCAGTTCCAGGAGACAGAAAAAAAGCAAGTGCCTCAGAGAAGATTATTTTAGGGTTCAGTAGGTGACAAGTTTATATCTGTGGTGGTTAGTTTTATGTCAACTTGATTGAATCATGATATGCTCAGATATTTGGTCAAACATTACTGTGGTTGTGTCTGTGAGGATGTTTCTGGATAAGATTAATAACTTAATCATCAGTTCAGTTCAGTTCAGTTGCTCAGTCGTGTCCGACTCTTTGCGACCCCATGAATCGCAGCATGCCAGGCCTCCCTGTTCATCACCAACTCCCAGAGTTCACTCAGATTCATGTCCATCGAGTCAGTGATGCCATCCAGCCATCTCATCCTCTGTCATCCCCTTCTCCTACTGCCCCTAATCCCTCCCAGCATCAAAGTCTTTTCCAGTGAGTCAAATCTTCGCACGACGTGGCCAAAGTACTGGAGTTTCAGCTTTAGCATCATTGCTTCCAAAGAAATCCCAGGGTTGATCTCCTTCAGAATGGACTGGTTGGATCTCCTTGCAGTCCAAGGGACTCTCAAGAGTCTTCTCCAACACCACAGTTCAAAAGGATCAATTCTTCAGCATTCAGCCTTCTTCACAGTCCAACTCTCACATCCATCATAAGACTGGGTAAAAGAGATTGTCCTCTCCAATGTGGGTGGGCCTTATTCAATCAGTTGAAGGTATGAATAGAGCAAAAATGCTGACCGTCCCCTGCGTAAGACGGATCCCTCCTGTCTGACCACCTTTGTACTAGGATATCAGCTTTTGTCCTCCTTCCCATTCAAAGTGGAACATCAGTTCTCGAGTCTCAAGTCTGCCAACCTTCCAGCTGGAACTAACCACACCATCAGCTCTCCTGAGTCCCCACCTTGCCAACTGTGGTGCTTGGGACTTCTCAGTTGTCATAATCATGTGGGCCAATTTCTCAACATCAATCTCTCTCCAAATATATCTTGTTGGTCCCATTTCTTTGGAGAGCCCCGACTAACATCTTTTGAGTAAGATAGATGGTAAGCAGCAAAGGGCAAGGCAGACATGGCTGTGGTGAGTGGACTCTTGGAGGTTTGGAGAAGGGGACTGGGATTCTGGCAGGGAGGATACTCAAGAAACAGGACATAAAAATGCAGAAAAAACTGCACTCTCCGTATATTGTACGGGTGTAATTTCTCAGCTTTGCTGTGCATGTAGTGTTGTTAAGGAAGCAGTGAAGGGAAAGAGCCTGAGGGTGAAGGCAATTTGGGAGCAGGAATGCGGAGGCCTGGGTCAGATTCCAAGGTCAGGGTCTTGAGTAGTCATAGAACAATATAAAATGTGCTGGGTTGGGGAAAATTGGAGAGAAGCAGAGATGCAGAGAGGGTGAGAGAGCCATTTTGAGAAGAGCACAGAGACAGCATCTCAAAAGACTGAACTTTGCCTTCAGCTACTGTTGCTTGCTTCTCTCTTAGAGGTGAAAGTGAAAGTCATTCAGTCATGTCCAACTCTTTGTGACCCCATGGACTATACAGTCCACGGGATTCTCCAGGCCAGAATACTGGGGTGGGTAGCCTTCCCAACCTAGGGATCGAACTCAGGTCTCCTGCACTGCAGGTAGATTCTTTACCAGCTGAGCTACAGGGAAGCCCCTCTTAGAGATTAAAAGAGCTGCCATTTCACTCAAGTTAAATTTACTGATTTTAACTTGAGCCATCAAATATGTTTTCATTCATTTACTCAGTAAGTATTTATTGAGTGCTTCCTCTGTACCAAGCATGGCTCTAAAGTGCTGGGGATATAGTAGACCAAAGAGACAACAGTCTTCACCTTCTTCAGGCTGCCTGTGTGTGTGCTGTGCTGTGCTAAGTTGCTTCAGTCGTGTCGACTCTTTGTGACCCCTTGGACCATAGCCCGCCAGGCTTCTCTGTCCATGGGATTGTCCAAGCAAGAATACTGAAGTGGGTTGCCATGTCCTCCTCCAGGGGATCTTCCCCACTCGGGGATCAAACCCACGTATCTTAGGTCTTCTGCATTGGCAGGTGGGTTCTTTACTGCTAACACCACCTGGGAAAACTTCATTCTGAATATACCCGGTTATCATAAATATACAGCAAGGATGCCTGGCACAGTCAAATAAGCATCTACCCCCCTGTACCTTATTCTCACTCATAGTAAAAGCCAACATTTTGAACAAACAAGAAGGTTCCTGCCCAGAGTTTATAGTCTAGTAGAGTGATTTAGATACTCACAAACAACAATCACTAAAATTTGACACATGGGAAGAGATTTGAGGGAATGAAAATTACTCCTTCCTAATTTTACTTGACCCACTTTGAGATCTTGCTCTGAAACCATATGCTTATTTAGTGCCTAACAAAGCACAAACTTCAGTTGACAATCATTATATCTCTTCATCCTCTGAACAATCCTTCAAGTTAGATAAAGCAAGTACTACTATTTGCAAGTTTGAGGAAAATAAATGCTCAAATGTTAATGCTCCTATTTTTCTACAACATTTTATATTTCCATTTCACCTCAAACCAAAAATCCATCTTTTCTTAACCTTTCCCACCAGAAGGAGTGAAGCATCGAATGCCAGACACTGGGTAAGCCAGTGGCAGTGGGCTGGCTCTGAGGGATTACTAATCACAGTTAGCCAGGTGGATGTGGTAGGTGTGGGAGTGATATTTTGTCCTATAATTGGCCATGCATGCCCAATTTATGTGTAATCAATGTGAAGGAAGTGTATTGGGTGATATTAAAATTTTCTAGAGAATATCCCTTCACCCACCTACAGACAACCTTTAACATTCACAGATGGTTCTTTCCCTGTCAAACAGATCCCATAAAAGGGAGAATGAACAGTGGGAATGGAAAGCAGCCTTAGCAAATGGGGGCAGGCTTCCTGGAAGTCCTCTTTTGGGAGGCTCTTCTCCCTTTTCCCAAAAAGAGGAAGGAGTGGAAGGAGGACCAGTTCTCCCAGGATGCTCGTAGAACACACCCAGGGAATTGTAGTTCAAAAGCCAAGGAGACTGCAAGACAAAGACTCAGATGGTCTCTAATAATGTGTGTTTAGAAGAGTTTAGCAATCTCTTTCATTTTCAGCATCCACCTAAGAGGCAGAGGAATAAGTATTGATAGTCTCACTTCCTGGATGTGGAACCAGACACGGAGACCTTTAGTCATTTATGGAGATTAAAAATGGGTTATAATTGGAGTGGAGATTTAAATTCAAATACATCTGCCATTTAAACCTTAGATTTTCTTTCCTATGCTACAGTGTTTTCTTCTATGAATAAAAAGTGCGGTGGAATCAGTGATTAAATATTGTAAGTAGCTATTTGTATATGTAAATTATATTATTTCGCAAGCCAGCCTATAGTTGACTCATAGTACTATTTTTATTCTTAATTAATTGTGGCTTGCAGAATCTAAGCATAATAGTTCTTAACCTTGTTACTCATCTAGACCTACTTGAAAACATAGTATATGTGTCTCTGCATGTAGGGGATGACAGAGAGACAGCTACACCTTTTATATTGAGTCAGAATTTCTAGGAGGTGGAATGTACGGTTTATCAGATTATTCTGATAGGCAGCGAGGTTTGGAAGCTACTGTTAGGTCTCCTGCTTACAGTGAGTCTGGCTCTGTTGGAGTGAGACTGACCAAGTCTCCCTAAATATTGTCCAAATAGTGACCATGCTTATGTATATTCATGACTTAGCAAGATCCACTCTTGGGAGTCATAGAGTGAACAACCTACTTGTGGTGGGCAGACTTCTGAGATAACCCAATGACCCATGTCCTAAATATTCCTCTCTCCTTGAATATGGTCTAAACCTATGAATCTGATCAGATCCTTACTCCCTTGATTAGGTTACATGATACTATAAAGGTGTATAGTATCAGATGTGATTTTACAGATGTGATTAAGGTCCCCAGTCAGTTGACTTTAAACTAATGAAAGGAGGATTATTGTTGTTCAATTGCTAAGTCTTGTTTGACTTTGCAATCCCATGGGCTGCAGCACACCAGGCTTCCCTGTCCTTCACTATCTCCTGGAGTTTGCTCAGATTCATGTCCATTGAGTCAGTGATGCCCTCCAACCATCTTGTCTTCTGTCATCTCCTTCTCCTCCTGCCCTCAATATTTTCTAGCATCAGGGTTTTTTTCAGTGAATTGGCTGTTTGCATCAGGTGTCCTAAGTATTAGAACTTCAGCCTCAGCATCAATCTTTCCANCCTCCAACCATCTTGTCTTCTGTCATCTCCTTCTCCTCCTGCCCTCAATATTTTCTAGCATCAGGGTTTTTTTCAGTGAATTGGCTGTTTGCATCAGGTGTCCTAAGTATTAGAACTTCAGCCTCAGCATCAATCTTTCCAATTAATATTCAGCGTTGATTTCCTTTAGGATTGACTGCTTTGATCCTGAGCTGTCCAAAGGTCTCTCAAGAGTCTTGTCCAGCACCACAATTCAAAAGCATCAGTTCTTTGGCACTCATCCTTTTTTATGGTCCAACTCTTCCATCTGTAACATGACTACTGGAAAAACCATGGCTTTGACTATGTGGACCTTTGTCAGCAAAGTGATGTCTCTGCTTTTTAATACGTGTCTAGGTATGTCATAGCTTTTCTAACTTAATTAGATAAACAATTTAAAAGACAGTCTAGAATTAAAGATCAGAAAAAAACAGCTGAGATGGTCTCCTGTTCATGTGAAGAAGCAAACTCCCAGTTATGCAGAGGGCCATTTGGTAGGGAGGGGTGGAAATCCCTGCAAAGTGAAGGTCTCAGTCCTACTATCTCAGGGAACTGAATTCTTCTAACAGCCAGGTAACTTGGAAGAGGACACTGGTGCCCAGATGAGTTCTGCAGCCCTGGCTGACTTCTTAATTTTAAACTGGTGANGACATGGAAACAACCTAAATGTCCATCAGCAGATGAATGGATAAGAAAGCAGTGGTACATATACACGGTGGAGTATTACTCAGCCATTAAAAAGAATACGTTTGAATCAGTTCTAATGAGATGGATGAAACTGGAGCCTATTATACAGAGTGAAGTAAGCCAGAAAGAAAAACACCAATACAGTATACTGACACATATATATGGAATTTAGAAAGATAGTAATGATGACCCAACAAAATGATGAGACAACAAAAGAGACACAGACATATAGAATGGACTTTTGGCCTCTGAGGGAGAGGGAGAGGGTGGGATGATTTGGGAGAATGGCATTGAAGCATGTATACTATCACGTAAGAAACGAGGCACCAGTCTATGTTCGATGCAGGATGCAGGATACTTGGAGCTGGTGCACGGGGATGATCCAGAGAGACGTTGTGGGGTGGGAGGTGGGAGGGGGATTCAGGATTGGGAGCTTGTGTACACCTGCGGTGGATTCATGTCGATGTATGGCAAAGCCAATAGAGTATTGTAAAGTAAAATAAAGTAAAAAAAATAAATAAAATAAAGTCTATTATTTCTGATATTAGTACAGCCATTTAGGCTCTCTTCTAGCTGTTGTTGGTATATCTTTTCCTGCATTTTTACTTTCAATCTATTTTCATTTTTGACTCTAAACTGTGCCACCTGTAGACAACACAGAGTTAAATTATGCTGTTTAAAATCCATCCTACCAATCTTTGTTTTTTATTGATGTGTTTAATCCATTTACACTTAATGTAATTACTGATAAGTTAGGATTGATGTCCATTATTTTTCCATTTGTTTTCTGAATGACCAATGTCTTTTTGTTTCTACTTTTTTCTAATAGTGAATTTTATATTACACAGACATTGTACAGGAGGCAGTGACAAAGACCATCCCTAAGATAAAGAAATGCAAAAAGACAAAATGGTTGTCAGAGGAAGCCTTACAAATATCTGTGAAAAGAAGAGAAGTGAAAGGCAAAGGAGAAAAGGAAAGATATCCATTTGAGTGCAGAGTTCCAAAGAATAGCAAGGAAAAATAAAAAAAGCCTTCTTCAGTGATCAATGCAAAGAAATAGAGGAAAACAACAGAATGGGAAAGACTAGAGATCTTTTCAAGAAAATTAGAGATACAAAGGGAACATTTCATGCAAAGATGGGCTCAATAAAGGATAGAAATGATATGGACCTAACAGAAGCAGAAAATATTAAGAAGAGGTGGCAAGAATATACAAAAATATCTTCATGACCCAGATAATCACAATGGTGTTATCACTCACCTAGAGTCAGATATCCTGGAATATGGAAAGTCAAGTGGCCCTTAGAAAACATCACTACAAACAAAGCTAGTGAAGGCCATGGAATTCCATTTGAGGTATTTCAAATTCTAAAAGGTGATGCTGTGAAAGTGACTCAATATGCCAGCACATTTGGAAAACTCATCAGTGGCCACAGGACTGGAAAAGTCAGTTTTCATTCCAATTTCAAAGAATGCTCAAACTACTGCAAAATTACACTCATCTCACACACTAGCAAAGCAATACTCAAAATTCTCCAAGTCAGGCTTCAACAGTACATGAACCATGAACTTCCAGATGTTCAAGCTGAATTGGCAGAGGAATCAGAGATCAAACTGCCAAATCTGCTGGATCATCGAAAAAGCAAGAGAGTTCCAGAAAAAACATCTACTTCTGCTTTATTGACTACACCAAAGCCTTTGACTGTGTGGATCACAACAAACTGTGGAAAATTCTATAATAGGCGGGAATACCAGACCGGCTGACCTGCCTCCTGAGAAATCTATATGCAGGTCAAAAAGCCACAGTTAGAACAGACTGGTTCCAAATTAGGAAAGGAGTACATCAAGGCTGTATATTGTCACCCTGCTTATTTAATTTGTATGCAGAGTACATCATACGAAGTGCCAGGCTGGATGAATCACAAGCTGGAATCAAGATTGCTGGGAGAAATATCAATAACCTCAGATATGCAGGTGACATTATACTTATGGCAGAAAGTGAAGAAGAACTAAAGAGTCTCCTGATGCAAGTGAAAGAGGAGAGTGAAAAAGCTGGCTTAAAGCTCAACTTTCAAAAAACTAAGATCATGGCATCTGGTCCCATCACTTCATGGCGAATAGATGGGGAAACAATGGAAACAGTGACAGACTTTATTTTTGGGGGCTCCAAAAATCACTGCAGATGGTGACTGCAGCCATGAAATTAAAAGACACTTACTCCTTGGAAGGAAAGTTATGACCAACCTAGACAGCATATTAAATGGCAGAGACATTACTTTGCCAACAAATGTCGGTCTAGTCAAAGCTGTAGTTTTCCCAGTAGTCATGTATGGATGTGAGAGTTGGACTAGAAAGAAAGCTGAGAGCCAAATAATTGATGTTTTTGAACTGTGGTGTTGGAGAAGACTCTCGAGAGTCTTTTGGACTGAGGGAGATTCAACCAGTCCATCCTAAAAGAAATCAGTCCTGCATGTTCATTGAAAGGACTGATGCTGAAGGTGAAATTCCAATGCTTTGGCCACCTGATGTGAAGAACCGACCTATTGGAAAAGACCCTGATGCTGGAAAAGATTAAAGGAGGGAGAAGAAGGTGACAACAGAGGATGAGATGGTTGGATGGCAACACTGACTCAATGGACATGCGTTTGAGTAAACTCCTGGAGTTGGTGATGGACAGGAAGGCCTGGTGTGCTACAGTCCATGGAGTCACAGAGTCAGACACGACTGAGGGACTTAACTGAACTGATATTACACAGATATCAGATATTACATAGATTTCTACGTGTCATTTGAATCCCTTTGCTGTTTTTTTTATGATATTTTTTTGAGTTAACTCCTTGATAGTTAAAATGCTGATTACAATGAACATTATAATTTATCACAATTGACTTTGCATAAATACAGACAATTTCAATATTATACAAACACTGTTCCTAGTTGCATTCTTTCTCTTTTCCTATGCCACATTTTTGTCATAAAAATGACATCTTTGTGCATTATTTGTTTATTAATGAGTTATAATTATGTAGTTGTCTTTTATTCTTAAAGGAGAAGAAAAGAATTACAAACAGAAAATAAATAGAGTTATACTGTTTTTTATATTTATCTACGTATTTACCTTTACCAGTGTTTTCTGTTTTTTTAAAATGAGTATTTGATGTATTGTCTAGTATCCTTTTATTTCATCATGTCAGACTCCCTTAAGTATTTCTTATAGAGCAGTTCAGCTAGTGACAAATTCTCTCAGTTTTTGTTTATCTGGGAATACTTTAATTTTCCCTCAGTTTTGAAAGATAGTTTTGCTGGATATAGAATTCTTGCTTGATAAGTCTCTTTCTTTTTCTTTCAGTACTTTGAATATGTTATTCCACTGCCTTCTGATCTCCATGGTTTCTGACAAAAATTGGATATTAATCTTCATGATTTCTTCCACATGATGAATCACCTCCTCTTGATGTTTTCAAGATCTTCTCTTTACCTTTCAGTAATTTTGCTACAATGTTTCTAGGTATAGATTTCTGTGAGTTTATCCTATTTACAGTTCATTGAACTTCTTGGATGTGGAAATGAATGTTTTCTAAATCATATTCAGGGAGTTTCTGATCACTGTTTCTTCAAATATTCTTTCTGTAATTTTGCTACTGACACTCTTAAAAATATGTTGGGACTCTTTTGATGTGCCATAAGTATCTGAGATTATTCATTTTCCTTTATTCTTTTTCATTTTTTTTTCTCTAGAATGAATATGCAAAATCCTTTGATTCTTTCTTCTGCCAGCTCAAATCTGATATTGAGACCCACAAAAGTGACTTTTTGCTTCTATTATTGCACCTTTTAATGCTAGGGTATCTGAGTTTTTTTTTTTTTTTAATGTCAACCTATTAATATTTTCTATTTAGTGAGACATTATTCTCTACTTCTCATTAATTCTTTAGGATGTAATGCCCTAAAGATTTTGAATATATTTAAATATCTGATTTGTCCAACTAGTACATCAAAGATCTGGACTTCGTAATGGACAGTTTCTCCTGATTGATTTTTTTTTTTCCTGTGCAAGGACCATATTTCTATGCTTCTTCGCATGTTTCACAAATTTTTCTTTGAAAAACAGATATTTAAGTAGTACAATATGACAACTCTGGAAATCAAACCCAGAATTTATTGTTTGTTTGTTTAGGGACCCTCTTGAACAAATTATGTAATATCAGTTTTCTTTGTCAAGTTTTGCCATTAACATCACTACAAAGTTAGCTTGGCGGTAAGCTAATAAATGGAAAGATACTTTCCTAAATGCTTGGAACCAGTATGTCTCTCAGCCTTTGCCTAAGGGCTTTGTGTATTGAGGTACATCTTTGACTCACAGATTGGTAATTTACAACTCTGCATAAGCCTTCACTTTTTGCTTCCACAGAGCCTCAGGGTTAGCCAGAAGTGGGAATATAGGGTCTTGTCAGGTCTTACCTAGAGATATGTGCAGCCTTATACATGCACATGGATTTCTAAATTTTCAGAAATATTTAAAAGGTTTTTAAAGTCTCAATAAATATTATCCCGAGTTTTTTTTTTTTTTTTTTTTTTAGTTTTTTTGTTTGCTTGNATGGATTTCTAAATTTTCAGAAATATTTAAAAGGTTTTTAAAGTCTCAATAAATATTATCCCGAGTTTTTTTTTTTTTTTTTTTAAGTTTTTTGGTTAGCTTCTTGTTTGCCCCAAACGTTATCTCTTTCTCAGCCAACTGTAAGATTATACAACTGCTGGTGATTTTCTTTTTTTAGCTGTCACGTGATATGTAGGATCTTAGTCCCCCAACTAAGTGCCCCCTGCAGGAAAGCATGGAGTCCTAACCACTGGACCACCAGGGAAGTCCCAGTTGCCTGTTGTTTTTGATAAACATTTTCAGGGAAAAGGCTGTTCACACTTAGTTAGCTTTGAGTCAGATCAAATGAAGATAGTACTTCAAGTGAAATTTCCAGGGAACTGGCAGACTGGTCAAATAATGAGAGTTCTCTGGGAGCTCTCTAGTGACTGCTAGACCAGTGATTTTTATTGTCATTGTGGGGCTGTTGGTTTTCAAGGTTGTATCAGCATTGAGAAGAGAAGGATGGGAAGAGGGCAAACCATAAAGTTTGATTTTCTTATAGATATTCAGCTGTTTTTCTTGAGTAAACACACCTCATTTCAAACCTTTGGCTAATTTCCAGAGTTTTAAAAAATGCAAGGTTGGCAATTTTGTCAGTGTTCTTTTTGCTTTATCAAGAGGCAGATTTTTGGAAGTTCTTACTCTGACATTCCCATTGACATCATCATCTCTGAATCATGTTTATTCTTTAACAAATTTCTTAAGTTTCCATACTTTCTCTTTTTTGTAAAGTGGACTAATAATACCTAATCAGACTTATTTTAGATTTATGGCAAGAACTAAATGGGATAATACACCCAGAACATAAAGAGTTCAAAATCAGGACAAGTTGAAATTGAATACACAATTTCAACTGTATGATTGTGATTATGTGTTATTTTTCTTTTGTTAAGATATGTATTCCTGTATAGTTCTCTGGCAGAGATGCCTGACTCTCCTCAACATTTGTATTTCCTTTTCCAGGGTGTAGAGGTGTCCTTTGGAAATGATTTCCTCGCCAAGGACTGTATTTTCACTCACCATCCCTTATATCTAAGAGGGATCATGCAATTGACTTTTACCAATGGATTTTATGCGGTGTTGAAGGTGAGTTAAAGGTATTAAGAAATAGTATTCCTCTCTTTCCCCTTCTCTCAGTTTAATGCAAAAGAGCAGGGTGAATTTGGAGGCCACATGTTAAAGATAGCAGAGCTAAAGATAAAATGAGTCTGGGACCCTGGATAATTACCTGAAAAATCACCCATTCAATTTCTTTTGTGAGTGAGAAATAAACTCTTTTGTTTGATCTATTGCCTCATTTTTGAGTTCTTTTGTTACAACAGATAGAATTACCTTAATACAAGAAGCAGTCCTATGAAAGCAATGTTATAGAATAAGGCTAATGTCTGCATCCATACATTTTCCTCTATGTAGTAGCCACAGTTTTGGTAAATTTATTTCACCTAATCATGTACATTTGAGGGTCTCAGAGTGAGGATCTATACTGTATAAGCAACCAACGTGGTGTACCTAGACATTATTCTCTGCACTGGTTTAATGAACTCGTAAAACTCCCTTTGGACAGAGGAGGGAATTAATAGCTGTCAGATTGGGGTGAATGACTTGTTCCCCAAGGAGAAGACCCTCCCAAAAATAAATGACTAGCCTTTAACTTCCTAGATAATGTTTTAGACTGAGAAAGAATGGGTTCCTTTCATGTAGGTACGAGAAAGCTTCTCTAGGCCAAGGTCAGAATCTTAAAAGAGACTATGTCAAGGGTGGAAATACCTAGCTAGAAGATTAATGTCAATTTTAACACCTGGAGAGTCATTCTGGAAGTCAGGAATAGCAGAGAAATTTGAGAAAATGCCATAGGTGGTAGTGGAGGATGCTTGTAGTGATTTGGGACACATATGAGACTCCCCAGCGACTCCTTGAATCAAAATGGGCTAGAGAATCTGGAGATTTTGCCAGTGAGGGTTATGTAAAGCACAGTTCTTTTGTTGCTTTATCATGACATACATTTCTGATTGAACCATCAGGGTTTTGAAACCTCAGGAAATGAGGCACACACACACACACACACACACACACACACGCACACACGCACACATGCACACACACACTATGATGAGCTGGGTTATGTAGCTTATAATGGAGACAGAAAAAGATGCTGTGATTTGTGTCTGTCTTTTGCTCATTCTTTTTTATTGTCTGAAGTCTCTCTCTCTCTCTTTTTTTTTTCTAATTGTGTGACCACTGGGACTAGAGATCCGATGGACAGAGTTCTGAGAAATCCAGTGGAATGTTGTAATAAGAAACTGTTTCCTATTGATCTTCTCCCCTCCCAGTAAGCTCTGTATTTGGATTGCTTTGGGCATGGGGGGGGAATGGGGCAAGGGCAAACATCCAGTAACTTATATTTTCAGGAGCTTTGTCGTTTCTACTCAGAAACTCAGTGAACTGATAATGATGGCAAGCAGAGGTTAAATCTCCATCTCATCATCAAACCAGAGAGAATAAAGGATTTGTATTCAGTCACACAATGTGGAATGAGGGCAGCTCTTAAAATGATTGCTCAGGGTGCTTTTTCACACAGCCTCTGTTTAGCTGTATGTGACAAAGTCTGCTCAAAAAGAAACTTTTGACTAGATATATAATAAATGAGAAATGCCCTTGGGAAAAGGAAACACCTGTTTTCCCCCAACTCAGTTCAATGCTTACCCATTAATTACTCAGGATCGTTTAGCTGGCAGACAGGAAGGGTACAGCNTCACATGCCTGGCAGCATAGCCAAAACAAACAAACAAGAGTAAGGGAACACATTTGAAATACATTTCAGGTGTAGAATCACTACGGCTTATCATTTGGAGATGGGATACTGAGTACAGACACAATAAGGGATGCCTCCAAGGATCTTGCTTGAGCAACTATTGCAGGAAGACTGAAGAAGAAGAATGGGCAGAGGGGAGTTTCCAGTTAATAAAACAATTCCAGCGTTTACCAGCTCATTCTTGATCAGAAGAGCAACTAAGTCCCAATTCTCCTCCACACACAAAAAAAGGTATAATAATGTCAAAGACTAAACCAATCAGATTTTCTCCTGACTACCTGATTGGCAGAGTCTGAGATTCTGACTTTTCCAACCACTCTCTGGAGGTCAGACGCCCATTTGGGTATCAACACAGCAGTGCTCGTAAAAGGTCAGTTTTGTTCAGCGTCTGGAATAGCTTCACCTGCGTATATTCCACTTATTGTACACCTGCTGTTATGAATCCTCGCATCGTTTTTTTTTTTTTTNCATGCCGTTGCCAACAAGACCTCTGAGTTGTCACAGAGCTCTCCTGTGAATACAGTGAATTCGGTTACCTGGTGTCCATCACTCCTTAAGTGACCTACAAACAGATGCAACTTAACATGTCCAGGGTACAATTTATTACCATATCCTAACCATTTCTCCTGTATTTCCTAACTCCTGCCAGAAACCTGGGTATCATCATTGATACTTCCCAACACTCATCTACCACATTCAATCAGTCTCCAAGACCTGCCTGTCTTATCAACTAGTCTCTTTAAATTTTGCCTACTTCTCTCCCTATCCACTCACTTTGCTTAGAATGCATAATTTCTAGTCTATAATTAACACAAAAGACTTCCTTCCCACTGACATGCTTGTTTTTTAACTTGATCGCTTCATCCCCACCCATGCATTCTCCATCCTGTATGTATTCAAGGAGGTCTTTCTAAATTTTATACTTGATCATGTCACATTCCTGCTGAAAAATGCTTACATAGTCCCTTCTTGCTATTTGAATGAATTCAGGCTATTTAACATGGACTATAAATTCTTTCATGACTTTTCCCTCANTTCATAACAGAAGGGCCCTGCCCCAGGATTTTAGTTGGAGCCAAAATCTCAAAGGAAGATGCTTCCTGAACATCCCTTCCCTTCAAATTTGTTTGTTCTACTCCTCACCAGAGCTTTGCAAGAAACTCTTTCATTGCCACCTCCCACAAGTGTTTAAAAAAATATTTCTTTTTCACTTACTTTCCAATTTCTTACTCATACTTGGCTTCTGTCTTGACTTCTGTGCCAATTGAAGGTAATATTATTTAATAGTCATATATACACCTTCCACATGAGGGCTACATCCTTGTTACATTACAAGTCCTCAGCTCCCCATTTTATTCCTCGAAATCAAGAGGAAACACCCCAATAGACCAGGGCAAGATAATGAGCTTGGCTACTGTTGCTGCAGAAAACATTTCTTGTGGGCTCTGGGCACAGCGCCTCAGCTTTCGGGCTGGGCCTCCGCTTAAATGGAGGGGCAGGCAGGACCCTGGCCTGCAGCAGCCAGACCCCGGCTCTCTCTCACCACAAGCCCTTAATTGTTTATTAATGAAGCTTTTGCCAAACAAATCTACACATTGTCTAAACCCTCCGCCTCCAGAGTACATTCCAGCCCGCCCACGAAAGTGCACTGTGGGGCCGCTCTCTGAAAACTCTTATTCTGTCCTTGGCAGAGTTGATTAGAATTGAAACTTTTTTTTTTTTTTT
>SJYV01056326.1:1113227-1165178 GCA_006410875.1 Neotragus pygmaeus
TTTTTTTTTTTTTTTACTTTTATTGGCAGCACCAGCTAAACATGAGATTGTTTCTGATCCCCTATTAATGGCAGTACAGGTGTCACCACTCAGCTTGCATCCCTGCACTCCCTGCCTCCTGAGAATTATGTCCCTTTCTGCTCCACCGCCAGTATCCAGGCCTCAGAGACAGGAAAACCTGGGCGGAAGCACCTCTCAAACACCCAGTGGCCGGAGCATTCCAGCAGGAATAAGCTAACAGTCTCTGCTTGGTATTTGAACATCATTTAATGAGTGCCCAGAATTCATCTGTAAATGTACATTGTTAATTTAGGGCCTGCTATTCATTAATTAGGGTTTTAGTGGCAAGTGCCATTGAGCTATCTGCAATGTTTAAGGTTACGTCAAGCCCTAGTAAACGGCTTGCTGATAACAAGCTGCATCCATCTTCATTACTCGGCCACTCCTGTCTGCCTTCGCTCAGCATCTTCGAAGGGCCATGCCTCTTGGAACTGAAGAATTAAACTTTTATCCAAACCAGATTCTGCTCTTTCACCTCTTCTGATTCCTTGAGTACTTCCCATTTATTTTGCCTAAATGACATCTGATTACCTAACATGGAGTGGAACAAGGTCTTAACCTAAAACAGCCTGCAGACCTCAGTTCTCAGCTGGAGAATTCCAGTGGGTTAACGCTAAGGAAATCCTTACATTTCCATTTCATCTGACACTGGGCTCAGTGTAAAAGAAATAGTTTCTGATTTTTCTTCTCATAAGGTTGCAGTTCCAATAGAATTTTTTTTTTTAAGCCAGAGAAATACAGGAAATTAATTTTAAACCTGGAGAATAAATGTCCCTATTGGTTCGAGTTTACTTTTGCAGTGTTTCTCTCTCTGAAAACATGTATCATTTGAGGCAATCACGGTGCCAAATGAAATAATTCCAACTATCTAAAAAGCCCTACATGCCGAGCCTCAGCTGTACAAACGTAGTCATGTTGGAGGTACACGCTCAGTCACCAGAGGGGCTCGGAAACCTACACTGCTTTCCTGTTTTTAGGCCCACAGTTGAAGCAGGCAGCTAGAGCGGACATTTAGGGAGATACTGTTCTTAAAGAAACTATATGAGTACAAGTGTGTTTATCCTTCAAACACTAGGTTAGAGGACTTGCATAAAAACTAACTTCCATTGACAGATGGTCTCCATAAGTCGTTGATTCTGAGAAGGGAGAGAGCTACCTGGCATGGCTGTTTAACACATTAGGGAGCTTGCAGGAAGAACCTACTGCTCCCCTGAACCATGGTTCAATTTTAAGCATCACTGGCTGGGATGGGTTATTTTAACTGTGTTGAGAAGTGAGCTTGGGAGCCTGATGCTCACTGTGTGCAAGGGAGAGGGAAGGAGGAGGAAGAGAATGATAGCCCAAGGGAGGGTATCTGAAAACCTTTGCACCACTGAGCTGGCACACTTATCACAGGGTGACAGTCTATACCGTGGGCCTGCAGTGCATTGCTGTTTGAGGTGCATGCTGCCAACTGGCCTAGAAAATGCAGATCCCTTTCTCAGATAGTGAGGGAGAGAAACAGAATAGCGGACTGACATTCCCAACAAGAGGTGCTCCTCGGCTCTGGATGCAGCAGCGTGGGCCCCAGCCAGGTCTGCAGGGTAGTCGGTAGCTCCTCCCAGGGAAGGCGACCCTCTCTCCCAGCTCTCACCACGAGTCCACTTGGGGCAGCCTTCCACTGGAGGGTCCTTACCCCTCTCACAGGCTGGCAGGAATGCCAGCCTTTTTTTTTTTTTTTCTTTTAGTCTGATAATTAAATTCCACATCACAAAGATGAAAAAAGAGTTGTGCTTGTGGATCATCTTCTTGCCCTGTAACTTTACAAACAGAAAATAGAAAATGCCCTGGAGACTATGGTGAGGGGGAAAAACACACACACAAAACCAAGCAAACAAAAGGCTTGGTTTGTAACATGTAGTCATGAAGTTATCTACATTATATGCTATTGAAAGAGACAATCTAAAGCTGAAGATTTCTTAAATTTACCATAATGATGCTCTGGACACTTAAAGTAAGAGCCCTTTGAAACTGACGTGCTTGCAGGATAAAGCACACTCTTCCTTTGGAGGAGAGAAAGCCAATATATTGTGGTGGCAGAAGGAACAATGCAGCCAATGAAACAGAGGTCAGAGCTGAAGGTTTCTGCTAGAAGCAAGCTATATACAGGTATTTTAATTTCATTTTATTCAGAAACTCTGCTCTAGGACCCAGAGCCCTGCAAGTAGACTGCTGGTAAGAAAAGCACTCAATTGTTCAATTTTTATTATTCAATATTGTATTAAAATTTTTTTAGGTTCTTCGGGTCAAGGCGACTTTTAAAAGGTTAAAAGCTATTCAAAAGGGTTACCATATCCATAAAAGCAAATGAAATTAAGCCTAAAGACTGATGGAAGGAAAACAATAATTCAGATAAACTGCCACTGGCTCAAAATGTTTTGACTTTTACCAGAGAAAGGGAATTCAGAGATTCTTGGATTGGTTGTTGTATCAAAGAAAGAATAATTCAATCTGAAGCAATTATTTTTGTGCTTTTTAATATTTGGTGTGTTTTAGACGGGTTCCACCTCTCTTCAGTTACATTCTTTATACTGGGAAATGTAATTGCGTGGCTCCAACTTCCATCTGTCAACTATTGACCTTGCTGGTTAGGCATCTGTAACATCAGACACTGTTGTCATGGAAAGAATTATGATGTTTCAATCGAATGTATTGCAAAGTTAACAAATCCATAACATGATCTGGATCACATGGATGAATTTGGAAAATGTGTTCCAGAGACCTCTGGGAAAAGTGAACAGGATCTTCCTATTAATGTTGGTCTCTACTCTTGCCATTAATTGTGAAAGCCATCATATTACAACAGGATAGATCAATTTCAACCTTGAACCTGGAGTACTCCAAATCCAAAGATGGGATTCAGCAACTGAGACAAAAACCATTATATGCTTCCACGATGAAGTTATACATCCATATCACAGATTGACTTGGTGGTAAATTTGAAATGTTTGCCATTATTAGGTTGCTTTAGTTTTTGTTCAAAGTATTTAAAGATAAGGCTTAGTCTGGTTTTTGTTGCTGGTCTCAGAAAACTAAACCTGCCAGAAGGTAGATGAGTCAAAGAAGTAAATCCGTGAAAGAGGTAATTAGAACAATCAGGGTCAGCTGATATTTACTTGAAAGTCAAAGTATATAGAAAGGCGAATTTCCTGACATTAAATGAGAAGTGAGCTGATACAAAAGTTTAATTTCATCTGCTGTGAAAACTGGATCTGGCCTGACAAAATTAAAATGAATAGAAATAATATTCTGGACATAAATTTTATTTTCACTGTCCTGTGTCTGAACAAATAAGCGTTCCAAATAAGTACACGGAACTAAAATTTCCATTTCATGAGAAATAGTCCTTAACAAAGAGTTTTTGTGCTATGTATCTTTCACTTTTATAAACTCTAAAAGGAGAATGGCTGTTGTGAACGTTAAAGTAATTGGTTTCTTGGATTACAAAATGGCACAGCAAAGATGATGCATCTGAGAACTAAAAAAGAGCCTGATTCATGTTGGCCTTACCTGAAGAAAAATCTATTGTATGTAAAACAAAAATTTACAGATAAACAAATTAGGGGGTGATTATTCATATTGTAAAAGAGTCTTTAAAGGATTCCCCCAGGATTCTTTTAAAGGCTGAGCTCCACTAGTTCATGTAAGTGTTTGTGTGCAGATCATTAACTATTTGACAGGCAGGCTGGAAACGCAGGTGGATAGAGCCGAGGGGAAGGGAGAGAATGTTCAAGAGACAGAGGAATCAGTGACACTCAGAGGCTTACCAAGTCTCAAGATAACGTTGATGAAACAATAATGAAAGTCAAGGTGAAAATATGACATGTATTTACAAGATATGCTTTATAAACTGGACCTCTTGGAAGCAGACTGCTTGGTTTCAAATGCCATCTCCACCATGCATTTAGCTGTGTGCCACTGGAGAATTTCTACAACATCTCTGAACACCAGCTTTCTAGGACTATGTGAATACTGCATGAGTTAATATATATAAAGCACTCAGTGTCCTAGCACATAATAGGTTCTGTATATGTATTTCTAAAATGATTCTGCAACAAAACTGTTATAAAATATCAGATAGTTCCCAAAGCACGGATTATTGTGTGTATAATCACAAAGCAGGGATACACATTGTGTGTATAATTACAATGCTGGAAATTATTTTAACAAGAACAAAATACTCTGCACTCTCCTAAAAGAAAAAAATAAAGAAGCATTGAGAAAAGAATACTTTTTGGGTTTTGTAAAGGAAGTCAATATAAAATTTAACCTTCTTTGAAATTATTGTCCTATCTTTAGTTTTCTAGAGGTTTGGAAAAGTTCCTAAAAACCGTGAAGCACATAGAGGCAATCAGCAACCTAATGTCTACTGATTTTTCTATTAAAGGAATTTGATTCGCCCATCATTACATTTGTTGTTTTAAGAACAATAGTACATAGTTGAAACACAACTTCTTATTCGTGGGAAAGACAGCTTCTTGCTTAGTTGCCTTGGCTTGGTTTGCACAAAAATGAACTCTCCCCATATATTCTATCCAGTGCATCTGTACATACAGAGATTTGGGCTTGAAATGGACATTGATACTTTCTAAAGGAATAACCATTAACAGTGTCCCAATCTATTCTTCTGGTCTGATCAAATGGTTAAGTTTATCAAGTTGCCAGACCAGAAGCACCAAAAATGGGAATGACTTTGGGTGTGTATGTGGGTGTAGATAGTATGGCGGTGGGACTCAGAGCCAGGTGAATGTGGAAAGGTGCAGATTCATTGGACACGAGATGACCAGTTCTGGGGCCTCTGCAGTTACAGTTGGCCTTACCATGTCAATTTCAACATAGCACATGAGAAGGCTCAAACTTTTTTTAAGGGTCAAGAATGAAATTTTTATGAATTATAAAATGGCCTCCTGGTTATTTAATGTATTCTCCTTTTGTCCCTCCCTTCCTTCCCCCCACCCCTGAAACCCCTCTTTCTCTCAGGACAGGCTTCCCTGTCTGGCTAGGCCTCTGGTCTTATCAAAAGAACCTCTCCTCTCTCACACCCTATCCCATGTCTCAGCTGGATGCAGGATGAATAAAAATATGCTTTCTGGTCCTCACACTTGGTTTATGTGAGTGACTGCTGATGGAAATGGGTAAGTAAATAGTTTTTAAGTGCAGTAGATCAAATTACTTCCTTCACAACTTGAGGTTCCTGACATCTCTGGAAATACTAGGCTTTTTTCAAATGTGAAAGTGGGTTGATCTTCACCTAGCTTCAGCTGATTGCCAAATTGTCAGTTTTCAATATATCTTTTTCGTTTTTTGAAAAAAAAATTTAAGTGATTTGATTCACCTTTGGGGGAAATTTCCTTAGCTCAGAAAATTCAAAATGATGAACATCTGTAAATGCTTTTATTTTTGACTTGACTTACATATAGTAAGGGACAGAACTGTGCTTAATGGGAAGTAGTTCAGTTATCTTTAAACAATTTTCTCTTAATGGTTTTTCCCTGTGTGTCCAATAGTCTTTATATGTTGCTGCTGCTGCTGTACAGAAGTCACTTCAGTTGTGTCCAACTCTGTGCGACCCCATAGACGGCAGCCCACCAGGCTCCCCTTTCCCTGGGATTCTTCAGGCAACAACACTGGAGTGAGTTGCCATTTCCTTCTCCAATGCTCGAAAGTGAAAGTGAAGTCGCTCAGTCATGTCCGACTCTTAGTGACCCCATGGACTACAGCCCACCAGGCTCCTCTGTCCATGGGATTTTCCAAGCAAGAGTACTGGAGTGGAGTGCCATTGCCTTCTCTTTNGTCATGTCCGACTCTTAGTGACCCCATGGACTACAGCCCACCAGGCTCCTCTGTCCATGGGATTTTCCAAGCAAGAGTACTGGAGTGGAGTGCCATTGCCTTCTCTTTATATGTTAGTATCAAGAAATCAAATTTGTTAAACTTTGTTGCACAACTTCATCCAAAGCAACCTGGTCTCCCAGGCTTAAATTCCGCTGTTATATTTTCTTATTATACACTTATCCTTCACAGCATGTAATACAAGAGTACTGAGCAATTTATTTGTGTAATTATTTGTTTAATGTCTGTCTTTACTGATAGAGAGTGAACTCCAGTATGATAGGGTCCAGACCTGTCTGACTCAGTGTTGCAGATCAGTGTTTAGCAAAGAACATACAGAGTAGATGCTCAAGAATTTACTAAATCAACAGATAGTAATAGTTACTAGTAAATTTTCTGTGCTTACTCTG
The DNA here is from genome assembly GCA_006410875.1 of Neotragus pygmaeus. Lineage (NCBI taxonomy): Eukaryota > Metazoa > Chordata > Mammalia > Artiodactyla > Bovidae > Neotragus > Neotragus pygmaeus. Next base: position 1,119,569 of record SJYV01056326.1, read on the forward strand.
CTTGGTTGCAATAAGATATCTATTACATGTTGCTTAAACCACTCTATATGTAATGGTTAAACTATTAAAACTTGTGTACGTGGGGAATGGATGAAAAATAAAATTTATCCTCACTGTCCTCTACTGAACTCTAAAGGTTTCTAAAGAAAATGACTTTGTTTCTCTTTTTAGCTATTCAAATATTTACCATCATATTTCTAAACAACACAATCTATTCTTGGTTTTGTTAAGACTTCAGAGAGTATCTGTTGATTTCCAGATGAAAGATGAGAAATTTTGTGCACTCATATTTTTCTTTTTCCTTTCTCACTATTTTCCCCTAAGTTCAGGGTTTGTTTTTTTGTTATTGTTTTGTTGTTTTGATTTAGTTCTTCTATTGGTTACCTTTATTTCTTAATATACTTATTTTTTCCAGTCACCTGCTCTAGGCTACTCTATCTTCCTCATATTAGATGAGATGAAGAAATCAGTGCACCTACACTTTCAGCGTTTCTTCCTCCTTGTTAAATCATTATATTTTACATTTTTAGAGGTTAATACAATTTATAGACAAAAATTATTATTATAATAACCTAACCTACACACTGGTATCATTACATTTATACCATTTACATATTGGTTCTGTATACAGTATCTTTCATGATTTGTCTATAATTTGATTAAAAAAATAAATATCTGGAAAGAAAACAATATTTAAATATTACTTTCACTAGGACATATATGATTAAGCACACAGAGCTGGTAACATAATCCCATATAGTTCCAAACACCAAATTCCAAAAGATTAATTAGCATAGCAAATACTATATCTTACTTTAAAATTATTATAATAAAGAAATAAAGTACATATATGTTGTACATATTAATATACCAATATTGTTCAAATAATATTGTATTTTAGTTTGTTTTATATTTCACAATGACTTTTTTTTTACTTGTTTTCTATGCACACTGCCATCCTGAACCCACCTCCAATTAATATAATTTTTTTTCATAAAGTCTTCTGATTTCCTTCTGATTTCTACTAATTATATTTTTGACCTATAGCTCACTCTGAGATTTCTTTTATTGTACCTCTAGATTAGATTAAGATGTTCTTAGATTCCTTTTCTTCCTTTGATTATTTTTTCGTATTACTAGAGTACATCCTCATAATATCTTCTTTAGCAAAGATAGATGAGGTAACATTTCTGAGTTATTTCATGTTTAAAAATGCCTTTATTTCTCACTTAAACTTTATTTATAACTGTCATTGATATGGAATTCTAAATTTAAAAATTCTTTTAGTCTATAATACTTTATGTTGTTGATAAGATGTTGATGCCAATCTGATGATTATTTCTTTTTGAGTAATCACTTTTTCCCCCTCTTTGAAAGTTTTTAGGACTTTTCTTTTCATGCTTAGTGCTTTCTATATATACGAATATATATATATATATACAGTGCACTTTTTCCACTTGGCTTGTGTTATGTGCCAATTGTGAGGCTGATATTGTTTCCAGGAAATTTTTTTATGTATTTTCTTTTGTTATTTCTGTTCCTTTATTGTTTATATTATCTTCTTCTAAATCATCTTTTACATACATTTTGGTCTTTCTAAAATTTATGTTCTATACAGTACTTTTCACATTTTAATGCATAAAAATCACCTGGGGACTTATTTAAATGAAGATTCTGATTCAGTAGGTCTGGATGAAGCCTTTGATTTGGCATTTCTAATGAGACAGATGATGTCAATCCTGCTGTTGAAAGGACCACATTTTGAATAGAGAAGCTTTATATCTCATATTTTCTCTCTCTTTTTTTTTTCCATTTTGGAAAATGATATCAATTCTACTTTCAAAATTAAAATGAATATTTACTTCTGTCTGCCATTGTTCAATTCGTAGTTTATTTTTAGATGATTTATATTTTTATTTCCAAGAACCCATATCAGCCTAATATAACAAAAATAGCATATTCTTAAGATTTTGAGGATACTGGTTAGAAATGATTTGTTCTCTTCTGTTTATTCCATTATTACTCTCTGTCCTGTGGTCAGTTTTTAAAATTCAACTTTGGTTTTCTTTTGCTTCTACTTAGTCTATGTTAAATTTATGGTAATCCTTGGTTAATCACTAATATTTGGCATAAAGGACTATATTTTCTTAATTTGCTTAGCTGTCATAAATATCATTTTAAGTCATATACACTGTTTTGCCCAAAAGGCCACTTTCCTGAATGGAGGAGCTGCCTTCAGGTTCTGTGTCTAAAGGTGAATCCTATAGACAAATGGCTTTTTTCTTTCAAGTACGTTAACAGGTTTAGGACACCAAACTGCCATATACAAGATCCAGTCCAGGTGCTCTGAAGATGGTCTTCCACTTACAAACCATTATTGCTGTCCCTTAGCGATTTCTTCTCCAGAGATATTTTAAGGAAAATGATCCCTACCTCTACTACATCTCTTAGTGTGCATTTCGGGTTGTGATTTATTCTACTAGAGTTTATCGAACAATATAATCCAATCTGCTTTCTGTCTTCCAAGACTTCATCAAACTTTCTAATGTCATTCCCCTTTCTCCTCCCTTTTTCTGGTTTGTTTCAAGTGCTGCTAACGATTTATTTATTTTTCTGTGTGTATTGTCATTTCAATAGGAATCTGGAGTGGAAAGAAGGCAGCGTGGGGCCTGTCCATCATCTTGACCCAAGAAACAATGTAGCTGTCTCAGAATTACTCTAAATGCTTATTTGAACCTGGCTGAAACACTTGGCTGTTCACAAACAGACAGACCTAACTGTAAATAGGTAAATTCCCATACAAGTTCCCTAGACCTTGCTAATTATTCTTCATGGATCAAGTAGGATTTAATAGTGTTAAGGGCTTTGGATGATTCTAAATTGTTCCCTGAGCCTCCTGGCCGTTTCATGTGTATACAGAAGACAGTGATCATAAAGCAAAGTAGCTATAGAGATGTGCCTGAAGTAAGAAGGCTAAGATAAAAATGAAGGTTAAAGCAGAATTTGAACTAGCCTACAGTTTACTTTGAGGTGTTGCATATTTTTATGTTAGTTGAGCTTGACCAATTCTGCCTTGGATTTGCCAAGAAAATAATTGATGTAATCAAGAGCCAAGAATGATAACACGTGAAGATCTGTGGAGGATTGGCAAAACCCCAGATTACTGGGAAAAAGCCAATGGAGTACCTATTTTTAAAAGGCCATAAAAAATTGTTTGAGATTTAATGACCTTTTACAGAGTAAAAAAGCAGTGCATACCAGTTACCTTGACCCAAATAAGTTTTAGACAGTCTTAAACGGTAATGGCAGTAATGAACAGAAGTGTATCCATTTCTTATATCAACATAAAACTATGTATCCAAAACTAGATAAATGTTTTTAATGTAAAAATGCTGGATTTTTATTTATTATTATCATTTTGTTAATGTTTAAATCCATATCATGTCAAACATCTAGATAATTCAAAACATCTGAATTTTGGCCACATTTCTCCATTTTTGCCCAGGTATACATTGGTTTTTTTAGATGTTCCTAGCTGTACAAACATAGGATGTTGAATTGAAATTATTTACAGAGTCATAATTCAGATGCCAAATCTTTCCTTAATATGTATGTTAAGATATGTTAATGTTTTGCACATATGACTGAAACTGATGGTGGCTGCCTTACTCTAGAATTTAAAATTACATTCAAAATGATTCCAATAAACTAGATCTTATTCAAATAAAATGAAACATGTGCTGATATATAGGGTGTCTTAATTAAGAAGGCAAACAACCCCCCCCCCCTTTTTTAATTGAGAAGAACTGTGGCAGCTCAGCTGGTAAAGAATGTACCTGTAAAAGTGGGAGACCTGGGTTTGATCCCTTGGCTGGGAAGATCTCCAGGNGGAGATCCAACCAGTCCATTCTGAAGGAGATCAACCCTGGGATTTCTTTGGAAGGAATGATGCCAAAGCTGAAACTCCAGGACTTTGGCCACTTCATGCGAAGAGTTGACTCACTGGAAAAGACTCTGATGCTGGGAGGGATTGGGGGCAGGAGGAGAAGGGGACGACCGAGGATGAGATGACTGGATGGCATCACGGACTCGATGGACATGAGTCTGAGTGACCTCCGAGAGATGGTGATGGACAGGAAGGCCTGGCGTGTTGCAATTCATGGGGTCGCAACACGACTGAGCGACTGAACTGAACTGATGCCCCAGGCATGAGAGTGGATATCAGAGTATCCGCATTTTGCCTTCTAGTGCTCAGAGACTGGTATGGGAGACAGGTACATAATCAGATTATAGAACTTCTCTGGTGGTACAGTGGATAAGAATCTGCCTGCCATTACAGGGTACATGAGTTCAATCCTTGGTCTAGGAAGATACCAAATACTTCGAAGAAACTGAGCTCATGCACCACAACTACTGAACCCATGCTCTAAAGCCCAGGAGCTGCAACTATGGAAGCCCATGTACCCCAGAACCAGTGCCCTGCAACAAAAGAAGCCACTTCAATGAGAAGCCTGAGCATGGCAATGAACACTAACCCCCACTCGCTGCAACTAGAAAAAGCCCATGTGCAGCAATGACGACTTAGCTCAGCCAAATATAAATACATAAATAAACAACTTAAAAAAGATCACAGAATTCTGGTAGGGATTTTGTTTGTTTGTTTGTTTTTTCTATCTTATATTGAGTCCCTCTGAAGCTTACTTGGTTTTGTGGGAAAAAGTAAGCTCCTTTGCTTTGGAAATCTATAGATAGGAGAGAATGCCAAAAAAAGTGAAGAATGAAGCTAGAGACAGGCACATTTTGTCACTGAAGGGGAAAGAAGGTGTACTTCATCTAAATTTGGGACTCATAGACCTAGTGAACGAATTTATGGTTACCGGGTGAGGGCTGGGAAGGAGGGATAGATTGGGAGTTTGGGTTTGACATGTACACACTGTTATATTTAAAATAGATAAACAAGAAGGGTCTACTATAGAAAAAATAAAAATAAATAAATTTGGAAGTGGTATAAGGAGGAGGAGAAAAGCCCTGCTGGAAAAGGTGACCCCAGGATAAATATAAATATGATTTATATTATAAATATTATTGATATAAATATGATTTGATTCCTATTAGAGAGGGACTAACTCTGCATCTTCCCCATGAAATCTCTATCCTTAGTGAGAAATTATCAACAAAAGATTTTGGACCAACTGAAATATCTTTCAGGGTTGCCCATGTTATACTCTGGCAAGTCACTGGAGAAACTTCTGTGTGTTGTTCAGCCTGTTCATGCTGGCAAATCAATTAACTAACCCAGCCTACTCAACTGGGGGTGTGATGTGGTTTGTACTGTGTTTTGTGGTTAACTTTCATTTATGTTATTATTACTGATGTTATCTGTTATGGATGTTGTAGTGAAAATAAATTTTTTTGCTCTTTCTCTAGGCTCAAGGAAAAGGAGAGTTTTACAAACCAATAAATAAACTTAAAATTTCTCAACACAGAAAATATAGACAGTCCTGTTCTTTGACAAACATGCTGGCATTTTCATTGGGAAGGTTTTTGTTTTCAAACAAATGACTTTCTTATTGTTCTCCAGTAGTTCTGTAGTACTTTAGAACAGAAAAGATTGAAAAGATAGGTAATTTTCTCAGTTAAATTGAGACTTTAAAATTTCCTTGGACTTTTTGCTGATTTTTCTTGCACATTTTGCACATTTTATACATTTTCCATTTAATACACTCACGAAAGCAGTTCTGGCTTATCTGTGAGTAACTAGGCACTACCTTGGCTCAGACATTCCTAAATCCATCTATTTTAAGAATTTTAAAGTACCTCTTATCATTTCAGAATTCAGATTCAAAGTCAGGGAAAGGAAGAGAGATATTTGTTCTTGGCTTCAGTCCCATTCTGAACAATATGAGGCTGATATGGTAGCTTGGAGAATGAATTTGGGATGTGTATAGATTTTATTTTAAAACTACTTACAGTTCCTTTCATGAACAAGCAAATGGTGGTTCTGCAACCACCTTCCCCAACTGAAAACACATCTATTGTGAAAGGAACACTCTCTTAGCTCTCAGTGCATATTTTTAAAATAAAAATAAAACTGTATTGTACTTGTTTGTGGGAAGATTAAGATTTTTTTGCTTAGAAAACCTCTTATATAGAGAGAAAGTCAATAACAAGCATAAGATCATTTGTCTCATGAGTTCCTGGAAACTGAGGTACCTGGATAAGAAAGGTGAAGCAAAGAAGTAACTCTTATTTCCAGTTTGTGACTAAAATGAGCTGAACAAACAGGTTTCCAGGTTCCCTCAGCCCTGTGAAAAATCCAACCAGGATTCCTTAGACCGTCAATTTTGCTTTGTGTTTTGGAGTCTTACTGTTCCTAAAAATGACTAAAATGACTCCACAAGGAGATTATAAAGACCACACAGGTTTCTTAGACGACCCTGGCCAATGCCTGTCTCTTCTACACAGGAAGATGCAACATAAGATACACGTGTTGCATCTCCTCAGTTCATTCCTAAAATCCTGCTATGTTCAAAGTTAGTCTTTCCTGGGCAACACTGACTAGTATTTCCCTTCTCAAGTGTCTCTCAGTGGGTCCCGTGGCTGCATCTTTTTGGATCTCACTGAGTCTGTGGCCCACTCTTTCTGGCAAAACCACACAAGCTAACGTCCTAATAATTTCTTTCATTTCCTAGCTTTTCTGTTTTACTGTGACTCTTCCTCTATGAGCTCTTGCTTTCAATCAAGTTTCTCTTTAGTGAGACGTGAGAAAGGGTCCTTTCGTTTTCTTTGCTGTTTGTACTTCTCTTTGCCATCACCATGGGGCCCTTCCAAACTATCATTTTTAAAGGTCACTTGTTTTGTTCTATATGCAGTTGAGTCTGACAGAGGGTTAATGACACCCGAACAAGCCATTTTAAAATTACGTGCTGCGTGTTCATAAACAACTCTTGGGTAAAAGGACAAGAAAGTAAACAAGTTCCCTTCCAAGAAATCAACACTGTAGATATTAGTTAAAATGTTAAAGTATATTAGCCAATTATATAAAATCCTTTTATATTGCCTTGCTTCATTTCAAACATGGCATGGGCTATTTTGTCTGTGAACTCAAGTGGAACAAAAAGCTACAGAATGCAATTTGTGTCAGAAGCTGGACTACAGAAGGACAACTAATTCTAATTAGTACGAATTCCCCATAGGCCCGAGGGAGGCCAAGTGCAGGAACCAACTGCCTAATGCTGTTTCTATCTTGCAACAGGTGGGCCAAGGCCTTCTAAAGGTTGTCATGGCAATAGCTAATGATAGACCTTTAGCTGGACACCAGTAATTAATTGTGGGCATGTCCAGCCTTTGATTGTGATATCTTTTAATACATTTCTGAATGAAAAGAAGATTGGCTCCTCTAATTGGTTAAAATTAGAAGGCTTTGCCAAGAATTCCTGCGATGGAGTGCAAGCCTGATTTCAGCTTCTCAAACTCAGATTCTTTGCCTATCGCCACATGAAGGAGTAAAGAGAAAGGTATTTATTTCTGATAGCATTCATATTCAGTTGCATATGGGCTGGAGAGCAAGCTGCTGTTGCTAAGTCGCATCAGTCGTGTCTGACTCTGTGCGACTCCATGGACAGTAGCCCACCAGGCTCTTCTGTCCACTCAAGACGTTCATGCAATACACTGTTCCATCCATGCTTGAGGCCTGTAAGAGGTCTTCCTTCAGAATTCTGACAGGGGATCAGGAATGTCATCAAGTTTCCCAGTCTTGAATGTGTGCAGCCTACAAGGCAGCTTTCTCTTAGACAGCAGCGATCTTCTGCGATGGTTTCCTGGGTGAGGGGTGGCCTTTGAACATGGGTTGGTTTGGGGATGTGGCCGAGATCTGGGCAGTGGTGGAGCCACCAGCAGGATGAGGCGACTGAACAAGGACAGCTGCACTACAAGCCCCACAGATGTCCCCGGGGCACCACTTCAGTCTTTGTAAGCTGCCCTAAAAACTAGTCAAGGCTACCTTGCCAGGAGATTTGAGAAATACGGCATGATCCAGTTTTGACAAGGTGTGTGGGAATAGGGTGAAAAAGAATGGATGTTCTCTTCCCTCTGGGTTTGGAATTGTGCTGTTACCTATTGTGAAATGATAGAATAAGAACAACCATAACATGAATAATAGCTAACACATATGTGTGCCAGGCATCATGCTAAGTCCTTGCCTTATTTGAGCCTTCTGGAAACATTAGGAAATGGGAATTACTATGATTTCAGTTTTAGGGATCAGGAAACTGAGCTGTACAGAGGTGGGCTTGCTCACTATTTCTCAGACAGTAAGGGGCAGAGTCAGGACTTGAATCCAAGTCTGTCCCCAAGGCTTGAGCTGTTTACAAAAGAGAAAGCCATTGAAATAGTGAGTTAGGCCGTGTTTATTTACAGTGAAAACGAGTCAGCCTCCCTTTTAAATGATTCAGTCCAAAAGACATTATATAATCTCTGAACTCTAAGTTATGAACCCTGAACCTGAATTCATGAATTCTGACCCCATTTATTGAAATGGTTTTTCAAGGGACCTTTCATTAAATGCTTATTTTTTAATTACGTGTCCATTTGTCCTTCTTCCCTATCTGTCAAACATGATGGGAAATGCAACTGTTCTTTCTCTTGTTCTAATGGTAAAAAAGTAAACAAATAAGGAAAGCGCTCTCCCCCACCTCGCTGTATTAGCCAAAACACACATTTGGAAATTTCCAGCTACTTCTCTTCTATGTCTGATGTTTTTAAAAAAATAATGTTTTTGAGAAACAAACTCAGACTCAATCCTTTTTAAGAAGTGGATGTTTTAAAATATGAGGTTCTAAGCAAAATGATACTGAATTATATATTTATGAGGATTAACTTGCTTTCATGTATAGTAGTGCTTTTCCTGCGTAAACAATTTCTTTTTGGTTTCCTTGGATGAGAAAAATACACAAATTCATTTTTTTTTTTTCCTTAGTGAGATCTTAGTTCTTTAGGTGAACACTTGAATTTGAAATATCTATTTTTGTTATCCTCCAAATGTCAGTGAATAAGTATGAGAAGTACATGAGGAAAAAAGAAAATGAAGGCATCTTTAGGATTTCAGTTCATGAAAAGTCTTAGCCTTGTTCTTTGACCACCTTGTCATGATATGTTTTGTGGGCAACAGACTCCCACATTGTGTTATCACACATCTCCAAAGCTGATACATGTATGTGCTTTGTGGTCTCACCTTTACCTGTGTTCATGCATGCACAGCTGCTAAGTTGTGTCTGATTCTTTGTCATCCCATGAACTGCAGTCCACCAGGCTCTTCTGTCCATGGGATTTTCCAGGAAGAATACTGGAGTGAGTTGCCATTTCTTCCTCCAGGAGATCTTCCTGACCCAGGGATTGGACCTGTTCTCCCATATCTCTTGCACTGGCAGATGGATGCTTTACCACCGAGCAACCTGGAAAGCCCCTTGCCCGCAACTACACATGTTCAAAGCAGAATGGTTTTTTAATTCACTGTAACAGAATATTTCTGAGCTATGGGCCTCCAAAGGGGAAAGATTTTAGTCTCATTATTTTAATACTATTCCTTTTATCAGGCCCTACTGCTCGGTAAATAAGGCAGCCGTTGGAATCTCCATGGATTTACTTTTACCAAACAATTGGAATGAAAATGCTCCAGAGGGTGATGCCCCCACCCCCATCCTGTTACTGGAATCATTTTATTAATAAAATGCTTTTAACATGACCTCCCAAGATTTTGACTCTTATTGCTTGGGTGGCACTAGAGGCTAAAATGAGGTTCCTTTTAATAATGCATTTGCATAAGTTGATCTGAAAGATTCCCATGCGATTACATGACTCCAGGGTTGGCCTGTCATCTCAGAAAAGCCTGAGGTACTCGTCCCAAAGAGATCAAAACTCAAGAATTAACTAGTCTTCAGAAAACGAGAACATCTCTAGGAGCTGTAAAACAAATGATTATCATTTCTTTTTGGCGTTGGACTATGCCAAGCTAGAGAAAAACAGAGCTTTCAAACGTTGACAATCTGGTATATTGAAGTATGACCATTATTTTTTATTTTCCACATTTTTGGTCCAAAGACAGTTCTGAGTAATTGATTCCCATAATGAGCTATGGTTCGTTAGTCAATTTAATTTATAATTGAATTGGATGGATGTAACTCTGTGTAAAATTGTCTCTGAAGAATCTGTTTTGTTCGTCTGTTCAACTTCTGACAGGGATGGAAGAAAATCTAAATTATTCCCTCCTGCATGGGGGAAAAATTCAGTCTCAGCTTCCCTGGTGAAATTAAGAGAAAAAATATTTTTAATAGTTGCCATGCAAAAATATTATGGCTTTACTAAAATTTATACAAGCATGTCAATTAACACATTCATGGCAAGGTCGGTGGATTCAGGCATCTGAGTAAATGCCTGAGGCAAAGACCTTTCTGAGTGCTCAGAAGGATTTCTCATTATTAGAATGAACACTAGGTCTCTCTGCATTTATTTTTATCAGTTATTGACAAAAGATGGTCTTATTGCCACATAAATATACCCAGAAAACAATAGCTCTAATTTTCCAGGTGTTTTGCAATCATCACAACTTGTATTTTCTATACATTTCTAATAATGGCATAATTTGGGGAACAATTATTAAAATAACCATGTAGAGTCTTTTTATTCCCTTAAGTTTTGAAAGATTGTCAGGAAAATGTTGAACTTTAATTGTTAACAACAGGCTTTCATTTTTGCTCAGAGATTTTTCTCCGGTTCCCCAAGCCCTTCACATTTAAAACTTTTACAACCATCTTAGCACACACTCAAAACAAAGCCATAATTATGTAAAAAGAAATGTTTTACAGTTAATGCCATCTAAGACACTCACCAAGTGCCAAAATGCATAGGATTTTGGTAAAAGGCAATCTGTTCTTTGAGGATAATGCATGCAAACTACTCTTGTGCAAAACCTGAGGCAGGAATAGTACCCTGCCTTAGATCACACCTATGGAGCTGACTTTGATACTATGCCCAGAAGTGGGTTACAGGCTGTGATTTGAATGAAGTTTAATCATTTTTAGAAGTGAAGGGCCTTTAGGGTACTCTTGTTCCCTTAGACTTATTATATCTAAGAGAGATGAAGGCATAGGCTTTATGCTTCCTTGTTAACAATAGTAATACAGTAATGATCTCTAATGATGGACTGTTGTGTGAAATCAACTGACTGCGAAGAAAAGCTAGATGAAAACAGCTGTCATTTAACATCGTCAAACTGTGTTCTTATGTGGACAAAGAGATCATGAATTCACATCCTATAATCTGATGGAGAAGGCATTATATCACTGTATGTCCACTGCCATTTGTATGGGCTTTAATCTAATCCCTTGCAAATGTTAAAAATATATATTTCAGTTAGTTACAATGATATGTATAAATAGGGTTGAATTAAGGTAGGTCAAGATATAAAGGTCAAATGTTACAGCTCCCAAGAGACAGATCTTTTGCTGTTTCTCTTCATGCACACACACCTGAATGCTTTTTTTCTTTGACCTTCGAAGGGTTTCAGCCAGTTTTTATTTTTAAATTTCTGACACAGACAAAAAGAATATTTCTTTTGGAAAAATACTGCCCAAACAAACCAGGCTTGACTTCAGTTCTCCGATTCTAAACAAAGCAGAAATGACTTTAATCAGGTGAATAAAATCACCAGAGATCACTTAAATTCATAATTGTTACATTCCTCCTGTAGAATTTTACAGCAGGACTCATCTTTTCTGGAAGTCAGCTATGTAAAATGGATTGAAAGGTGAATCTAACAAAATATTCAAATCCACATCAATCATTCATACAAAATGCACAGTTCAATGAGGGCCGACTCTGGAGCCCAGATAAGCAGTGTCACAGTAAGTTATGTTCTATGGGAGCCAAATCAGTTGTGATCAATCACCTAGTAACCCGCATAAGTTACATTTTTACTTTAGTCCTTAAACTCTTTTGAGTGTACTTTGAAAAGTATTGTTTTTGTCTAAAGTAGTAGATCAATACTGGGATCAATAAGTGTTCATTTCCAACTAACAAGGACAATGGGAACTGAATTCCTTTAAATAGTTTCGTAGCAAGAAATGTTGGGTTGAATAGTAGATCATTAATATGTCAAATTTTAAGCAGGGATCTTACAAACCTTCACTAGGATAACTCTCAATGAGTACTCCCTTTAAGACAACTGTACTATTTCTGGAATTTCCAGGAAATGCATTGAAACCTTGTGTATTGATAGCCTCTCTAGTTTTAATCCAAAGTCAATAAAATGTAAATCATTATTTGTTGATAGTTTCAACTTTCATGAAATTTTATAACACATTTTGTGTGATGAGGTGAACACCTTTGCACTGGCACTAGTGAATATTGGAGGGGAGAATAAGGAGGGCTCTGTTCACGGGCCCACACTTCTAGATGTGGGATCATGGAAGGAGGCCTGTTTACTGGTCTTGAGATCAGGAGAAAGAAGGAAGACCGGGACACTAGTCAGGTCAATCTTTTCTAAATATTCACTAGTTTTCACAGTATGTCTTTTAACTAGTTCCTTGAGGGAGGGACTATGGCTTATATTTTATTGTCTTCAGGAGTTGCTAGTATCTCTTTTGCACTGACAAAGATATTAAAGGAATATCCAGTGGATATATTTTTCCAGTACCTTGTAGTTTTGACTTAAAGGCCTCAGATTGCCATTGATTAAGTGGCTTTATTTCTACAACAGCAGAGGGTTGGCTCAGATGAGAAGTGGGCAGGCATTGCAAGAGTGGATGGACCATAAAGTGACCCTTAAAGTAGCAGTCTTCGGGCTTTGAGAGAACAGAGGAAGATAAGGTGGGATGTGGAACGGGCAAGAAAGAAGGGACTTGCTCCTTCCTGGACAAGTGTTTCCAAATTCTTTCAAGAACACCCCCTAATTAAAAAAAATATCCCTTGCATACACATCTATACATGTTTGTTTATAAATTATATACATGTGCCACTATCATCAATTAACACCTCAAACACAAAGTCCATGGCTAAGTTTATCATTTACAAATATGAATGTAGCTGCCTTAAAACTTTTTTTTTGTTTATTATTGGTTGACTTCTTGCCATATAAAATTATATTGCCCTTCTTTTAGTTAGTAATATGGTGTTGAAGAGCTCAAGCTTGTGCTTACATTACTGTTTTCATCTTTGATCTGGAGTCTTTTAATCTGCATTAATTTCAAGCTGTAGTTTGCAGCAATTTAAAAACATAAGGTGTCCACTTTGTGAGGCTAGTGTAACTAAAATCGGATAACAGACTCCATGAATCCGTTTTATCAGTACGTTTAACCTTCAGTAATGGCATGTTGCATGTGCTTTCATTCCCTCTCCTCAGAATCTTGTGGTTGCCACACCACTCAAGGCTGCCTGATATACATACAGACTGGGATGGGCATGAAAGTTGATTCAAATAGAAAATATTTATAAAACTTAGTTCTATATAAATATAGATGAACATCACAATATTTTACCCTGCATAACAAATTGTCATTTTACATAAGCCATTTTATGAAACAATGTGCTAGACTACAGGGAAAACACCCCACTAATTTCTGAGTGTGAACAGACTTCATATATTATGACTATTGGAGACGCTGAATTCTGTACTCCTATTTGGGGGAAGGTAGGCTTACATTGGAGAAGGCAATGTCACCCCACTCGCACTCTTGCCTGGAAAAATCCCATGGACGGAGGAGCCTGGTGGGCTGCAGTCCATGGGGTCGCGAAGAGTTGGACACGACTGAGCGACTTCACTTTCACTTTTCACTTTCATGCATTGCAGAAGGAAATGGCAACCCACTCCAGTGTTCTTGCCTGGAGATTCTCAGGGACGAGGGAGCCTCATGGGCTGCCGTCTATGGGGTTGCACAGAGTCGGACACGACTGAAGCGACTTAGCAGCAGCAGCATCAGGCTTACATTATGAGGCTTCCCTGGTGGCTCAGACGGTAAAGAATCTGCCTGCAATGCAGGAGACCTGGGTTTGATCCCTATGTCAAAAAGATCCCCTGAAGAGGAGAATGGCTACCCACTCTGATACTCTTGCCTGGAGAATCCCATGGAGAGAGGAGCCTGGAGGGCTACAGTCCATAGGGTTGCAAAGAGTCAGATGGGACTAAAGCAACTTAGCATATATATACAAGCTTGCATTATAGACAAAGAGAGTCACTTCTGCTTCCTCTCCCTTAAAGAAATACACAAGAATGGGAATTTATTTACCTTCATTAATTCTATAAATATTTATTGGAAACAATCTGTAAGTCTGGCATTCAGTCTCTCTGTCTGTGTGGATTTATGTTCTAATAGAGAAAATGGAAGCAGGAAATGACAATACATCCAAATAAATGCACAATATGGAGAAAAAATGGCAACCCACTCTATTATTGGCTGGAAAATCTTATGGACAGAGGAGCCTGGTGGGCTACAGTCCAGGGGGTTGCAGAGAGTTGGACACGACTGAGCACACACACAGGTGCATTAATGACAGTGAACACAAGTGCTCTCTCCACCTGGAGAGATGCTTCACCAAGTTGTGTAAGGTCAGGAAAGCTCCCCAGAGGAAGTGACTTGGGAGCTGAGGGCTTCAAACTAAGTAGCACTGGTCCTAAAGTGAGAGAGAGAGCAAGGTATCTTAGGAGAACTGAAGGAATTCCTTGAAGGCTGGTGTATAGAACGTGAGATAGTAGGAAATGAGACTGAAAGGGTTAAAAAGACAGGTTAGATTTAGTTAGATCTTCTCTATTCTATTATTAAAGTTTGAGTTTTACCCTGAGAGCAAAGAAAAGACATTTCAACAAGGGACAGATATGATGAGAGGAAGTACAGGAAGTAATGTACTCTAATGCCTTGCACGTGTGAAGTACTCAATGAGCGGCAGCTCTGATGAACATTGTCAATACCATCATCAAAGTGATTTATTGGTATTATTACCAGATTTGATCTGTGGAGGGGACCCTGGGGGAAAGAGAAATGGATATAACTTGGAGAAGGGTTGCAGACGGACAGGACTGAAGCGACTGAGCATACACACATGTATTAGCTTCACAAGTCATGGATATGACTTTCTTCACTGTGTGCTAAGGACTGAACGTTTCTTTAGATTATGTAAGTTTTAACAAAGGTATTGTTAATGGTGTTGTTGACAATTTTGAAGATAATTTCTCTTGGTGTTGTCAACATCTGCCCAGAAAAATTTAGAGAGATTGCTTTCTTTAATGTCCTCAGCCTGCCATCTTATTAAAGGGAAACAATCTCAAACCTTTCTTCTGTGCGAGTCTCAGTGCAAAAAGTGTCCAAATGAATACAGATGTGGAGCTTCACACTCTTAGGGGGGAAGATGGGCTACGTAAGATTATCTTAGAAATGGTCAGAGAAATCCAACTAAGGTATCATTTTTAAGGAAACAAGTTGTTAAGGGAATAAAAGACTAGATGTTGTAAAAACCTAGCTGTGTTTTAGGCATTTCATCACACAAGAAAACAGGTGGCTTATTCCCATTTTTGGATACACTAATACCTGCTGTGCTGAAATTAAACCTCACGTGAAAAAGGTATTTAGAATGCCCATCAGAAAAAAGATTAAAAACAGTAAATCTCGAGCTCATGAGGTCCAGACTAAATCTGGCAAGCAGCCTACTCTGCAAATGACTTTCTACTCTTGAAGACAGCAAACTTCAGCCTGGCCAGGCAAAGGCTATGCACAAATACCGCAAGAGAAGCTTTTCTTTTTCTTTCTTGCATGAAGGGTAGTGATGCCTCAATTCTTTACTCAGCGAAAACAAGATTTATTCCCAAAGGAAAGAACTTAATTCCCTGAGACAAGAGTGTGAAAAACCTATGAAAGGAAATATGAGCCCCTCTTCAAATGATGTAGGGGAAAGTCAGAAGGAACTAGTCTGTATGCGGGATGGATCATCTCCATCTGTCAGAGTGTGAAGTTGTATGATTCCACGCCCTTCACTGCAATGAGAGATGATTCTCCCCCAAACAAACAGCAAAACAAATATTAGTTTGTGATTCTGCTTAACAAGTCAGAAAGTGCACAAGAAAGGCAAATGTAATTTAAAGTTGGCATAAGGAAGCTAAGGGTACATAATTTGGAACAGATGATTTGTGTGTGTGTACACATGGTCAAGTTATAGTTTACCTTTGACTTATATGTGTGCCATCCTTTTTGGGTGCCTTTCATCCAATACTGCCCCAGATTTATATGTGTAATATAACCTAGAGAATGATGTACAGTATTCAATACTTTTTTGTTGGTACTATCCATTTACAATAATAAACAGTTAAAAAGAGAAAATGTAATGATAATAGTAAACAAAAATTCAGTGTTTTTCTAGTTTCTCATATCTAACTTTATCATTTCCTCAAATGTGTATCTGTTGACTGTTTTAAACCCTTTTCCTTCTTACCTTCACTTCCATTTTGTCCACTTTGTCACCATATTTCTCCAGATCCCTAAATCCTTAAACATTCCTTCTTGCTTTCATATTTAAAATAAGCTTTAAAATAGGGACTTCCCTGGCAGTCCAGTGGTTAAGAACCTGCACTTCCATTGCAGAATCAATGGGTTCGACCCCTGGTGAGAGAACTAAGATCCTGTGTGCCTTGTGGCTCGGCCAAAACATAAAATAATAAATTTTAAATGATTACTTTCTCATATTAAAATGCTCCATTTTCATCTTTTCTTAGCTATTACCTTTAGTTTTTTCTCTACATTTACGTTGCCTTCAAAGCATCACCTTTTGTTTCTCTTCCTGCTTCTCACGTTTTCCCTTTCTCTCAGCTTCTACTACCTCAAGTCACATTGCTTCTTTTCTCTTCCATTATGACTCTTCCTTTTCACTTCTTCCATCAGCTGCTTTTTCCTTTCCTCCCTGGCCCTTTTTCCTTTTGTTTTGCCTCCTTTTTATCAGCTTATCTCTACTTCCCCTTTCTCTGCCTTTCCCCCCGCCCCACCCGCCTTTATACCCTACTGTAGAGAGTAACATGGAAATATAACAAGTATAACATGATTTTTCTCTGAAGCAGTAAGAACACAAGGAAAGTAGAATGAGATAATTTGAGGGAAATAATATATCAGACACAATTATGTCCTGCAATATTAGAACACGGCTTAGAAATGGATTGATCAGACCTTTCTATTATTACATGGATACAGAACCATGACACTATATTTCTTCCAGGAGCACTTTGTTTGTAAAACATGTCATTTTATCCCAAATTCCAAATATTGAATAGTGCTATTAGAATCTGTCAACCACTGTAAATTCAACAAATGTACTTATACTCAGAATGTTGGGCTCTAGGATTTTGTAGGTTTTCTGCTTGAGCTGCTGATGATCTTCAGCCTTAAGATATCATAGGCACATTTTGAAGTCAACTATTTGTTAGAATTGTTAACTGGGATCCCAAGAGTGGACATTGGGAATACTTGATACCAGCCCTAGGGTTTGAAATCAGGCCCCACTCAAAATATTTGCAGAGAAAATGAGCCAATGCACTCTTTATTTGGGGTATAGAGATGGGGACAATCAAGAAGCTACTTAGTCATTAAGTCATGTCTAATTCTTATGCCCGTGGACTGTAGTCCACCAGGCTTCTCTATTCATGGGATTTCCCAGGCAAGAATACTGGAGTGGGTTGTCACTTCCTCCTCTAGGAAATCTTCCCAGGCCAGGGATTGAACCTGTGTCTCCTGCATTGCAGGTGAATTCCTTACCACTGAACTGCCAGGGAAACCTAACCAAATCTGGAGTTTTTTAATAATTGATTCCCTAGATGGGAATTCCAGACTACCTGACCTGCCTCCTGAGAAATCTGTATGCAGGTCATGAATCAACAGTTAGAACTGGACCTGGGACAACAGACTGGTTCCAAATCAGAAAAGGAGTACATCAAAGCTGTATATTGTCACCCTGCTTATTTAACTTTTATGCAGAGTACATCAGGAGAAAAGCTGGGCTGGATAAAGCACAAGCTGGAATCAAGATTGCTGGGAGAAATATCAATAACTTCAGATATGCAGATGACACCACCTTCAGTGGCAGAAAGCAGAGAAGAACTAAAGAGCCTCTTGATGAAAGTGAAAGAGGAGAGTGAAAAAGTTGGCTTAAAGCTCAACATTCAGAAAACTAAGATCATAGCATCCAGTCCCATCACTTCATGGCAAATAGATGTGGAAACAGTGGAAACAGTGAGAGACTTTATTTTGGGGGGCTCCAAAATCACTGCAGATGGTGATTGAAGCCATGAAATTAAAAAGACACTTATACCTTGAAAGAAAAGTTATGACCAATCTAGACAATGTATTAAAAAGCAGAGACATCACTTTGCCAACAAAGTTCCGTCTAGTCAAGGATGTAGTCTAGTAGTCATGTATGGATATGAGAGTTGGACTATAAAGAAAGCTGAGCACCGAAGAATTGATGCTTTTGAACTGTGGTACTGTAGAAGACTCTTGAGAGTCCCTTGGACTGCAAGGAGATTCAACCAGTCCATCCTAAAGGAAATCAGTCCTGAAAATTCATTGGAAGCACTGATGCTGAAGCTGAAACTCCAGTAGTTTGGCCCCATGATATGAAGAGCTGACTCATTGGAAAGGACTCTGATGCTGGAAAAGACTGAAGACAGGAGGAGAAGGGGAAGGCAGAGGATGAGATGGTTGAATGGCATCACCGACTTAAGGGACATGAGTATGAGTAAATTCCAGGAGTTGGTGATGGACAGGGAGGCCTGGTGTGTTGCAGTCCATGAGGTAGCAGAGTGTTGGACATGACTTAGTGACTGAACTAACCTGAACTGAACTGAAAACTATCACAGAGGGAAGAAATTGGATTATTTTATAGATTGTCCATCCCGAGAAACAAGCCAGTTTTTGCACAGATAATTTTGATAGCTAATCAAAACATATGAAAAAGTGAAAGTGAAAGTCGCTCTGTCGTATCCGACTCTTTTTGACCCCAGGGATGATGCAGTCCATGGATTTCTCCAGGCCAGAATACTGGAGTGTGTAGCCTTTCCCTTCTTCGGGATACTTCCCAACCCAGGGATTGACTTCCAGGTCTCCCGCATTGCAGGTGGATTCTTTACCAGCTGAGCCATAATGGAAGCCCAATCAAAACATATGATTTCAGTTAAATGTGATTGGAAAAAACTCAGGATGTGAAAGTCTGGACTTTCCCTGGCTTCCCTGACAGGACACTTTCTAGTCCAAGCACCTCTTTTTCCTAGATTCTAACAGTGCCCACATTTTCAGATCAATTTCTCCTTCACCAATGAGGGTTGGCATCTAAGTGTTTGTTAACTAAATCAATACATGTTAAGTGGATGCTGATAGAGAGGTTGAGAATTCTCTACAATTATCATATCAGTCTTGATAAAAGGAAACAATTGATCCGATCTAAATTCTGTGATTTGTAAACTAGCATGTGTGATATTGCAAGAGATCAGAAGTGATGTATCAGGCAAATGACAATAGATTTAACTCAGCTTCCACTTTACAGTTAAGAATTGTATCTTAATTGTAGCCTGCTGTCTGTAGCCATATCTCTATTTAAATTATTTAGCTTACTCTGTATATTTCATTGCATAACATGCAGTTAGCCCTTCTAAATTATTCCTTTTTTATTTATTTTTTTCCTTGAACTTTAAAAATATTTTCTAATATGACTTAAGAAGCTCTGAAATGGATGGAGTTAAACTGACCTTCATCACGTGTCCAAGTAGTCAGAGAGGGAACACCACAAGGTAAATAACATCCCTGCCAGAGCCTAGCTGTGCAAGATTGGAGCTTCTTTGGATCATTCCCACCTGCACAAACAGCTGGTACACAATAAACACTCAATAAATATTTGCTGAATTGAATAGGAAAGTTAGGAACAGGTCGTGGTGATGAGACAGAAAAGCGAACTTACACCCAGCCCCAGAAATCCCAAGACTGATCACCAGTTGAATTATATCTGAACAACTCATTAAAAACCAGAGGAAATGTAGAAGAGCATTTCTTCCCTACCCCATTACTCTGTAGGAAATACAAATGAAATAGATCATTTACATAACGGCATAATGTGCCTAGATATAACATTATTTGCATAACTGCATAATGCCACCAATCAGGGAAAAAGTCTTAAATATTTCTGGGATATGAACATACAGAATTATATAAGGTATGCATATCAACCAATAATCAGACCCTTCTCTTTGTTGTAATTTGTAATAGAGGGAAACTAATCTACAGAAATGAATGAACCTCCCAGTACCATAATATGAACAAGGAGTGTTTGTAAGACAAAAGACTGTCTGATCTGGGTTCGATTTTTCCAGTCTACCATTCTTTCGCTTCATCATGAGCCATTGACAGGGACCTATACTCATTGGAATACGAGAGAAATCCTTTTAAAGACAATTTTAGGGTGAGTAATGAAGAAGCAAGGACATGACTGTTAGGTATCAAATGCCTTACCTTTTTTGTTAACGAAGATAGCCGTTTAAGGAACTAGCAGGATAAGAGAAGAAAAAAAAAGGCCGCATGGTGTAGTGAGATTTAATCATCTTCTTTTCCATAACCAGAGCAGCTATAACAGGTTATATATTTATTTTAGTGCAAAAGTTCTTTAGTGCGTGCAACTCTACTGTTCATTATATTTTTTTAATGTATCTCAGACTAATTTCAGATTCTGATTTCCCAGTATAAACTAGAGTAACAAATATATAATTATTCTCATAAATAACTCAGCACCTTATATTTCAAACAAGTTTCCCCACAAGGCACAAGTGCCCTATATTAAATTCTTTTAAGTGTAAGTTGATTAAGGTAAAATTAGTTGTTATTACCTTATGGACATTTTAGTTTTAGCAGCAATTCAAAGCCAGGCCTATCACGAGTAGATTTGTTGCCGCCCACAGGTATAATCATCAGGAAAATTAATAATCATGTTCAGTGTGACTATAAATCATTGTGGTTTAGGCAATTAATTTCTGTAGAAAAATGAAAAATCTATAAGTATTATTACTGTGCAAACTACATGTTGTGAAAACCCAAATCCAAAACAGTCAAATTGCAAATGCAGGGTTTCTAATTCCAGAGTGTGATAATATGGGGTCATCAGAGACAGGGAAGCTGACGACTCTGCATAAATAATGTGGTAATTTTTAGCGGTTTATAGTCGACTGTAGCTTTTAGTACATACAGTATTCAGAATCTCTAAACCAGATGCAGTGGAAAGAGTTGTTAATTTCTAGTAAAGGTAGAGGAAATGACTAGAAGATAAGGGACACAGCAATATTTGAATGAGTCCACCCTCGTGGCTGGGCAACTACCATAGTGTAAGGCANAGCATCTTGCCCACCAAAGCAACTTTTCTGTTTGCTCCCCACATGGGTTACTGGTGCCACCATTAAACAATCCCAACTAGAAACCAACCTTCACTCAACTGAACAACATCACTCAATGAATTTATTCTGCATTCCAAATACATCTCATGTCTGTCCCTTTCTCTTTATCTTCCACTCCCAGTCAAGAAAGCATATCAAGAACATGGGTAAGCTTAAGTTTAGTGGAAAAAGCAACATCAACTTGACTTGGGTCTCTATCCAAAGTTGAAACCCAAGCCGGCCCCTAAAGCCAGCCCTTGTAGTTCATAACTGCTTCCTCTTTTTACTTTTCTTTTCAGCACACAAATCTTTAAACATTATATTAATAGTATATTTATTTATTTGTCATTGACTCTTTCCTCCACTTTAAACTTCAAGACATGAGGGATTCTGCCATCTTCACTGCTCTTCCTCAGGACTGAGATGAATTCCTGTCTTACTGTAAGCATGAGAGAAATGTATGTAGATCAGTCAGCATCCTTGCAGAAACAGAAAGCATAGTTAAACTGGGAAAGTTAAGAAGATTTAAATCAAGGGGTTATTTAAATATTCAGTCATGTCCAACTCTATGTGATCCTATGGACTATAGCCCACCAGTCTCCTCTGTCCAAGGGATTCTCCAGGCAAGAATACTGGAGTGAGTTGCTATGCCTTTCTCCAGGGAATCTTCCTAATCCAGGGATTGAACCTGTATTGGCAGGTGAGTCAAGTTTAAGAAAAGGAGCAAAAGGTCACATGGGATTTCAGGTTGGTAAGAGGTGGGGACACTTGCCACCAGTTGGCTGAGTAGGGAATTGCGTTCAGATGCTACGTCACGTCTGATTCTTGGTATCCCCGTGGATTACAGGCTCCTCTGTCCTTCACGTTCTCCCTGAGTTTGCTCAAACTAATGTCCACTGAGTCAGTGATGCCCTTCAAAGATTTCATCCTCTGCCACTCCCTTCTTCTTTTGCCTTTAATCTTTCCCAGTATCAGAGTCTTTCCAATGAGTCATCTCTTTGCATCAGATGGACAAACTGTTGGAGTTTCAGCTTTAGCATCAGTCCTTCTAATGAATATTCAGGACTGATTTCCTTTAGGATGGACTGGTTGGATCTCCTTGCAGTCCAAGGGACTCTCGTGAGTCTTCTCCAGCACCACAATTTAAAAGCATCAATTCTTCAGCACTCAGCCTTCTCTATGGTCCAACTCTCACATCTGTACATGACTACTGGAAAAAACCCATAGCTTTCACTATATGAAACTTTGTAGACAAAGTGATTTCTCTGCTTTTTAAAATGCTGTCGATGTATGGCAAAGCCAATAGAGTATTGTAAAGTCAAATTAAAAAAAAAACAAAAACAAAAAACAAAAGTATCAATTAAACAAACAACAACAACAACAAAAAATGCTGTCTAGGTTTCTTATATATCTTCTTTCAAGGAGCAAGCATCTTTTAATTTCATGCCTGCAGTCACCATCCACAGTGATTTGGGAGCCCAAGAAAATAAAGTCTGTCACATTGCCACTTTTTCTCCTTTTATTTGCTATGAAGTGATGGGACTGGATGCCATGATCTTACAGTTACTGAAACAATGGCCTGGACTTAGATAACCATGTGAAGGCACCACCTGACAGAGGCTGTGGCCTTCTTTGGAGGAATACAACCAATTTGCACTGGGACCAGCCTAGCTGAGAAGGATGGGAGGGAAAAACATATCCTGACTTCACTTTCATCTTGCCCTCTCATATCCTGCTCATGCCCATGGTCCTAACCTAGTTGAAAGCCAGAAAGCATGAACTTAGTCTAGTGTTCACAAAGTTCAGTCTTCCAGGGCACAGAACGGGGTGGAGAGTAGGAGCTTGGAGAGGCACCTGGAAGATCTCAGTGTATGTTGTCAAGTGAATGAAGGAGAAAGAAGTGAACAAATGACAGTCATATCTAGTTAATTCTAATGTGTATAAAAATAGCTTGTCACTCAAAACTGCATCAGTTTAACTGCAATGAACAATAAATGCTTTCGATGCAACTCACATCCTGTGTAAATACACCTTGGCGAGGGCCACCACTACATGTTGTGGCCAGTGGCATCTTTTTAAAGTGCTCATCTGATCAATCAGTGTCCTACCTGGAATATTAAGATCATTGTAATTTGATCCCATTCTCTTTCTGGGCCTATCTCCTCTTGCCCTGAAGCACGTGGTCACTACTCACCCAGTGGGGAGTAGGTCCTTTGGAGAAAGGACCACTCCTTGTCCTTGGTGCTATCATTCCTTTGCTCATATTCTTTTCTTCTGCCAGGAGGTGTTTTTTTTTTTTCCTTTTCTTAATCTCCTTTCCATCTTACATACTTTTTCCCTGGCAAAATCATGCTTTCCTTCAAGAATGACTTGAATATAAGGTCTCTGATGCTTTCTATGGTATCCTATCCCAGTCTGAATACTTTCCTTTTCTTATTTAAGGTTTAATTTATTCCAAAGAGATTCAAAGTAGAGACCTTACACAATTAACACCTCCTTCATTTAGACTCTAATAATATTTTGAAATGCCTTTATTTACATTTCTGTCTTTGTATTGTATTATTTAAATTTCTTTTTACAGAATTGTCCCTGAAAGCAAGAACTGGATGTTATTATGAAACTCTAACAGTGAGAAAATGTCCAGTGCATAGCACTTGACGGATACAATAGTTTTTTAACGAATAAATGAGAAACAAAAGAGAGCCTAAAGTACAGAGCTGTCCAGTGTGATTCCAACTTACTGGATTCTAAAGTTTTAGCATCCAAAGAATGAAGCATAATGGAATGGATTTCTGTGATAATAAAAAGCAGAAGGGGAAACCATTCTTTTGATTCTTGTGTGTGTGCTAGGTTGCTTCAGTCATACCCAACTCTTTGAGACCCTGTACTGTAGCCCTCCAGGCTTCTGTCTGTGGGACTATCCAGGCAAGATCACTGGAGTAGGTTGCCATTTCCTCCTCCAGGAGATCTTCCCAACCCAGGGGCTGGACGTGCATCTCTTATGTCTTCTAAATTGGCAGGCAGGTTCTTTACCTGTAGTGCCACATGAGTACAAATATACGGATAAACAAATAATTCTTTAATACACACTCACTGGCTAGAATAGAAAATGAACAAATAAAGGGTATAGATTTTAATATAGCACCAAGGCATACTGACTCTCACATATTAGAAATAATCTGTCAATTATAAATCATTATAGAAATACTAAAGACATCATCATCATAGCTAGTCATTATGACCTGGAAAGAGATACAATTAATTAAATATTTGCAATGAGGATGGACCAATGTTAGAATGAAATATTTCTACTCTTCCTGGTCTTTGTGTTTTTCTGTGTAACCTTCATGTTTCATAGTATGGTTCACCTTTTGAAGACTAAGTAGACCCTTGAGATGCAGAGTGGGGAGAAGAAATATTTAGTGCAGAATTGAGGTATTTTACAAAGTTTGGAGAAGTTCAGGTCTTTTCTAGTGTACTTTTCCTTCACTATTTTTCTTTTAAAATTTCTTTTGAGATAAAATTGTACATCCATTGGAATTCACAGAACTTAAGTGTACAATTCTGTGGATTTTGACAAATATATACACATGTGCAGCAAACATCCTTATCAAGAAACAGAATATTTTCAACACTCAAGAAATTTCCCTTGTGTTCTCATCTAATCAATCTTTATCCCCATAGGCCACCACTGTTCTGATTTGTAATACCATAGATTAGTTTGGCCTGTTCTTAAACTTTATATAACTGGAAATATACAGTATGTATTTATTTGTGTCTCACTTGTGAGTCAACATTATGGTTATGTGATTCAACCATATTATTGTATGTATCAGTAGTTTCTTTTAACTGCTATGTGCTATTATATTGTGTGAATATACTACAACTTGTTTATCTCTTCTCCTATGAGATGACATTTAGGTTGTTTACAGTTTTCAGATGTTATGTTATATGAATAAAGTTATTATGAATAAAGCAGCTATAAACATCCATGTACAAGTCTTTTGCAGACATATGCTTTTATTTTTCTTTGGAATGGGATTGGTAGGTAGGTGTATGTTTAACTTTATAATAACTCTCATTTTCCCAAAATGATTGTATCATTTTATACTCTCATCAGCATATATGAGAGTTTCAGTCATACCACATTCTTGCCAATATTTAGTGTTATAAGTCTTTTAAATTTTATCCTTTGTAGTGGGTGTGTAGAAGAATCTTGTTGAGGTTTAATTTGCATTTCTTTGATGATATTGAACACCTTTTCGTGTGCTTACTGAACTTTTGTGAAAACTTTTAAGTCCTTTTGAATAGTTTGTCTTGTTATTGAGCTATGAGTTCTTTATATATGCTAGATGTACCCTTTTCCAGACTCTCTCTCTCTCTCTCTCTCTCTCTCTCTCTCACACACACACACACACACACACACTCATACAGGGAGAGGGGAAGAAGAGAATATTGAGAAAATAGTGTTTTTAACAGTGCCATTTAATGAGAAGATGTTTTAACTTGATGAAGTCCAATTTATCATTTTTTTCTTGTATAATTAGTGTTTTTTTTTCAATGTCCCCTCTAAAAAAGTATTTTCTGGATAATAAGGTCATGAAGATATTCTTCTATATTTTCTTTTAGAAAATTTACAGACTTAGCTTTCATGGTTAGGTCTACAATCTATCTCAAATTATTCTTTGTGTGTGGTGTGATGTAGTGGTCAATGTCTGTTTCATTTGTTCATATGGATATTCAGTCTTGAAATATCCATATGATATAGATATTTTAAAAATGCTTTTCTTTTCTCACCGAATTTCCTTAGAACCTTTGTCAAAACCCAGTTGATCAGTATGTGTGGATGTATTTCTGAACTCTCTCTTCTGTTGCATTGACCTCCTTGTCTAGCCTTTCATTGACACCATACTGTCTTGACTGCTGTAGATTTAAAGAAAAATTTTAAATCAGTAGATAAGTGGAGTCAACTTTGTTCTCTTTCAGGATTGCTTTGTCTCTTCTAGCTTTTACCATCAGGTAAATTTTAGAATCAACTTGTCAGTTTCTGGGGAAAATCTATTTCTTACCAAGAAAGCATATTTATTTGACTGTGATTTACTTGCATCTCTAGACAAGTCTGAGGATAATTGACATATTGATATTCCATTCAATATAGTAATAGTGATAGTATTGATAATAATATTAAATTTTAAAATACAAGATTATTCACTTAGCTCAAGCTGCCATATGAAATACCAAAGACTGGTGGCTTAAAAATCAAAAATGTATTTTCCCACAGTTCTGAAGTCTGGGAAGTCCAAGATTAAGGTGTTAGCTGAAGTCTTTCCAATTTGACGATGTCTACCATGGCTGTGTCCTCACATGGCAGAGACAGAGAACTCTTGTGTCTCTTTCTCTTCTTATGATATGCCAGCCCTAGTAGGTTAGAGGCCCACTCTATAACATTATCTAACCTTAATAAACTAAAGGTCCTATTTCCAAATACAGTCACATTGACTGTAGGACTTCCACATATGACTTTTGGGAAGACACAACTCAGTCTACAGCAACTATGTTTTATCTTTGTTTATTCAGGCCTTTAGTTTCACTCAGCAATGTTTTATAATTTTCAATATAATGGTCTTGCACATTTTTATTAAATTTATTCCTAAGCATTTTAGGTTTTAACATTATTTTAAATGTAATTTAAAATTTGATTCTCTAGTTTTTTTGTTTCTAGGAAATATATAAATACAGTCGATTTTCATACATTCCCTCCTTAAGGGGCATTTTTGAAGATATAGTTGGCTATGAAAATTTGGTTTAGAGGAACTTGATAATGTCTGAAAGTGAAAGTGGTAGCAGCTCAGTCATGTCTGACTCTCTGCAACCTCATAGACTATAACCCGCCAGGTTCTTCTGTCCCTAGAATTCTCTAGGCAAGAGTACTGGAGTGGGTAGCCATTTCCTTCTCCAGGGAATCTTCCTAACCCAGTGATCCAACCTGGATCTCCTGCATGGCAAGCAGATTTTTTCTTACCATTTGAGCTACCATGGAAGCCCAGACAAATGTGGAAAAAAACAAAAAGACACACAGCAAAACTTTGTAACACTACATCCATCTCTTTAGAACTAGGTTGAAGTAGCCACACAATTTTTAACTTGTAAATTCCAGACACAGGAATGAACATTACTGTTAGTGAAGCAGGCAGTCTCCACTTTCCTCATAGTAGCCAATATCACCTCTGACCCATCCTTTCAGGATCCTTTCAGAATGGCTCCTGTCCAGAATCCTGTTTCAGATACTTAGGACAACAAGAGGGCTGAGTTTTCATTAGTCACACATAACTGTCCACATGGGCAGCCATCCACGAGGGGTCTATCTCCTTAACCAAAGATACCATGGTGGTGCCAAGTATTTTTGCTACAGATTCAGTTTTTAAGAAGCACAAAGCATACTGAATATAAACTACAATCACGTAAAACTTTCATAGCACATATCTACAGACATAAAGTTTCTGGGCAGCCATGGTATATAGCTATGTTTTTTTATTTTTTTAATGGATTAACTACAGATTTGATAAATTATGAACCAAAAGAGGAAAAATTCTTAAAAAAAAAAAACAAAACGAAAAAACAACCCAACTTTCCACTGAAAATTTACCTATATAATTATGGTATATCTTACATTCTTACCTTGGGCAATTTGGGGACTCTCTTGTAGAAGAAAACATATTGTTTATAGTTTGTATGTGTCTCAAAGACAGTGGGACCTCCAAAACATTTTGCAGGAGGGGGGGAATATAAAACTTTAGGTGAGAAAACATTTTCTATTCTGAACAAGCTTGAATATCGTGCCATATTTTTCTCTGAAATGTAATCAGATACTTATCAATACAGACTTCCTCCATAGCTCAGCAGGTAAAGAATGTACCTACAATGCAGGGGACACAGGAGACATGGGTTCTGGGCTGGGAAGATCTTCTGGAGGAGGAAATGGCAACCCACTCCAGTATTCTTGCCTGGAGAATTCCGTGGACTGAGGAGCCTGGCAGGCTACAGTCCAAATGGTCTCAGAATTGGGCACAATTCCAAATGACTAAGCACGCATATACTTACTGATACATAGCAAAAGACCAGAGTTAGGAACACGGAGGGCTTTTCTACATGAGGTCCATCACCTTCCTAGGATGCATTGAACAGAAGCAGTGAAAATTCAGCCCTTGAGCTTCTGATCCACTGAACCCAGGGCCAATTTTTCTATTTAAGTGAACTCATCTCATGTCTTCAAATAAAGTCTCCCACTAAATACTAAAGGCAAAGCTAATTCTCCACAGCATATTTGTATGATGTGATTCTTACTGTCATTAAGTAAGGACACATCACAGAGAACTCATCGCGATTTTCTATGAAGTAATACCCGGTAATTCACTTTTCATTCTTCGGGTTTGTACTGTTGCTAGATACCTCAGTATCTTTTATAACAGGCCATCCGTTCAGCCTGGTGATATTTATTTAGCTTCTTTTAGTTTATCCTCTGAAGAAGCTTTTGATTCCAGAGAGAAGGGGGACATAAATCCATCAGTGAGGATTTAGGGCAAATTAGGTTTAATAACCGCAGAGTTGAAATTTTGCCACTCTACTTTCTAAATATCCACTTCAATTTGTTAATACAGCATAGATTAGTTTGAGAATGATTTCAGACTCCCCTGTCTAGAGTTTTACATATTTAAAATCGCTTTAAGGTCAGAAGTTAAGTGTTCATAGTTACAAAGGGCCTTTAACCTCCTAGGATAATAGTACAATTTTATGGTCTAGGTTAAGAATTCTTCTCCCAGTTATTAAGACTGAAGAATGAACCTTGGACCCAAAGAAAATAACTCTAGAGTGAAAAACATGGCTACTGTTCATATCCCAACAGCAGAGCTGCCACAGGGAAGGCAGAAGATAAAAGTAAGAAAAAGAAAACAAAAAGGCTTCCAACAGACAATTCACACATGTCACAAAAATCCACCCTCCTGTGTCTGAAGTCACACATATGTCTCTGTATTTCTATATTTAAGCTTATCTTTGCAATATCTTTGATTGTAGAAGCTATAGAGCTTTTTATTCAAATGGGCATTTGCAAACAATATGTTTTCATTTGCAACATGCATCACTTCAAATCATCCAGATGCCAAGGGCTCTCGCTTAGTCCACTAATATATGTGACTTTGGAATTGTCAGATTAAAGCCCAATTCGACAACCAAATTTCCTTGTAAATGTAATTAGAAATACAAAGCATGAGGCAAGCATACGGCAGCTCTAGCTGAGTTAAAACTATCTACACAGCCTAAAACTTTTACTCCTTTTCATTTGAATCATCCATGTCTCATATTTAGATTTGTATTTCATTGCCATGAACAATAGAATCATTTTCAAGTTGTACTGAGTTCTCTTAAAAGATAAAGTCAAATCTATATGGCTGTATCAAAGTTTTATGAAAAATGCTGCATTACCAGTACAGAAGGAAGAAAGCCACACAAGCATTTGCAAACTTGATAAATATATGATGCTTGGTTTTGTATATTAGTTAAGGTACCATTTATCATATATTGTGCATACATACCTGTGTCTAAGTGGTTAATCTTAAAGAGAGTTAATTTTCTCCTTCGTTGAAGTCTAAAATGATTGTCCTGATGAGTGAGTGACTCTGCTCCATGTTGGAGTTCAGGGACCCAGACTTCTTCCATCTGTATCTCTACCATCCTTCACTTATAATTGTTAAGTTCAACATCCCCACTTGCATCAAGAATATGATGGATAGGGAGCAAGTGGGAAGTTTTTACTGGCCAGGCCGGGAGCTGGCATGTGTCACTTCTCACATTTCATTGGCTAGAAGTCAAATCATATGGTCATATGTAAGTCAAAGAGGGATGGGAAAAGTCATCTAGTTTGGGGTTTTGGAGAATATGGATATACTTATTATTAAAGCTAGCTGTGTTTAGTTTTTGTTAAATCAAGGTAAATAACTGAAACTCATGAAAAAGTTTTCATAGAAGTTATGAGAGTGAACATTTGTCTGGTGGGCACACCGGGATTTCAGAGCCGAGACATGCTGTCATTGTGTTTTTTGACTTTCTTACAAGGAATGATGCTCCTTAAAGCATCATTGGTGGTGTAGTAGAAAAAGCAATAGACCCAGGTTCATAAAACCTGCATTGTTTTCTCCCATATACTACTAGTTACTTGAGTGACCTTAGTTAAGTCACTTTCTGGGCTCCACTTTTTTTCTCATTGGTAAAATTAGAGCATTGAATTAGATGACTGCTAGTATTCTATCCAAACACTAATGACTTTGTTTTGTTTTCCTATATTATGATATAGCTGTAATTAGGAGAATGTCAAAGAATATTTAGTATGTTACCCATGCTCTATAGAACTGTTATTTTTTTTTTAACTTATAAGGCTTTGATGAGCGTTAGCTAAAAGTTTTGCCTTTTTTCCCCCCTCTGTACACCAAGTCTTTTAAAGATTTACCCTCTCTCCAACTTTCTCACTGCCTAATTTTTGATGAACAAAGGTTAAAAAGATACCTCTTTTACTTGTATCTGCTCTTTAGATCATTACAGTCTTGGGCTTGCAGGATAAACTGGATCATGAAGCTTACTGGCTGTCATCTTTGTGGGCAGAATGAGGAATCGATGTTGGGTCTTTTCGATTCCTAGCTCTAGACAATAGATGGGATCTTGTTTAACATTAAAATGTTTCCTGAAGGTCTTCACATTCCTTGTATCCAAAACCAGCATAGAAAACAGATTTTCCTGGCAAAGTTTCTTTCTTTTTTTTTTTTTGGAAATTTCTTATTTCCTTTACTTCCATGGATATAGGTGTGTGTGTGTGCACATTTAAAATAAACTATTTGCACTCCAATTTCCTTCACTCTTGNACAGATTTTCCTGGCAAAGTTTCTTTCTTTTTTTTTTTTTGGAAATTTCTTATTTCCTTTACTTCCATGGATATAGGTGTGTGTGTGTGCACATTTAAAATAAACTATTTGCACTCCAATTTCCTTCACTCTTGAGCTTATTTTTTGCTGTTCCAATGTTCTCAATAAAGAAATGAATAAGCCTTTTCCCACTTTCAGACTTTGATTATCCTCTCCAACTCTTTACAGGAATGTATGTTCTCATGTTAATAAATGTACACAGGACAAGACTTGGAAATTCTAGCACTGAATGGCAGAAGATGATATGCCAGTGGGTTTCATTCTTATGATCAGAGAATATATAATCATATATACTTACTGCATTTCTTTCTTGCTAGTGGGAAAAAGACAAAAATCAAAACAGCACAAACACTTAGAGACCTGTTTCCTTTTTCAGGATAAGTATCATAATAAGAGGCCAAGTTCTCCTCTTCACAACACTCTGAGAGTAGATTATTTCATTAATTCCTATCAGGCTCAAGGGAATATGGATCTGGTCAAATACTAGGTTCCCCATTATCTGCTTTCATCAGAGAACCACAGAACACTTTACCAACACAGATTCATTTACACTTTTGGGACGTAATGCTGTCCTCATTTTCCTGATAGGAAAAGTGGAACACTGAGAGAGTAAGTGACAAATTCAGAGGATGTGGTGGAGCATCAAACTGTACTCAGTGCTCTAGAAAGCCAGGTTCCTGCTCTAACAACTAGATAAGACCTCCTCTGAGGGTATGCTTGTGGTTCACATTCTTTAAAAAGATGCTTTATTTTATTTTTAAGGCAGAGATACTTACTGAAGAGACAGGGATGAAAAAAAATCTAATAAGTTTTACTTAGAAGGTTGAATGATACTTATTATTAGAAGTTGAAAAATAGGTCCCACCTGGAACAATCCAAGATGCTGATAATTTGTGAAACCATTAACAAACAGCAGAATAGGAAATGAAAAATATTCATGGGGATTTTTAAAAATAGAAATATCTTGGTCTAAGAACTAAATTTGAAAATGAAACTATCCCAGCTTCTTTTCAATTCATGTCTTCATTACCGATTCTCACCATTGAAAACGTATTTCATTGCTTTCAACTAGACACATTCTCTGGGCATCTATCTCTCCATCAGTATATTTCCAGTGTGATCTTTGTCATGTGCTACTTTCACTTGGACAAGGTAGACTTGTGTATTAAGTAAAATCCAAAATATGCCAGACTTGATGAACTGTTTCAGCTTTGAAAACATCAGCTTAGGTAAGCCTTTCAACAATAAGACATTAATAATCTTCTGTCCATGATACGAAACAACTTTTAATGATTGATTAATAGCTCTCTGATGCAAACAGTGATAACAATGAATGTACATGTTTGTGGTTGTGTAGGCAGATAGAGAGATCGTGATTCAAATGAAAATTAACCTATAATTAATAAACAAGCACATGCTGAAGTCAAATATTTGTGCCTCCAGCCCTTAAAGCCAGTAAACATACAAAGCTTGTTGAGTATTTTAAATGTTACTGAGGGAGTAAGCACTTAGAAGATGCAAGAAGAAAGACAAAAGGGTGTCTGTCAGGAAAGAATGTGTTTTTAAAACTTGCCCAATAAAATTATGCAAATAAGCAGGTTTTTATAAGCTCCAGGTTGAAAAAAATTATCTTGAGCTTAAAGGGAATCAGGACATCCACCCAAAAGAGATGTATCACTTCGCTTCCTTAGTTTTCTTCTCATTCAGAAGTCTGTTGTTAATGGAGAAGTTCTGAGTTAGTTTTCTGCAAGGCTGATATTTACACTCCTTTTGTGAGAGGAATTGGAGGAAGTGATGGTTTAGGCCTGGGTGACCATGATGAAGCATGGGGTAGGGAGGCCCATGCAAATTCTGGGGATCAGTAAAACTTTAAGAATGTTTATGGAATTTTTCAAATCCTTCGGGAAGGAAGGGGATACAGAACACAGCTGTTGGAAGGATGTATAGTGTTGTAAACCTTTTAGTAATTGTGTCACTGCCAAATTACATTTTCTCTTTGATTTACTCAGTTGAGTTCTATGCAGCCTAGAGGAACTCTGTGTATAACAATGATAGAAATGATGGGGATTGCAAATTGACCATGAGGTGGTATTGTGGTTTTTGTAAAGCAGTGATTCTCAAAGTGTGGTCCCCTGACCAACAGGATCTGTACCCGGAAATATATTAGAAATGAAATTCCTTGGGCTCCATTCCAAGGACCTGCTGAACCAGGAATTCTGGGTGTGGGGTTTTAACAGGGCTTCCAGATGATTCTGATTCACACTGAAGTTACAGAACCACGGTTAGGAGAACTAAGCAGCACTCTGGGACAACTCGACATTACAGGGGGACCAGACAAAACAGGATTCTCTTCAGGAGATTCTGTACTTGTGGACTAGGACAGGGTCTTAGGACCAGGTACACTAATTCTAAAAAGTCTTTAAATCAGGTATAAATTTGTATTTTGAGGGCTTAACTGTCACACCTTAGAATTTTTCTCAGTGTACACTCTGGACGTAGCAGGCCTGAAGGAGCCCTAGCCAACTTCCCAGAGGATCCTGTAGAAAAACCACAAACAGGGTCAACTCACAACCTGTTACTTGTTAAGACACCAATACAAATTGCACAACCACATTCCTCTCATTTCTTTTTCTAGTACTGTTGAAACTAGAATTGTAAACATGGATTGGCTTCCTTTTATATCATGTGTAGTCTCACTGGGTATGTTTGGATTCAGAAAGAGAAAGATTTAGCAAATCAGATATTATACACTATTTGGAGGTCACCAGTCCTTCGAATATTGGAGCACTGAACCCAATGCAAAAACTGCATGTAGTAAAAATGGAGAATTTGTAATAAAAATTTTAATTTACCCTAAAATTCACAAGCAAACATTGTTTCTATCTTTCCATCAGTCTGTTCTCAGTGTCATTTCTGTCACTTGTGCAGAAAGATGTGGAGATGAGAGGTGAATATGCCAGTTCAAGGGTGACACTGAGCGTGTGAAACACCCATCATGGAACAGGATCTGGAATACCACTGTGCTAGGCACCAGCTTAGGTACTGAAGGAGCGATGGTGCCCTGGGAGATGACAGTGTGGCGGGGCAGGGGAGGCTCTGGGGAGTCAGGGCAGTGATTTGGTGGTTTCCCCAAAAGTATGACCTTTGGTGCATACATGCTGTGCCATGGCCCGAACTCAAGGGGAAGAAAATAGATATACTAAATATTAGGTATATTTAGATATATTAGGTATATTAGATATATTAGGTATTTTTTTAGACCGTAGAGTGAAAAGGCTCTATTAATATTGAAATTTTAACCCCATAGGCCTCTCATTTGTATCTCTTGGATGGGAGTCTGAATGTGGGTTGGATGGTCTTCATGCTTGTTTGGCAAACTGTATTTTCTCTTATCATGTACTAACCATATTCTATTATGTGTATCTATTTATTTGCCTTTGTCTTTCACTGGACTGTAAACTTCTAGAACACAAGGGCTTGCTATTTCCCTCTCCTTCCCCTACCACCTTCCTTTCTTTATGACTTTAGCATCTGTAGTGTCTGATACAGTCCGTCATCAATAGGTGTTTTTGAATGAATGAATAATTACAAGCTTACTGGATCTAACTGATAAGAGCTGATCAACAAGAGACAGAAGAGAGATGCCTCATCATGGGACAGATTGGCTCTTGGTTCTAGATGAAGCCATGAAGAAAAGAAAACATACTTTGGTGTCTCTGTGGAACACAGAGGCCAGTTATAGAAACCAAGAAAAGAATCAGTTCCTAGAAGATATGGATTCCAGAAATGGCATTTTCTTTGGGAAATCAGGATATTTCAGAGAAGAGTGAGGCTCAGCTCAGACAGAAATGGGAACTGATGGAAAAGAAATACCAACCAAACCAACAAACATCTCTTTTCCTTAGGTATCTGGTATAGTTTGTAGGAAGCCAGGTTTGAGTAAGTCTACTAGAGTCACAAAGGAACTTGGGCAAAGATGCCCTCAGTCCAGGGACAGATGAGACCCAGAGAGATGGTCACAAGAAATTTAGAACAAGAAGTCTGTAAAAAGAACTCTTCAGTTGAAGCTAAAAAGTCTCTCTGTGTGCTGAGGACCTTCAGGTTGTTCACCTGTAAAATACTGGTTTGTCATCTAAGAAATAGTCCTCTTTGTACCATATTTTGTAGTATTACAAACAACTGGCCTAATAGAACTATTAGCTGTGACTTTGAGAAGGTGTGCCTTTAATATCACAGGCAATTACTAAGTGCTTGTTGAAAGAATAAATGAATCATGACAAGGGCTCTATGTCATTACTGGGCTAGGAAGAGCCCAATAATATTAGGGTGGGGGCCCGCTTTATTACCCATCAATGGGGCATTTAGGGTGACAAATGCCCCAGGTGACTAAATCAGAGAAAATAAAACAATAAAGCAGGAGGCTTTTGATTAGTATCAGGAAGCACTTCTTCAATCATTAGTTTGATAAGACATAGAAATTGGCTACTAAGAGAGATGATGCTCATCATCTACAAAATATTTGAAAGAAGATGAAAGACCCCGTCGATTCTGGAGAGGTTTTTTTTTTTTTAATTTTCCTGGCCTAAAGGCAACACCTGGGTGCGATCAGCCTAGAACCTGGACAGTTTCTCAAGCCCCCCTGAACATACTATGATTCACTCTACGGCCACCTATCCTTCACCTCCTTTCCCATATCCTCATCTTACTATCTTGCTCTTTCTCTTCCTTTCTTCTCAATATTGGCTGTATCTCTGACTTTTCTGTTTCTTTTACTTCAAGACCTTTTCTTAACATGTGTCCCCAGACTTTTCCTCTTTGGCAGCTGTTTTGGAGGATGTGGCAATTGGGCTCATTGTGGCCTGACACTAGCCCGTCTCAGCTCATGGGTGGAGCTTGTGAAATGCATCTTAAACAGCCTGCTCAGCCTAGGACTGGAGGAAGATCGTGGGTATGGCTCTGGCCAGGTGCAGCCCAGAGGAAGCTGGCAGTTGAGGAGGTAGCCTTCTGTAAGCCAGCTAGGGAGGGCAACATCGAATGAGGCAGCCTCCCTAGAAGGTACCCCTGACTCTGGGGCACTGCCTACCTGGGGTTTAATACCTGGTTCTAAGATTCTAGAACTAGACTTCCCAGACCAGTAAAATAAAAAGCAAAAACAAATTGGAAGACACATAGAATTGTTAACATTAAACTGATCTCAACAGCTTTAAAATTAAATATGGAATTTGCATAATAGCATGAAAAAACTATACCATCAATGAAGATTTATAAGAAGTTAAAACAACTCGGTTGAGCTTGATGAGAAGCATAAGCTGTAGCTCTGATCTTTTTCACTTCACTATCAGCCACTCTGCGCTTTGCTGGAGACCAAGAACTGGGCACAGGCACTGAGCAGATTGAGCAGCTGCCTGGGAGGTGGCCCCCTTACCCTGACAGTGATGGCTCCTCATTGAGTCCATGTGAGACTTGACATGAGGCTCTGAACTTCTTTAGATTCCATTCCTCTCTGTAAACCAGAGGGGCTGAACCATGCTGGATTGGTGGTTGTGGTAGCTCCTAGCCACGTGTGATCATTTACATTTAACTTAAATTAAAGATACAGTTCCTTGGTTGCTAGTCCCACTTCTTATAGCTACTAGCCACAGGCAGTCATAATGCACAGTGCAGATGTGGACCCATATC
The DNA here is from genome assembly GCA_006410875.1 of Neotragus pygmaeus. Taxonomy (NCBI): domain Eukaryota; kingdom Metazoa; phylum Chordata; class Mammalia; order Artiodactyla; family Bovidae; genus Neotragus; species Neotragus pygmaeus. The sequence continues at coordinate 1,156,655 of SJYV01056326.1, forward strand.
CAGCATTATAGAAAGTTCTATTGGACGATGCTAGACTAGAGGACCCTTAAAGTTTTCTTACTTTTAAAATTTCAGAATTTTTGTGGATACATGTAAACCCCACTTAGGTTCTGAACCAGAGTAGCTTGCCCCATAGTTAAGCTTTTCATTTGCCTCCTAAATCTGATGATAATGATAATCCCTATCCAATTCTGATAGAGGGAAGAGTATTATGATATGCAAGAAATCTTATGATTTTACTGTCAATGGCACGTAGTTTGGTTAGACCAAACTTGCATATTCAGTTTTCTGTATCTATCTGAAAGATTCTCTCCTTTACTATTCACTTCTTACCACACCAGGTGTTTTCTTTCTTTTTTTTTTCTTTCTTTTTTGGTCTGAGATTAATCTCTCTTAACATTTTCACAATCTTATGGGAAAAACGAATCTAAATGATAAGTAGGTTCTTTTTTCTTCTTCAATCTACCATAAAATTGCCAATGTGTTGTAAAAACCACTATTTTTATAGAACTTGTGTAAACACTGTTTTAGAGGATTCCATCTGGTGAATCGGTCCCAGCCGCTAACAAGTATTGTGAGATGTGCCATCATCAGTGATGTGGACGGGGTGCAGACTGAACTGGCCTGGCAACATGCAGGGCCACATAAATTAAGCCTTTGTTGTTGCTGTAAAGGAGAGCACCAATGCCATTTCAATTCTGTGCAAAGTTGAAGATGGGGGGGAAAGCAAACAGCGCTTGCTTTTTGAATCTGAGAGAAGAAGGTCATAAAGAAATATTAAAATGATATACAAATTTCCAAGATATTAAAACAATGGAAAGGAACAAAACTAAAGAAAGGGAGAATGAAAGAGAGAGAACTTAGTGGTTCCTAAAAATAACTCAATAAATTCTATTATCCAAATAAATGATGGTTTCTGGACATCAATGGCTATTCACTCAGTGTCCTTTCTTAAACTTTATCTTTCTCTGAGCAGGAGAAGATACACAAACTACGCCATTCTCTTCCACACCTTGAAGTAAATATAATAAAACAAGTAAAATCTGAATATGTGTGTGTTAAGTTGCTTCAGTTGTGCCCAACTCTTTATGGCTTTATGGATTGTAGCCCTCCAGTCTCCTCTGTCCACGGGATTCTCCAGGTAAGAATACTGGAATGGATTGCATGCCCTCCTCCAGGGGATCTTCCTGATCCTGGGATCAAGCCTGCATCTTTTATGTCTCTTGCATTGGCAGGCTGGTTCTTTACCACTAGCACCACCTGGGAAGCTCTAAATTTGAATATACCTGATTATTATAAATATGCAAAAGTGCTGGCCAACACAACTAGTAAGAGTGTTTAGCAAAGTTCTGTGACACAACTCATCTTAGCTGCACAGACACAAACTCTGACTTCCAAGCCTGTTCAGAGTGTGTTTCTTGTCAGTTATGTGTTGTTGGCCCCAGGACCATACTGCCCATGCGCTATGCTCAGAGCAGAGAAACTGTTCCCTGAGTGGGCCTGTGTCAACATTTTTATTGCAAATTCCCATTTTCTGATCATTAAGGAACTTTCGGCACAGAAGTAACTTTGAGAGAGTTCAAACTTTGAAAGAACTCATTTAATGACTTAAAAATAACACTTGGGCCACACCCGTAATTTAAAATGTTCTAGCTGGCTTTGTGGCCTGGGTTTGCTCAAACTGCATAAACTTAAAACATGAAGGGACTCAGGACTTGGAGCAACTCCAAAGATTGGTTTTTAGTGTTTGGCAAACTGGATGAGGTTCCTTAATGGTGAGCTTTACATGCAGAAATGAAATTGTAGGATCAGTTTAGTTGGAGTGTTTTCTAACTTCAGCTGGAGAGGGGTGTCTCAGTAACTTTCTCACTGGGTTATGAGGGAAGAAGGGATGGGCCTAGGACAGGCTACTGATTTGGAAGACCTAGTGCAAAGTGAAAATGCAGGGCCCCTTGCTCAAAAATGATTAAGAATTTCAAGATGGTGAGAGCAGAGTGTTGAACCAATGTGGAGCCCTTCTAGATACAGGACCTGTGTGACTGCACAGATTGTCCAGAATTGGCCCTAGCTGGACCCCTTTCCTCTCCTCTCACTTCACTTCCTTCCTGCCTTCCTTCCTCTTTCCTTCTTCTCAAGATACACTAAGGATTTTACTGTTTCTAAAGCACTATTCATGGGATCACTAGCTCAAGTATGATTTACATGTGAGCACTATTATTTTAATAGGTTCTGTCTCAAATCTTTCATAAGGAATGGATGTTCCCAAAAGATAGCAGATTTTTCCTTTTCAAAAGCTATGTAATAACAATTTTTAAAAAGTGGCTCAGACTGTGTAGAATCTGCCAGCAATGCAGGAGACCCATGTTCAACCCCTGGGTTGGAAAGATCCCCTGGAGAAGGGATGGCTCCCCAATCCAGTATTCTTGCCTGGAGAATCCATGGACAAAGGAGCCTAGCGGACTACAGTCCATGGAACTGCAGAGTCAGACATTACTGAGAAACTAACACAACAATAAAAGGTGGTTTTCCTAAAGCTGGTAAAATGTTTACATATCTGTTTTCAAATGTAATCCTTAAAATAATTCCATGATGTTATTAGACTACAATTAACCCATTTTTCAGATTGAGGAATTGAGGCTTCACTGTAAAATTAGGTGGTTTGCATAAATCACCTAAATTCAGTTTTTTATTGGTACAATCAGGATCAGAATTTCACTCCCTTGACATGCAAAGCTATTTTGAGTAAAAAGGTGTCAGATATCACAAAGCTTAAACACTAAAAGGAAAGAAAACTTGCACAAAAATGGGATATTATGAAATAAGTTTCTTTCATAATGCTGGGTTTGGACCAGACTAACTCCTTGTAAAGAGGTTAAAAGATCATATTTTGATGACATCTTTTTTTGTTTGTTTCAGGAGACGTGTCCTACAGTCCAGCTAAATCCGTGTGATAAGAGGGTCGTGCTATAAATGGGCTTGTTACAACTTGGTAAACCAAAGAAATGGAAGGGCCTATCCATGGGCTACTGTTGAATTCTAAGAAAAACTTCAGAAAAGACTAAATAATAGAGATTTGAGGTTGGAGGCTCACATTTGTTTAATGAAATATTGAGTCCAGCATTTCTCAGTGCATTCCATAGACTGTTAATAACATGCTATTTGAAAAAAAAAAAAAAAGGAGAAGCTCTTTTCGGTCAGTTAAGTTTGGGGAAACAGTGACTTTGACAAAGATAAACAGCTTCCTAATTGCAAGACTTTTCACACATTTAATNCGGACTTGATGGACGTGAGTCTGAGTGAACTCCAGGAGTTGGTGATGGACAGGGAGGCCTGGAGTGCTGTGCTTCATGGGGCTACAAAGAGTCAGACATGACTGAGCAACTGAACTAAACTGAACTGATACTCTCTGATCTGGATTGAATAATTTTGTTAAATGAGTGCTTTTGTTGTTGTTTAGTTGTGTCTGACTCTTTTGCAATCCCACCAGACTCTTCTGTATGTACTTGTGATTTCATCCTTACCTGAGTGAGTGCATGCTCAGTTGCTAAGTCATGCCCCACTCTTTGAGACCTCATAAACTGTAAACATCCAGGCTCTTCTGACCACGGGATTTTCCGATAAGAATATTGGAGCAGGTTGCCATTTCTTTCTCTAGGTGATCTTCTTGACTCAGGGATCAAACATGCATCTTCTGCATTGGCAGGTATATTCTTTAACACTGAGTTACCTGGAAAGCCCCGCAGATTGTTCGATTCTGGATTAAAGTGAGAAATGTAAGATGCCTGATATCAGAATAGAACCCATCGAGAAACAGAAAGTAATCTTTTATAATTGTTTATCAATCATAGTATTCATCGAAATTGCTTCCTGGGGTTAAAAAAAACACTTAGATTAGCTTTTAAAAGAGGATTTATTCTGGAGGATAAATGTACAATAGCATTTAAACTGAAGTTTTAGTAATAGAAGAGTTTCTAGAAACAGGTTTTTGTCTTTCTTTGTGTCAACCTTTTTTTTTTTGCAAATAAGAAAAAGCCAATTAAAAAGGACTGAGTAGTTTAAATTAAAAAACAACAACAACAAAGGATACATCTATAACTTCAGTTTGGTTCGGTTCAGTTCAGTTCACTCCTCAGTCGTGTCCGACTCTTTGCGACCCCATGAAGCATAGCACACCAGGCCTCCCTGTCCATCATCAACTCCCGGAGTTCACTCAAACTCACGTCCATCGAGTCCGTGATGCCATCCAGCCATCTCATCCTTTGTCATTCCCCTTCTCCTCCTGCCCCCAATCCCTTCCAGCATCAGGGTCTTTTCCAATGAGTCAACTCTTCGCATGAGGTGCCGAAAGTACTGGAGTTTCAGCTTTAGCATTATTCCTTCCAAAGAAAACCCAGAACTGATCTCCTTTAGGATGGACTGGTTGGATCTCCTTGCAGTCCAAGGGAATCTCAGGAGTCTTATCCAACACCACAGTTCAGAAGCATCAATTCTTTGGCACTCAGCCTTCTTCACAGTCCAACTCTCACATCCATACATGACCACAGGAAAAACCATAGCCTTGACTAGATGGACCTTTGTTGGCAAAGTAATGACTCTGCTTTTGAATATGCTATCTAGGTTGGTCATAACTTTCCTTCCAAGGAGCAAGTGTCTTTTAATTTCATGGCTGCAGTCACCATCTGCAGTGATTTTGGAGCCCCCAAAAATAAAGTCTGGCACTGTTTCCACTGTTTCCCCATCTATTTCCCATGAAGTGATGGGACCGGATGCCATGATCTTCGTTTTCTGAATGTTGAGCTNTGCAATCACCATCCACAGTGATTTTGGAGCCCAGAAAAATAAAGTCAGCCACTGTTTCCCCATCTATTTACCATAAAGTAATGGGATGCCATGATTTTAGGTTTCTGAATGTTGAGCTTTAAGCCAACTTTTTTACTCTCCTCTTTCACTTTCATCAAGTGGCTCTTTAGTGCATCATCCAGTAATACTGGCTAAACTTCAGATAACCTAGCTGTGGATCCCAGCAAGCAGGGGAAGAAAACAATCTGGTAACCTTGACATCTGTTCTCTGTTTTGACTCAGTTTCACCATCAGCTCTTTCTGGGAAGGGCTGGTTCCGTGTTTTTTTCTGATCTTGGTACTTTTTTACTTAAGCTTTTCTTCCACCCCATTTCTAGTAAAATATTTCACCTTATGTTACCAGTAAAGAACTTCAGCTTTTGGTTACATGCTTTTATCTGTTAACACTGAAACATTTATATATATATTTTGGGGGGGTCTGCTTGCCAAGTTACCTGCCTTTTGAGCTGTTTACTCTTCTGTTTAATGCTATTTTGGTCATACAGCTTGTTATTTTTAGTGTGTTATCATTGTGCAGAATGCAAGGTTTTTCAGGAGCATGTGTATCACATACGAGCAGGATGCTATTTGAAAGACGAGGGAGCTGATGCTTCTAAATGTTAGGTCACATTCACAGAGCCGCACTGCAGGGAAGTTGATGGGGCTTGATTTAAGGCAAGTCCCTCTTGCTCTCCGGAGGCCACACTCTGTTCTGTAACTGTCATGACTGAAGTCACCCAAGGGTGAGGTGACTCTTTCCTGCCTTGTGTTCCCAGCTTAGAAGGCATGGGATTTGCAAAACAGTCGCTTTGAAATTATTTGGAATTATTCCATTTCTCTGGAGTCCCAGATCAAATTGTGAGGAAAAAGTGTGTTACCAAAGTATGTTATGTAAAACACATAGGCTACAAAGATTATAGCAGAAAAAAAATCAAAATAAACATCAAATGAGGTGTACTTTTCACACCTTTCCTCTCCCCAGATGTTGAATTTACAAGAAACAATGAAAGTGTAGAAAGTGTGCTGTGAACAGAGCCTGGCGCACAAAAGATGCAATGGCACCTAGTGTTTGCATCTAAGGGACTGGACTGACATTTAATTTTTGGAAGATAAGAAAAATGAACATCGTCAGTCAGAATCCCCCACCTTCTGTCTCGGCCTACCCAGTGAAAAGTACCTCCCACAATACGGATTTCTTTATTTTAATGGCAAAAATTATCCATTTAAACCTCCTCTGAATACTGTGACCTCCTTTGTGGAGCAAGCAAAATAACGTCAGGATGCATTGGAACTCCCTAAACTCAGGACAGTTTTTCTGTCTTCCAGGAGATTGTTTTCTCAATATTGTCATTTGTTTGCTTGTTTTTGCATTTTATGTGTAAATGGAGTCATCCTACTTGCTTTTGCCTATAACTGGTGCCTTAGTTCTCAGGGAGTCTCAATGTGAATAGGTGTGTCCCTGGAGATTACGGTCCAGTGAGAAGTGACACTTAGCCCTAAATCAGCTGTTGCTACTGGTGGTTGCCCTCAGTTGCTCAGTTGTGTCTGACTCTTTGTGACCCCATGGACTATATNAGTTCTCAGGGAGTCTCAATGTGAATAGGTGTGTCCCTGGAGATTACGGTCCAGTGAGAAGTGACACTTAGCCCTAAATCAGCTGTTGCTACTGGTGGTTGCCCTCAGTTGCTCAGTTGTGTCTGACTCTTTGTGACCCCATGGACTATATAGTCCACAAGGCTCGTCTGTCCATGGGATTCTCCAGACAAGAATACTGGAGTGGGTTGTCATACCTTCCTCCAGGGGAATCTTCCTGGCCCAGCGATGGAATCTGAGTCTCTTGCATCTCCCACATTGGCAGGCAGGTTTTTACCACTGTGCCTCCTGGAAAGCTCCCTGCTGGTGGTTGCTGGTACCGAATCCTAGCTTCACTTTTTTGCCCCTTTTCACTCTGGGAACCTTCTGTCCATTCTGCCTCAAGGACTCAGTTTCCCTGTCTCTGCACACAGTCAATCTCTCTTCCCCTGAAGCAGTCTTTGCGTATTAGGTGAGTGACAGGGCGTGCCATGTTCTTTCGTCTGTGAACGCAACGATGCCTCTGTGAACAATCGTTATGTAGAGGGACCTGACTGTAACACAGGGACCCTGTGACATAGTTTGCAGGCCTCACCAAGTAATCGAATCACTCGCTGTTTCCCTGGATGATAGTACAGACAGAAGGGAACAGGGTCACCTGTGTGCCTGGGATGTTTCTCTTGATGAACGACATGGACACATGTCCACACCAAAAAACTGATGTTCTTATCACAACAGACTCGGCTAGCAGGAACAGGCGGTTACCTGCCAGCACGGATGCAGATGGCAGAGGGTCCCTACAGGGAGGAGGTGACCCTGGCAGAGGCTATCTCGGCACATACTCCGTGGAAAGAGGGGTGCGCTGAGCCTTTCTTGCTCCGCGGGGACCTGGGGTGGAGGGGGGCAGGGGGAGTCCAGCTGCACGGGCAGTATTCACCCCAAGACAAATGCCCCAAACCAAAGGCTGTGCTGAGTGCCTGCCACCTCCTTCCCTAGATACACAGCAGGGCTCCTCTGAGGACCCATCCCTTACCCAAGAAGTGAAGGCTAGCAGACACTTTTAGAGTCACTGTTAGTGGTTTCTGGGAAACGTACATGGAGCACCCCAAACCACACACTGAGAGCCTCATAGGCCGACAGCTAATGGGCCGGGAACNCTCCTCTGAGGACCCATCCCTTACCCAAGAAGTGAAGGCTAGCAGACACTTTTAGAGTCACTGTTAGTGGTTTCTGGGAAACGTACATGGAGCACCCCAAACCACACACTGAGAGCCTCACAGGCCGACAGCTAATGGGCCGGGAACCTGGTCAAGGCTATTCATCTCCGTTACTGGACACCTCCACCCTTTCCAAAGCCCCTGCTCTCTTTTCTCCTGGGCTTCCTCGGCCTGCTCAATGCGGACTAGACCCTGGGCGGCTCCTTCCTGCTCTCTCATGATCTTACGTCTTATTATATTAGACCCAATCAGGGTGTCTTAACCCCCAGTCCTGCTGAACAAGATGATAGTAGCTCAGTTTATTGGAAGCCTATTGTGACTCAGAAGTTTTATTGGTGGCTTTATCATTAAAGTCTCTTAACAAGCTCCATGAAAAAGGTGCTATCATCCCCATTCGACAGATGAGAAAGCAAAGGCTCAGTGATAAAGCCAGGATTAACGTTCAAAAGTACATTCTTTACTCATGAAGCTAACATCTATTTACGGGCACGTACTTTGTGCTGAGGACTATGCTAGGTGTTGGGAATCAGCTCCCAGCCCTGATGGTGCTCATATCCATTCGAGCTGACCTTCTATGTGTCCCTGAAGCTCTGCATTGACACTAGGTGCCTAGGTTAATACGTTCTGCCTCCCTCCTGTCATACCTGCTTCCAGCCAGCACCATCTGGGCAGCTGGGAACTTCTCCCAGAGGACTCAGCTCTAATAAGAGGAATACCAGGCTTTGACTTAATCCAGAGGCTTATGAACTATTAGTTGGAAGCGGCTTTAGAAGTAATCTAATCCACTGTTTTGTTTTGGTTTTCCTAAACTTTCCTACCCTGGACCACTGAGGTTTCTCGGAAGCCCTCAGGGATCCCTAGGGTAAGTTTGGTGCTGTTGGGGTTGGGGAGGGGAG
>SJYV01056326.1:1180867-1207722 GCA_006410875.1 Neotragus pygmaeus
GGTTGTTACAGAACACTGCATTGAGCTCCCTGTGTTACATAGCAGAGTTGAATAATTCTTATTGGGAGATTGCAGCTGTGTGGTTCTCTAAGATTCAAGGTAATAGGTAGTTCCCAGTTGGACTGAAGTTGCCCTATGGAAGGTACAGTGACAAAAGAAGTCACCATAGACCCAATTAGCTATGTTTTACACGTATGTAATGTATATGTTTCAGTGCTACTCTCTCAATTCATCCCACCCTCTCCTTCCTCTGCTGTGTCCAAAAATTTGTTCTCTAGATCTGCATCTCATTCTTGCCCTGCAAACAGGTTCCTCAGTACCATTTTTCTAGATTCTATTTATATGCGTTGATATGATACTCATTTTTCTCTTTCTGACTTATTTCACTATATATAACAGGCTCTAGGTTCATTCAATTTAGTAGAACTAACTCAAATGCTTTCCATAACATTGTGCTTGAAATTCCATTTACATTTGTATTTAGGAAGTTTGGTGTTTCATTTTTGAAGTCCGCCCAGTTCTGAGTTGTCCACGAACTCAGATTGTTCTGAGGGATTGTTCTGGGATTGTACTGTCTGAAGAACCATTCCACACTTGGGTCTCCAAACGTCGCTGTTGAAGACTGGTCTAGCACTAGCGGGGATGCAGTGCAGTGCGCATGTCTCTCCAGGGCAATCAGAATAATGGGTTTTTAATCCAACTTCATTTCCTTAGGTAGATATTTATTCACACTGCAATGCTGATTCAGGGTGGCTGGATCTAGGGAGGCTTCTAGACACAGATACAGGCTATGCTACAGCCAGTTCTCCAACCCAATCTGCAGGTATTTGGGTTGAGCTTAAGTCAGCAACTTGGTCCTTCATACCAATTGGTAGGTTTTTCTTTGGGGGTCTCTGGGGATTTCTCGTCATAGTACCTTCCACAGAGCAACTTCAGCCCAACATGGGAACTACCCATTACCTTCAATCTTAGAGAACCAGACAGCCTCAATCTCCTGATAAAAATTAGTCAACTGTGCTTCCAGAACTAAAGGATATGAAAAGACTCCCAAAGGTGCCATCTTTTCAAGCCACTATAAGGTTTTATTATGGACCTTTTTCTATGGTGATGAATCTTCACTCTCCCTTCCCACATTTTCTTAACAAAAAATGCTCACTCAAGTGAAGCCTTTCGTAATGATAAAATCAGTCCCCAGATTATTTGATGTTTTCATCTGTGAGCAGAGAAGCAGCTGAAATTATTTCTAAAATTTTATCTCAGCAGGTAAGTATGTTGTTACATAAATAAGCTTTGTTAAAAAATAATAACAGATTAAAAAAATGAAAAATCAAATGACCTAAATTAAGTTCATTGACTTTCATTTATATATAATAAATGATTAAAAATTCTGATGTACCATCTGCTAAAACAATAGAGGGCATATTTTAGATAAAGAATAAATCAAACTAGGATTTAGATATGGTTGTTTAAAGAGGATAATGTGAAAATAAGTAGCAGGGAGTAATATTATAGATTATAGTGGAATAAGGACTTGATTTGGAGCTAGAAAAACTGACTTCAAATTCTGGCTCTACTGTTCATGAGCTATGTGACCTTATATAATTTATTAACTTCTAGGAGCCTNGATCATTTTAACATGGCAGCATCACAAAGTCTTGATCTTCTCTCCTCTGAGGCTCCTGACCTCCACTCTACCTCCGCCATTCACTCCTACAGGTAGTGTAGACCTTATCTATAGGTAAAACTCTTGAATAATCTAATTCCCATGTATCCAGTATCACATCTTGTCTCTGCAGACGACTCCCCCGGTCCATCTCCTACAATTCTTTAACTCTATTGGGACCTCTGGTAAATAGACCCCACCAGCTATACAACACCCCTGACTTCCCTCACTGCCCAGCTTACATTCCGTGTTCCATCACTACCGTCACTCCCTTGTTTGTGTTTTCACCTCTTCCCTCATCTCTAGCATCTGTCCTATGTCTGCTTTCAGTGTGAGTAATTTTTTTTTAAAACATAAGTAAGTCTGTTTCTTTTGCAAATATTACAGTGCTCCCCATTTTTCTTATCAAAAAACCAATAGCTACAATGGAAAAGTTAATGAATGCTCTTTGCTTCGTAGTTTTCTGACAGAAACTAATGAAAAACTTTGAGAGGAAAGCATTCCTAATTTAGAATTTCGTGATTTTCATAAACGAAGATCATTTAAATATAAACCCCCAGTGTAAAAAAATATCCAGACATACAAGGAAACATGCCAACATGAGTGAGTGTCACCTGAAACAACATAGATCTAAATTTCAAAGGATGTCAGTTATTTAATTTGGTAGGTGTACAATATAAGATATAAAAGTATATAAATTACATATATATAATATTAATAAAATAAGAGCCAAAAAATGAGTAAATTTCTAAGAGATCTTAAATATCTCCTGAAGTATTTTGAAAAAAATAAAGCAAACTGAAAATCTAAAGATAAACAACTAGAAGCAGACAGTGGTGGAGAAAGAATTAGTAAACTGAAATGTAGATCTGAATAAATTAAGCATGGTGTCTTGAGAGATAAGAAAATAGAAAACATGAAAGAGAAGTTAAGAGACATGGGGGACAATGTAAGTTCTAACAGACATCTAACAGGAGTCGTTAAAAAAGAAAAAGAGTGAATGAAGAAGTTGGAATAATCAGAAGTTAACAGCTTGGGATTTCATGGACTAATAAAGAAATGAATCTATGACAAAGGAAGGAAAATTTTACCATGCTGTATAAAGAAGAAGGGCTTCTCCATTGGCTCAGCGCAGGAGACACAGAAGATGTGGGTTCAATCCCTGTGTTGATAAGATCCCCTGGAAGAGGAAATGGCAACCCACTCCAGTATTCTTGCTTGGAAACCCCATGGATGGAGGAGGCTGGTGGGCTATAGTCCCTGGGGGTCACATAGAATCAGACATGACTGAGCAGCAGCAGCATAAATAAGAGGACATCCATATCTAGACATATTATAGTAAATCTGCAGATTATTGGAGAACAAAAATATCAGCCAATGAGAAAAGATCACTTGTAAAGGAACACCAATTTACTGACAACATATTTTGCTCAGCAACAAGACACAATAAAAGCAGAAAATAAAGTATTGAAATAAAATACCGTACACCTAGAACTGTGTACCTAGAAAATTATTTTTCAAAAAATGAGGAGAATAGAAAAAAATTTTAGGATTAAAAAATAAAAAGCATGTTGATATCATGTTTATCATCAGCAAATCTTCATTAAAGAAATTTTGAAGGAATATGTTTCAGAGAGAATAAAAATAATCCCAGGAAGAATGGCTGAAATATAAGATAAAAAGGTAAGCAAAAAACTTATAAAACAGATAGCTTAAAAAGATATACATATTATATATATTAATTCAAAATAATATATAATTTATGGAATTTTAAAAAGATATGCTTAAAATACTAGGCAGTACTACTAGAATGTAAGTCAAGAGTTGAGTGGCTCAGAGAAATAATGTTAAGGTATTCATATTTTTCAGGATAAGACACTATTAAAATTACACTTTGTTAAGTTAGCATGCATAATAAAAATTTCAAAAGTGACCTTTAAATTATAGAAATAGTATATATAACTTCTAAACCAGTAAAAGGGGAAACATAATAAAATAAAAACTTAATGAATTACAAGAAGTGAAAAGTAAGAATAAAATAAGTCAGATGATAAAAACAATCTAAAATTACTATTATAATACATACAGACTAAATATTCTAACTAAATGACAGACTGTCATACTGAACAAAAATAAAATCTACTGATACTCTGTTACAAGTGAGTGCTCAGTCATGTCCAACTCTTTGGAACAATATGAACTGTAGCCCACCAGTCTCCTCTGTCCGTGGAATTTCCTGGGCAAGAATACTGGAGTGGGTTACCATTTCCTCCTCCAGGGGATCTTCCCGATTGGCAGGAATCAAACCTGCCAATGTCTCTGGCCTTGGCAGGTGGGTTCTTTACCACTGAGCCATGTTATAAGAGGTACGACCAAAGTTTACAGATATAGAAAGGTTGAAATTAAATGCATGAAAAAATAATGGGCAAATAATAACAACAATAAAAGTGGAATAGCTCTGTTAATATCAAACAAAATAGACTTTAAGGGAAAAACTGAAACATTGCTGGGGATTAAGAACACTTATATAATGATAACAATTTCAATTTACCAGGAATGTATTCCATGCTCGTGTTGAACTAGTAAAGAAAACTCAAAATATTAAAAAGAATAGTTTATATAGTTAAGGGATAAATAGAGGGCTTCCTCACAGATTCAGTGGTAAAAGAACCTGCCTGCAGTGCAGGAGACCTGGGTTCGATCCCTGGGTTGGGAAGATCTCCTGGAGGAGGAAATGGTGACTCATTCCAGTATTCTTGTCTGGGAAAATTTCATGAATGAGGAGCATGGTGGGCTACATACAATCAGTCCATAGTGTCGCAAAGAGTCAGACATGACTGAAGTGACTTAGTATGCATGCAGTACAAAGAGCTTTTACCTTATTTTCTCAATAATTAAATAATACTTATTAAGCCACTTCAGTGACACATTCATATGTAATAATTTTACAGTAATCTTCATTAATTAAAACACCCCAAAGAACTTTTATTTATGTGTTATAATTGTCAATAATTATAGAATTAGAAATTAAAAATTTGCAACATTTATTAATTCATTTAAAAATAATACACCCATCATATATTAACTTCACATTTTAATAAAAGTATTTTCCAAAACTAAAGAACTTAGTGAGAAGCATTTACATTATTGAAAGTCTCTTTAATGTCTGATTTAGGAGACGAGAACTAGATTAGATTCTCATGTCTGCTTCTGCATTCAATCTGCTATGGTACATTAGTTTGGATGAAATACATAAAGAATATCTGGCCTCACACAGACATGTATTGGGAAAAGGAGAATATTTTAACAGCCCTTTTATATAACTGTGGAAAGTTTTCTTTGATACTATGCCAAATCTCTGCTAGTGGTAATCTTTTAAAGGTTAGTTGCAAAGTGGAATCTGAAACCACATCAATGAATCTTTCATGGTCTGTTACCCTAAGATCCATTGGTATGTCTTACACTTTGAATGGATATTTTACCTATGTGCAATTTTGTAAGATAATGTATTGATAATCTGAAAAACACTGGTACACTGAGTAATAAAGATCTTCTGAGTGTTGATATACTTTATTGTATTGTATGGATACAAATTCATTTGTTAATACCACTGATGTCACTGGAACATCCTTTAAGTATTGGAAAGCTGTCAAACTCATTGACAGATACAATACTAAATTCCAATTTTATTTGAAAGCTCTAATTTTAACATTGGTAATAAACATTTTTGGTTGTTTTGAAGCTCATTTCATTCAATTTTGAGAAAATGTTTGCCAAGTTGTTCAGGCTGAGAACCCATAGTTTGTCTAGCTCTTCTGTAATGTTAAAATGGTGTTTCNTTCCAATTTTATTTGAAAGCTCTAATTTTAACATTGGTAATAAACATTTTTGGTTGTTTTGAAGCTCATTTCATTCAATTTTGAGAAAATGTTTGCCAAGTTGTTCAGGCTGAGAACCCATAGTTTGTCTAGCTCTTCTGTAATGTTAAAATGGTGTTTCATGATGAAAAAGACTAGTTATGCTTGCAGCTCCAATAATCATATATACTTAAGTACTGAGTGAATTATCATACTTCAAAATACAGCATAAGTATTTTATGTATAAATCCCAATTCAACAAAATAATATTAAAAAGCTGTAACCATGGATCAAAATGCAACAAAATAATAATTTTTACAGTTTTATTAAAGACATTCTTAATTAAAACTGACATTTATTTTTGTAGTGAGGATACACTGGTAAGGAGTATAATGACCACTGCCATGATTTGTTCTGTGGTGTCAGCAATTTTATCGACCCTTGCTTTTGCACTGTCAGTTCAAGGTAACACAATGAAAAAGTCTTATAACATTCTAGAATTATTATATAAAAATAATTTTGACCTTATCTTTTTACATCAGGGACCTCCCAGAAATCTCAGACCACAGATTGAGGATTAAAAAGTAAGGCCAGGGGTCAATAAACTATAGCCCAGGGGTTAAATCTTGCTCCCATTTTTGTAAATAAAGCACATTGGAATAAATCATGCTACAATGGCATGAACTGAATAGATATAATAGAGGCTATATGGCTCACAGAGCCTTAAATATTTGCTATCTGGTACTTTATAAAAAACAATTACCAACCCCTGAATTAAGTTATAACAATAGAGTTAATCCTACAAATTTATTTTAAAGCTATAATAGTCATCAGAAGTTAATGTAAAAATAAAATGATAATGTAATATAAAGGATGCATAAAAACAAATGTTCATTCTTTGAGAACAAATGAAATCCAAAAACTTCTGGCAAGAGTGATTTAAAAAGAGAAAGGCTTATAATTAATATTAATGATGATAAAATGGAACTAAGATATAGCAAAATATTTAAAACATAACAGAAAAGTATGATAACTTTATGTTAATAAATTTTAAACTAGAAACAGAAAGAATAAATATCAATAAAACCTGAATTGCAAAAGCTGACAAATGAAGATACAGAAAATCCAAGTAGTACTATCATAATTCAAAACAAAACAGAACAAAACACTGTACTAGTGGTTAAAAATCTCACCTAGAAAATATTAGGAATAGGTGGTTTTACAGACAAGTTCTATAAAATATTCAAGGACAAAGTCTTCCAACATCAAATTTTTCTAGGAAAGAGAAAAAAGGGAATACTCTCCAATTACTATTTACAAAGTTAGAATTTCTTAGTTTAAAACAAAGACAAAAGTAGAGGAATTAAGGTAAATTAGTCAACATTTCCTGGAGAAGGCAATGGCACTCCACTCCAGTACTCTTGCCTGGAAAATCCCATGGACGGAGGAGCCTGGTAGGCTGCAGTCCATGGGGTCGCTAAGGGTCGGACACGACTGAGCGACTTCACTTTCACTTTTCACTTTCATGCATTGGAGAAGGAAATGGCAACCCACTCCAGTGTTCTTGCCTGGAGAATCCCAGGGACGGGGGAGCCTGGTGGGCTGTTGTCTATGGGGTCGCACAGAGTCAGACATGACTGAAGCGACTTAGCAGCAGCAGTCAACATTTCCACTCATAATTATCAGTTTGACAATTTGAAACAAACTATTAGAAAACTACATATAGTCATTATGAGAAAGAAAGTCAACATGATAAGTTAACTTATCCTAAGAATGTAAGGAATGCTTAAAGTTTAAAGGCTTGATCAACAGAATTACTTCNGTCAACATTTCCACTCATAATTATCAGTTTGACAATTTGAAACAAACTATTAGAAAACTACATATAGTCATTATGAGAAAGAAAGTCAACATGATAAGTTAACTTATCCTAAGAATGTAAGGAATGCTTAAAGTTTAAAGGCTTGATCAACAGAATTACTTCACTAATAGATTAAAGGAAAAAAAATATGAATTTTTTCAATAAATGAAAAAGCATTTGAGAAAACTCAGTACTCATTCATGATTTAAAATTTAAACAAAATTTTTAGCAAACTGTGAGTAAAGAGAACTTCCTTCCTAGAAAAAACTATAATAAACATCACCCTTAATTGTCAGAAATAAGAAGCATAAGCTTTAAAATCCAGAAGTAGACAAAAATGCCCATTGTTCCTAATTCTACTCAACATTTTTCTGAAGGACTTAGACATTACAATAATAAAATATTTTAAAAAATTAAGTTAAAATTGGAAAAGAAGAAACAGAAATATCATTATTCTCAAATTATATTATTTTCTACACAGAAAATACAAAGTAATCTGTAGATATATTGGGAATTAATATAAATGTTTATTAAATGGCTGGATATACAACCAACATATAAAAATAAAGCATATATCTGCACAGGGGAAACAAAAATGAAAACACACTTTAAATATATATATATATAATTTCCAAAAAATATAAGATATCTAGGAATAAGTCAAACAAAAGTTTTACAATCTGTTTGGGAAAAATTTAAAATATTAATGAATTACATAGAAGATCTAACAAATGGAGAGATAATCCATGATCTTGGATAGGAAATGTCAATATTGTAAGGATTTCAGTTATTCCCAATTTTAACTATAGTTTATACAATTTAAAAAAATATTCCCAAAGGAACTTACCAGGGTAATTCTAAAATTTACATGTAAGANATCTAACAAATGGAGAGATAATCCATGATCTTGGATAGGAAATGTCAATATTGTAAGGATTTCAGTTATTCCCAATTTTAACTATAGTTTATACAATTTAAAAAAATATTCCCAAAGGAACTTACCAGGGTAATTCTAAAATTTACATGTAAGACAGGTCCAAGAATTGTCAAAGTCCTTCTGAAGCAGAATAATGACCTAGAGGATTTTGCCCTTCCATATATCAAGATATATTATAAATATATAGTATCTTGGACAGTGTACTGACACAGGGATAATCAAATTGATCAGTTTAACAGAATTGGGAACTCAGAAAAATCCACACATACATGGATACCTTATAGAGTTTGCCATTAATGACCACTGTGACTTAGGTGACGTAACAGCTCACCGGAGAAATGTGGACTACACAGTAAATGGTACTTAGGTCATTAATTATCTGTATCTCAGGTTATTCACACAAACAAATTCCAGGTGGATTAAAACTGAATTAGTAAAGGCAAAAGGTTAACATTCTTAGAAGGATATATAATACAACAGTTTTGTTGCTAGAAAAAGATTTGTGAGCTTATTTTTGTTCATCATAAAGAACAACAATGAAAGTGTATATCTTTTTNCTTGAGAGTCTCTTGGACTGCAAGGAGATCCAACCAGTCCATTCTGAAGGAGATCAACCCTGGGATTTCTTTGTAAGGAATGATGCTAAAGCTGAAACTCCAGTACTTTGCCCACCTCATGAGAAGAGTTGACTCATTGGAAAAGACTATGATGCTGGGAGGGATTGGGGGCAGGAGGAGAAGAGGATGACAGAGGATGAGATGGCTGGATGGCATCACGGACTCGATGGACGTGAGTTTGAGTGAACTCCGAGAGATGGTGATGAACAGGGAGGCCTGGCGTGCTGTGATTCATGGGGTCGCAAAGAGTCAGACACGACTGAGCAACTGAACTAAACTGAACTGATGAAGTTATTTGGAGCTGGAACCTTTGTAAGGAAGTTAAAGTTAGATGAGATTATGAGGTTGGGGTCCTCATAATGGGATCAGTACCCTTGTAAGAAGAGATAGACACAAGTGACGCTCTCTCTCTCTCTCTCTCTCTCTCTCTCTCAGATAAAGAGGACAGTGGCTGTCTACAAGCTAGGAAGAGACCTCTCACCAGAAACTGACCATTGCTGCACAATGATCTCATATTTCTAGCCTCCAAAATTGTGAGAAATAATTTTCTGTTACTTGAGCCAGCTTATGGAATTTTGTTAGGACAGTGTAAACTAAGACAACAAAAAACAAACAACATATTGATAATCTATATAAAATCTATATAAAAAAACTTTCACAAGTCAATAAGAAAAAAAGTCATCCAAAATTAAAAATGGGTAAAATACTTGAACAGGCATATCACAAAGAATGGTCTTCCCTGGTGGTTCAGTGGTAAATAATCCACCTGCTAGTGCAGGAGATGTAGAGTTTGATCCCTGCATTGGAAATATTCCTTGGAGAAGGAAGTGGCAAATTACTCCAGTATTCTTGCCTAGAAAATTGCAGGGACAAAGGAGCCTGGTGGGCTATAGGCCATGGGGTCCCAAAGAGCTGGACATGACATAACAACTAAACAAGAACAATCACCTAGAAGAAATACATAAGGCAAATGTTGTATGAAAAATTGCTCAAAGTCATACTAATACAACGTTAAGAATGTGATGAGATATAACTCATATCCATATTAAACTGGAAAAAATTAAGAAGTCTAGTAATATCAACTATAGTGAGGATGTGGTTCAATAGGCTTATTTTTGCTATTCATACTAAAAGTTGGCTTGACTATTTTGAAAAACCACATTGTGAAATCAACAATCCCATACTCTAAAAGCTGGCAATCCTTGCCTGGACAAAGTATACACAACAGCAGAGGTTTTTGTCCTATGTGTAGCTGAAGAGTGCTGTGTCAAGAAGTCACAGGTGTACTGCTGGGGTTGCTGACTGGGAGGGGGGCAGCTGCAGTCCTCCAGCCTAAGAAAGCAGCTGGGAAGCACTGGACAGGAACTTCTCGCTGTGTGTGCCAAGAGAAGAACCTCACCGGGAAGCGGATGCTGGCATAGGAATAGAATCAGAGAATGGAATACTATAGAGCACTGGAAATGGGTGACACATACAAAATACAATAGGCAGGAATAGATAAAGAAGTAATAAATATGAAATTCAGGCTAGCGGACACTTTCAGGGGAAGAGATGTTAGGATTGAATAGGGTAGTAATGTTCTTTTCTTGCTCTTAAATTGATGATGGGTTTTCTTTATTACTATGTTTTGCTACTTACATACATATTACATATAACCCTTCAATAAATTACATAAAAATGATTAAGTTTCAATTGTGGTCAAAGAAGGAAGGGGAGGGGTAGAGTAAAAAAAGTAACTGGAGGGGAGAAGAAGAGGTTGAAAGGAGGAGGAAGAGAAGAAAAAAAATTACCCATTTCTTCAGAAGGAAGGCGAGAAGTATAGCAAGATAAGCTCTTATTTTATAATGAAGTTCCAATGTGATTTAAACTCACACAGTACTGAGTTTTTAAGGTCTAATATACAAAGTTGTATTATTTCTAATTTCTCTTAAGCACCATGTGTATGGCATACAACCCATACAATAAGAAATATATTTTATATTATATTCCACTAAAAGTATATACACATATATAAATGCTTATAAACGTGTTAAACACATACACAGCATACAGTTGGAACAAAAGTTATACAGATGTGCACTTACCCTTGTGTGTGCGTGTGCTCAGTTGTGTCTAACCCTTTGTGACCCCATGGACTATAGCCTACAAGGCTCCTCTGACCATGGGACTTCTCATGCAGTAGTACTGGAGTGGGTTGCTATTTCCTCCTCCAGGGGATATTCCTGACCCAGGGATGGAACTTACATCTCCTGCATCTCCTGCATGGGTAGGTGGATTCTTTACCTCTGAGCCACTACATGCAATTGATTCTGATGGATTCTTTTCTGATTTATTCTACTTCATGTTTTTAAAATTGCTAGTGTTACACATTAGGTTGATCTCATGACCTTCAAAAAGGGCACGACATATGGTTTGAAAAACACTTATCCAATCTACCTCTTATGTTATAGATGAGACAATTGAATACAAAAGAGAATAGAGAGAATTTTTTTGAAAAGTAGTATGTGTTCCTATGTCTAGAATAAACTAATACGAAGCTGTTTTAAATGTACCTTAGTCATTGACATCTCCTTATATATTTTATCTTTGTTCCCTCTTCTCAAACACTCACAGCCCATCATTTGTCAGGTATGTCACTTTGTCTAAAAGATCAGATTAATCCAGTGGAATTTATTCTAAATAAGCCATGCTGAGCACTAGCTAGTGTCTTCTCCTTGTTTGCAAATCAATCTCTTGATGACTTTCCAAATTTTTTCTAGGTATTAAAGCTAAATCTACATAGCTATCTTTTTTTAATGTTGTGATAAAACAACCAGCTACACAAAGCAGCCGCTGGATCTGTGACTTTACACATTTATTTCATTACCTAAGCTAGAAGTGAAAAATGCTTTGATGTCCAAACTAAAGTTTGCATTTGCATTCTCTGATGAAGCCTATAACATACTGGCAAAACATCAGTTAAAAGAAAAAAAGGCTCAGTTTTTATATATTTATTTTTAACTTCCCACATCCATCTTCCCAGATCTGTGTCTAGATGGTTAGATTAACAGTTCTCCACTTTGTCTAAAGAATATCCAAATTATATTACTCCATGCCTGATTTTTAGTTTAAATCCATATGTGAATTGAAATAACTCACAGGTGGGTTCCTTTTCTGTTACTGTTCTCATTATCATGATTATTATCAGCAATTATACTGTTATTTTAAATCAAATATAGATTAATTCTTTGCTTTCCAACTGCTTACAGGAGTCCATAGCAAATGTGTGGTTTTTCTCATAGAAGGGAGGGAAACTTTCACAGAAACCATCCCAGGCACCTGGGCCCATTATTCCAGGGAAAAGGCCTGTTTCTGTTCCTTAACACACTTATGTCAGAGGGATGGTCATTTCCAAAAGAAATCATTTAAGACTTGAAGACCTTCCAAAAGTATATACACTGGCTCCTGAGGTAGGTATTTTCTGAGGGCAGGTACTATTCCAGTGGAGGGCTCCCCAGGTGGCGCTAGTGGTAAAGAACCTGCCTGCCAGTGCAGGAGATGTAAGAGATGCAAGTTCGATCCCTGGCTTGGGAAGATCCCCTGGAGGAAGCCTTGGCAACTCACTCTAGTATGCTGCCTGGAGAATCCCATGGACATGGGATAGTCCACAGGGTCACATAGCTATAGTCCACAGGGTCACAACGAGTTGGACATGACTAAAGCGACTTATCACACATGCACTATTCTTGTGGAGGTGGAAACAGTGACAGATTTTATCTTCTTGGGCTCTAAAATCACTATGGATGGTGACTACAGCCAAGAAATTAAAAGGCTCTTGCTCATTGGAAGGAAAGTTATGACAAACCTAGGTCACATATTAAAAAGCAGAAACATCATTTTGCTGACAAAGGTCCATCTAGTCAAAGCTATGATTTTTCCAGTAGTGATGTACAGATATGAGAGTTGGACCATAAAGAAGGCTGAGCACCAAAGAATGGATGCTTTCAAACTGTGGTGCTGGAGAAGACTCTTGAGAGTCCTTTGGACTGCAAAGAGATTAAACCAGTTAATCCTAAAGGAAATCAACCCTGAATAATCATTGGAAGGACTCTTGCTGAAACTGAAGCTCCAATACTTTGGCCACCTGATGCGAAGAGCTGACTCACTGGAAAAGACCCTGATGTTGTGAAGAACTGAAGGCAAAAGGAGAAGTGGGGAGCAGAGGATGAAATGGTTAGATAGCATCACTGACTCAACAGACATGAAACTGAGCAAACTCCAGGAGATAATGGAGGACAGAGGAGCCTGTATCTAGGAGAGTGTGCTATAGTCCTTGGGGTCGCAAAGAGGTGGACATGACTTAGCAACTGAACAACAACTATTCCAGTGCTTTTGTACCCTGTAAGATAACATACTTTGCACATAATAAATGCTCAGTAAAGGTACATTTCCCCCAGAGGAGGAAATGGCAACCCACTCCAGTATTCTTGCCTAGAGAATCCCATGGACACAGGAGCCTGATGGGCTACGGTCCATGAGGTCGCAAAAAGGTGGACACAACTGAGCAACTAACACACACAAAGGTATATTTAATTTTGCAGGACTATCTCAAAATATTGTCTTGACGAAGGTCTTGGGATCCACACAGTACTAGAGCCCCTCACTCTTTAGGTGAGAAAAGTGAATGGAATTGAGGTCAGATTTCCCTTCCAGTTCTTGTGGCCAGGAAGTATTGGAAACCAGAACTCAACCCAGGCTCTTTTTTTCTCCTTGGTGTAACCTTTTAAATGCAAATTTTATTCAGGTGCTCAAAGGGACTCAGAAAAGAAAAAATAAATAAAGTCTTCCCTCCAATCCACACCTTTCATTAGTTTTAACAATAAGTAAACTTTGCGATCTCTTGATCTGTATGTATGTAGGCAAAATCTCTTTATTCTGAGGGATTCCACGTGGTAGGAAACATTAAATAACCACCCCTTCTCTATTCCAGCAGATCACTTCTATCCCTCCTTCTCCAAAAATGCCAAAAAAATTAACTCATATTAATGATCTCTCTCAAAAACTTAGAATGTACTTAGGTTAGTCTCTAATACTTTTCCCATCTTTATCTGTTCAGTATCAATAATTGTTTTAACGCGGTGGCCAGATATGTGCTGAAGTCCCCATTCATTAAATAACATTGTCATAGTCACAACACTGTCCTTCATTAAGATGGGACATTTTATGTTTAAAGTCTCTATAGAAAGCTTTGAAACAAATCTTCCCCACCTAATCAGAAACTCAATAAAAATTCTGTATTCTCTGCTAATTCTAGTTGAATATATTTTCAACTATAGTGCTCTTTTTCTCACATTTGAACATTTTTGTTCCTTGTACTTTAATTTTAGAGTTAATGTATATTAACATCAAGATATATATGAAGCATTACTATTTGTTCTAATCGAGTAAGGGCCCATAAGCTGAATGTTATAAAGAAGACTTAACACTGCATATAAGAAAATAAAATTAAGTTTCTAAGATGAGATATGTAAGTCAGGAGAAACTAGAATGGGGAAAGATATTTCAAATAAGAATTATATAGAGAGATACCAAGATGGGCAGAATGATTTGGCTAAGAGGTTGTGGCTTTTGCAGGAATCAATGGTATACGGAGGACATCCCTGGTGGTCAGTGGTTAATAGCCTGCCTGTCAATGCAGAGGCCACAGTTTCGATCCCTGGTCCAAGAAGATTCTACATGCCATGGGCAGCTAAGCCTGTGGGCCACAACTACTGAGCCCGAACCCTGGGGCTGGTGATCCACAATAGGAGAGACCACCACAACGAGAAGGCCGAGTATTGCAACTAGAAAGTAACCCCTACTCTCTGCAACTAGAGAAAACCAAGACCCAGCACAGCCAAAATTTAAATTTTTAAAAACGTATACTGAATGGGCATGGTCTGTGTGGTAGGCAAGGAGAAAAGCATTTCTAGAAGGGCAAGGATCTTAGAATTGATGAGAATGAAGATGATAAACAATAGTAGCGATATTTAGCAGCACTTACTTTATAAACATTATCTCATTTAGCCTGCCCAACTCCTAGGAGGTGAGCCCTGTTATCTTAAAAGTGAGGTTTTAGAGAGGATAATTTGCCAAAATCACAGAGGAAGCAAGGGACAGGGCTCTTGGACTGGTTAAACTCTGGAAACAAAAAAATGCTAACAGCTTACGTCTATTCTAAGTCAGGATTCTTCTAGTTCTTTTACTTCTACTCTGTCCCTCCCTCCGTCTTCTCTTTGTTACTATTGTTTTTAATCTGAGAATGTTAAGTGTATAAGCATTAACTTGGCCAATGAACCTGATGTTATGCTTGGGGTTCTAGACACATTGCCCAGTGCCTTAGACACATTCCCCAGTGCCATTTGTCCAAGTTATCTTTTTCTCAGAGATTTTGTATTTGAGAATTTCTTGACAGAAGCAGCATCTTTTGCTGTTTGAGTCCTAAGCAGGGGCTCTACATGCTGGCCATGCCCAGCAGGACTTGGCAATATGAATAGAAGACTGAGCAAAAGGCCTCCACCGAACACCACTGAAGATCCATCCCGAATAATGTGAGAACAGGTTTCTGGGCAAGTCAAAAACAACAAAATAAAGCCCTAAGGATGAAATAATCCCTCAATCAAAAATCACTTTGGCTGAAATAGGTACCGACACGTGGATCTGCAAAACAGAAATATGATACTGAAAAAGAATGAGTCCTTTTCAATGAATGAGTCCTTTTCAATGAATAAGTGTTGGCTACTGTTGCTAACACAGAGTTTTGTTTTTCTAGTGCAGTCCATGGGGTCGCTAAGAGTCGGACACGACTGAGCGACTTCACTTTCACTTTTCACTTTCATGCACTGGAGAAGGAAATGACAACCCACTCCAGTGTTCTTGCCTGGAGAACCCTAGGGACTGGGGAGCCTAGTGGGCTGCCGCCTAGGGGGTCGCACAGAGTCAGACACGACTGAAGTGACTTAACAGCAGCAGCAGCATCAGCGAAGTCTAAAACTATTTTTTATAAAAATGCAAAATGACAGATATTTAAACTCATTCACCTCCTCCAAGCACTTCCCCTGGAATCTGTTTTGACCTGGTCTTTCTAGTTGAACGTTGCCGTGTGTGCATTCCACCCAGGACCACGGGCCGGGGTCGATTCATGGTGATCAGTCCCGCATGCTGGTTGACTCACACCCTTCCAGGTTGAAAAGGTACTCTTTTGTCGGAGTCAGTTCCCTCTGGACAGTCTGCAGATGAGGCCAAAACATAAGACAGATCAAACCCGCAAATATCTGGTAATGACTCAAAAGTTGGAAACAGGAAAAAAGAAACTTAGTGAAGAGAAAAATACTGTGGCTTTTTTTCTTGCAAATTTTAAAACAGCTTTTCTCCTAAAACACAGAGGCAGAAAGCTCTGTTTGCTATGGTCAAAATACACACAGCTTGAAAAGAACGTTTCAGGGTGGGTTTCAGAGAAAGTTAGGGCTCCTGAAATGATTACCTGTTTGAGCAGGTGGTGAGCATGAACTGGGCTGGAGGATATTCCTCTAGTCTTTCAAGTCTGAGGTCAAGCATTTCACAGACTCCACCACACTAAGTGATTAACAAAACTAAGTTGTAGCTGGTAGACAGNGGCTCCTGAAATGATTACCTGTTTGAGCAGGTGGTGAGCATGAACTGGGCTGGAGGATATTCCTCTAGTCTTTCAAGTCTGAGGTCAAGCATTTCACAGACTCCACCACACTAAGTGATTAACAAAACTAAGTTGTAGCTGGTAGACAGTTGGGTGCTTATTGCCTTGTAAGCCCTAGTGGTTTAGGCTTGTCTTTGATTATAGGATCTGACCTTGGTCTCTAAAACAGTTAGGAAATCTGCAGGACTGGACACACTGCAAATAGATTGCTCTGAGTTTCCTGTTTTCATTCAGATGTGTACAAATTACCTCAACATGCCCCCCCCCTTTTTTGGAAAACACTAAGGTCTGAAAGAAACTCTTGTTATATTGTTGCCACTTAGGTTTCACTGAGCCTGCATTATCTCCTCACAGCTTTAATGACTTCCTGCTGAGAGAGGTTGTGTAGCAGTCTTGGCAGCAGGGCTAAGAATAGCATTAAATGCAAGGTTATCTAGGCATTACACTCACTGTAACATGCAATTAACTCTCCTCTTCCATTTTCATTACACAATTATTCATTAATGTCAATTTAATTTTATGCATTGTTCTACATGACCGAAGGCTGATTACGGGCCTTTTCACTCCAATATCCCAAGTTAACTGGTGCCAGCCGCACTCAGGGCTGCCTAATTGCAATTTAGCCCAGACAATTCCTCCCATTTTTGCCCTCCAGTAATGGAACAACAGATCCCGGCCAGGTAAAGATTTTAAGGTGGAAATAAAGCCCGAGCGACAAAACACTAAAGTTCAGAAAAGCCTTTTTTCCCTTCTTTCATTTAATAGAATAAAGACTCACTGGAAAAATTAAATGAAGCAGGGTTTTCCCTTTTTCCTTAATATGCTGTGTTTGTGAGCTGCGGTTTAGTAGTTCTACCTAACTACCAAAATCATAATGCACCTTAGGTCTAAGGACCCCAGTGAGCTGGTTTCCTTGAGACCATCATTGTAACCAAGGCTGACTGTCCACACCTAGGAATTTTGACTGATAGTATGGAATCTACAGGAATATTGGATAGTGGTTTCAGCAGATTTCATGGGTTTTCTTGACATTAACCAATAATTATTTATTGTTGCTCTTTTAGAATACAAGCAGGTTGCAGGGTTTGGAAGTTCTGTTTTTGTTTTCTACTATCAGTCACTGAGCGTTTTTTGAACAGCATCCATCAGGTGCTAGAAATGAAGCTTCTCTCAAACGCTTCCAACTATCGTCTTTCTACTTAAAGTAAGTTCATTAGCTATCCACCTTAAAACACTGGTAGTGATGTAGAGTAAAAGTAATTCAGAGCCTCACACATCCTCTATTCCAAGTAATTCACATTATCATTGAATCTACACAAACAGCTTATCATTAGCTTTTGTAGCTTGACCAGCAGACAATTGTAAAAAATTAAGATTTAAAGAACTATTAAAGAGGAAGAGTGGACTGCTCCCCATTTTCTGTTGGTAGTTATTGCTGTTAAACCCAGGGAAAGGTGTGTCTCTGGAATAATGAAAGCTATTATAAATCAGGAAAAAGTCTATCCTATCTCACAATGGGTGTCAGATTCATTTCAAAAATGGGTTCTGTGCTAACTTCTTTGTAAACCCCAGATGGTCAGGACACATGTATAGACATATGCTTTTAGGCAGTGTGTAACACCCGGGTCTAGACCACGAGACTTTTAAAGTGACAGTACAGCAAACAAGGTACAAATAGGCAATCAGCCCCTCCCTTTTTGCCACTGTGGGCAAAGCTGTGTCAGCATTTCCATTTGAAACCCCCCAGTTTCAGGGGCTTTGTAACTCAACCATAAAGATTAGTTCCAGGCAAAAACTTGGCATGCAATGTTTCAGCCTTAGACTGAACTTTTTATTTTTTCACAAATTGTCAAAGGGGGGAAAAAAAAAAACAACCCAGCCCTTTGGCTATTTTTACTTTTTTTAAGACACAAAAATAGAAAACAGAAACGTACTGGTTGTGCACTTTTTTGGAACTCTTACAAAAACATTTATAGGCCATTACGAGGCATGAGTGTTCTTGGAGTCCTTCACATTTTCTCGACAGATGATTTTATAAGACTAACATCACCAGTGCTTGTGAGGTGACTTTTCAAAAGTATTCTCTGCTATATATCTCTTTCTTTTCAGTCACATGGAACAGATTTGCCTTATAAATGGACGTGACAGTTCTGATGTACACAATAGTGAGTCGTTGTGGTCTATTAGCTTAATAATCCATGCTCTGAAGTATCCGTCAATATAAATTTAGCCAATAGACCGCAGAGACTGGGAAGAAACTTCCACGGTTCGTGGAGCCATTGCAGAGTGTTCTAACATTCTCTAAATATGTAGGAAAACAATTGGGCCGATGTGTGAGTTTTCAAACTCCTTTGAAAGCAATGGGCCAAGTTCCCACTCTATATAACTCTAGGGGAGAATGAAATACCTTTAAATAGCAGCCCTCAAAACTTAATTGATATGATTCAGGCAGAGTTGTGCAAGTTTGGTGACACAAACCGCCGGTGGTAATAGACTCGCACTTGTGGCTAACCATGACTCACCCCATTGTTCAAAACTACAGATGAGGCCTGGGAGCGGCTTGTGATGTTTCAACACCATATGGGCCCTAACAACTTGGTACAAGCAGCTGACAAGTTAAGGACAGTGGCAGTGAAGTGAAAATGAGTCTCTCTCCAACTTTCTGAGCTTGTCGTTGGTCAAGAACATAACTAAGTTTGCATCGTCATTGTTATGGCCATCATCATTATTCTTTGTATTCAGGTTGCTTGTGTTCTGTTGAGACTGTAACCATGCAACTCACTTCCCTACCCCAACGCTGGCCCCCCCCTTGATTTTACACTTAATTTATATGTTACTAATAGCCAATTGCCATCAAGAGCCTTTTTGATTCATGCTCTGTTTGCTTTCCTTCTGTGAAGTTTATGGTCAAGGGACCTAATTTGCTGGCTTCATTATAAACTGCATTTTGGACAGAATATGAACTAATGGGGTTGAATTTAGGCCCTCAACTTTGCCTCAAAAGTCAAACCACGGCTTTGTAACAGAAAGGTATTTAGCTATGTCATTGGAGCATTTAGCTTCCTGAGGTTCATATATGATTAGAAGTTAAATATCTCAAAATTCATTTATTTGCTTAATAACACTGCCAAATTGAACCCGTCTGTAGTTTCTGCATTAGAAAATCACTAAAGGACTCTTTTGAGGTGCTGTGTGTGTGAT
The DNA here is from genome assembly GCA_006410875.1 of Neotragus pygmaeus. Classification (NCBI taxonomy): domain Eukaryota; kingdom Metazoa; phylum Chordata; class Mammalia; order Artiodactyla; family Bovidae; genus Neotragus; species Neotragus pygmaeus. Next base: position 1,200,697 of record SJYV01056326.1, read on the forward strand.
TACCAGCTTAATAGATTTCAACCAGCACCACTCAAATCAGAGCATCATTCCTCATGGATTGTGTACCTAGTATGGCAATGCCCTGCATCAAGTACTGGGGGATGTGCAGTTTGGGGTACTTTATTCTGTGATCATACGAATCATGATGTAGTTTAAGTATTTGAGTCCAGGGCTGCCCTTCACCCGACTCCCTGTTCTTTCATGGAATTGTATGTATGTGTATCCCATGGCCCACAGCATGGAGCAGGCAGTAGGTAGAGACCTTTCTACTTCTTAGTTAATCTTGACTCAGTGCTTTTAGACATGCCAGGTCCTATGCTCACTGTGTTACCTGAAACAACTTCTAAAACCCTCCCAGTAAATTTTCAAAGTCAGTGCTGTCGTATTCTCCATTTGGCAGATGAGAAAACAGGTGCACAGAGGTACCTGACCAGGGTCACATAGTAGTAAGGCTGGAATTCACACTGATACCTCTGTCAACAAGGCCACCATACTCCTTGGCCTTCTGATAGAATCCTGTTCTTAGGGAATGATAATCTGATTAGGCTGATGGGGACACACATGGCAAACCTGGGTAATGAAAAAAATATAAACACAACTCAGAACTAAGAATGCTTATTCAGTTAATCATATGGCTCAGAAAATCATCCTCTTTTAGTCTGTTCAGCCATCTAGGAAATGGAATGTGCAGAAGAGCCTTGCTGTTTCAGCTTGGGAGAGAGCTACAATGTAATCCCCACCCCTACCCTCACCCTTTGCCATGCAACAGCTGGCCCTGTGTCCATCCTGGGACTTCCTGGAATGGAGAAGCTGCTGCAGTCTGAAGTCAGGAAAGTCTAAGGATCAGGAGGAATAAGTGGCCATTCATTTGTATTTAAAAGAAGCTTGTGCCTGAGTTGACCAGGCTGGCAGTCCTGGAGACAGCTGATGCCATCAGCACCTGCATTGCTTAGGTGAATAATTGAGCCTCTGATGTTAAGATTCAGATAATCCAGTTATGTTCAGTGATTCTTTCCCCATCTCTCCAAAAAAGGTATTTAGCCACTCTCAGCATCTCTTATAAAGCCCGGTCCAAAAATATATGTGTTGTGAAAAATCTCAAATTGATATCCAGCTAATAACAAGCTAGCACACCATAAAACAGTCATCAGAATTCAACTGCGGGAGCACCACACTTAGGAAAAAGATATCCACATTTGGAATTCCACTTGAGATACTCATATTTGGCAAAGTTCCCTCTGCCTGCCTGGGGCCCACAGCACTGTAGATTTGCAAAAGGAGCTCTTCTCCCAGGGGCAACAGGTCATCCAGTCCTAGAACTTAAGTGGGCCTGGGACGTCCCATTACTTGAGCCAGATTGGAGCTTCTTGTCATTTTTGATCGGAGGTGTCTCACTGTACATGAGATTTTTAGAGGAGATATTTTTTTTAAAGTACCATATCAAAAATGTTTTCACAAGTTAGAAAGACGTGTCTTAAAACGATAGAATTTAGTATTAGAAGGTGTAAGCCTTCCTCAAAGAGGTTATCCTCTCCCATTGGACAAATGAGAAACCCTTAAGTCCAGGGAAGGCATATGTTTGCCAATACTGAAAGCAGGCATGACTTGGAGCTCTCCTGACTTGCACTCTTGTGCTTTCTCTAGCTCGCTGTGCTGTCTCCTAATTCATCTTTGAGGCTGTTCAGATGATTAAGGCTAATTAGAGTTCCTGTTGGTATGGATAATTAGCAGAGAGATACCAGCTTTGAGTCAGAAATCTTAGGCTTCTGTCCAAATTCTCACTACCTGAAAGACCTGGAATAAATCATTTAACTTTTTTGATCCTCAATTTCCTCATCTGCAAAGTGTGTATAATAATAGTACCTAGTGCCTTGGGCTGTTAAGAGCATCAAGAAAGAGAGTACATGGGAACTTGTTTAATGGACCATAAAGCACTCTGCAAATCTAGCTGTAAAAAAGAATGAAAATATGATTTTAAAATGTGATAATGTTTGTATTGACATGGTTTATATCTGTGTATAATTTCTCTCCTCCCACTACCCCAAAATAAAAAACAAACAAGAAATTGGTTTTAGAACAGACTACATTCCTGCCAATTTTTTATTCTAAATTGAGTGCTCTTGGAAGGTTACAAGGCACAAGAAACGGCACATTCTAAATCATTCCTATTGAAATACATCAACGTACTAACAGTGGTTGTTTCAGTGTAGCAGGAATGTGTAAAGTCTTTAAAAAAATTCCTCTCTATTTTCTCAATTATTGATAGTGAAAATATATTAGTCTTATAATTAAGCAAAAAGCATTTAAAAATCAATCTTATGGTACATTTGTAAAGATCTCCATTTGATAGCAATAATAATTGCTTCCATTTATCCATTGCTTACCATGTGGCATACACTTTACATATATTGCTTTATTAAAATTTTTGAAAATCTTGTCTGTGTGATAAGTATTATTTACTCCATTTATAGATGATGGCCTGAGGCTCAGTGAGATTAAATCACTTGACCAAGATTGCACAGCAAAATCCACGAAGTCTCTCTGATTTCTGAGGCTGTATTTTGTTGTGTTTTGTTTTGTTTTTCTGGGCCCTGCAGGGTTTTGGAATTTCAGATAGGGATTTATCAGTGTTTTACCTTCTGCCCCTCTGAATACCATGGTTCTAGCAGATTTCTAAATCTGAACTTGGCCTAGTAGACAGAGCCAGGCTTTTCTTGGGTCAGAAGAACTAGATTCTGGCCCTTACTCTGCCAGATTAGAGCTGGAGCTTGACCTCAACAGACCCCTTCACCTCTCTGGAGCCCACAATTTTTCCTCATTAGATGAAAGGCTTGGGTTAAATAAATGTTTTTCAAACCAGTTTTACCAGCAGGCCCAACCCACTTATTTGTTTCAAATGAAATTTTACGTGCTTTGGCTTTTGAGATCTAGAAAAGATGACTCAAATCTCAGTGCATAGCATGTGGAAGTATAATTCCCAGGGCCTCGTTCTATGAGCCCCACTGCTGCTGGGGAGGCAGCATGCTTTGCTTGTTCTGCACTTCATTGCTTCAAGTATAAAATTTGGCTCTTTACCTTAAATTCCCTTAAAAACATCAGCAACCACCGTCGTGAGTCTCTGTGTTATAAAAGAATTTACTGATTATTTTGGGAAGATGAAGGGAGTTACAAACAAATAGTTTGAATTTCCTATTAGATACTCATGTCAGTAAAGCTTTTTGTCCTTTTCGAAAATCTGGGCCCCAGCCTCCTGTCATGTTTCCCTTCTTCCCTCACTCCTTCCCTCCCATCCCTTCTCTCCATCTCTGACCATCATCTATTTCTATTTCTCATGAAGAGGGGATTAGCCCTCTCTAGATGACTATCAAGACTCCAGCTTTGGGACTTCCCTGGCCGTCCAGTGGTTAAGACTCCAAGTTCCCAACGCTGGGGGCATGGGTTTTATCCTTGGAGTGGACAAAAACAAACAAACAAACAAAAAAAAACCCGAACCAAAAAAAAAACCCCAAACCCTCCAGCTTTCACTGGCTCATTTTCTCTCCCATGCAGCAAATTCTGTTCTTTCCCTAAAGAAAAGTACCATCTTGAGGATTCTGTGTACTAGGGGTTGACAATAATTTTTTAAACAATGCACCATTTGGCGCTTTAATATAAAAAATTGACAAAGGCTGATGCCATCTGCTCGAAGCTTCCTAGGACGACCCAGCACCTCCATTTCTGTGGCACCTAGCACTCAAAGAAGCACAGCTGGAAAAGCGCAGGACTAGATAATCCTTAAGGCGGCATCCTCTATGAACTATCCCCTTCCTTGCCTTTTCCCCAGCATAGATGGCCAGTTTCTCCTTTGAAACCCCATGTTCCCCCAGGTAGAGGTCAGGTCAGGTCATTATGCAAAATGTGTCTGTGTGTGTATGTCTCTTTGTGTAAGTATCTGTTTCTCCAACTATACTGTTAAAGGACAGAGAGGGGCCTATTGTCATTCATCTCTGTTCCTCAGGTACCTACTGAGCAGGTCGTAGTGACTGCCTGTGGATGAGAAGATGTGACCGTGTATGACAATCATAGATGACTCCCTACAAAGAAGTCAGCTACAAGGGATGGCATAGACAAGAAAACAGGCAAAGCCTCTTCATGATGCTTGGGTGGTGGGGGTGACATAATGATGCCTTGTTCTCCGTTCTCCCCTATATGCCTGGGGTCTGTAGCATCCATTGTGCATGGAGGTGGAAAAACATTCTCCTTCAAAGCTTCATTTGCAAACTTTTGTTATTAGTCCAGTTGGCTCATTTTATTTAGATCCTTTTGTGAAAGACCATGTTGGGATTAGTGTTGGGCATAAGTAAATGGCAGTTCTGTATCTGTTCTGAAATACCCAAACAGCTCACAGAGGTATCCATGCAGCTGTTGTAGGATGTGTAATGGCATTAAGCGCTGAGTTGGAAAGGAATCTAGGGCCAGATTTCTGGCAGTGGCTGCAGTTCTCGCTAAGATCCTGGTGAGGAAGCCATCATTAGGTAGTGCTGGGGCGGGGTCCTTCAGTAGGTGACTTGTTGGATTAGAATCTTGGATTTCAGGGAAGGAGGGAAAGGAGTTTCCCTCTTGAGTCACGATCATTAATAATCATTCTTGAAATTCCATATCTGTAACTGAGAATGAAGTGTTCAGAACCCAAAGTGATTTTATCTGCAACCGATATGTGTTATGTAGCCCTCCCCTTCTTCCTTCCCACTCTCTTTCCCTCCTTATTTCCCTTCTGATCAGATGATGGAAACCAAAGAGAACTTAGAATAGTACTCTACCCTTACTGGCTTCTGGGGAACACTAATTCCTTTAACCCTTTTATTCTGGAAATTTTTTTGATGGGAGGAGGTTTGGTTCCCTTATATCCATCACTGTCTTAGTTCTTTTTGTAATGGAATTGACAGATAAGAATTACTGAGATTGTATCTCACGGTAAGTTACTGAGCTCTGTCTGAGAATCAATAGGAAGTTTTCACCTTTTCCAATCATATGTGCATACTCTTTTTTTCTCTTTCATTTTACATTTTTTCTGAATATAAACATACATACAGAAAAAATAAGATTATGAACTCAGAACCCAATCCTGGAGAAGCATGGGTAATTTTTTTGGATGGCCATTCCAAAGGAAATTTATAATTAGATAATAGACTAAGGCAAGCTATAAGTCAAGTGTTTATATATATATATATATACACAGATATATACAGATATGTAAAGGTGTGGATACATATGAAATAGCTTAGAATGCTTCTCACTTTAAAGGTCAGAGCCTCCTCTAATTATTCATACTGGTAATGGTTTTTAAGCAAACTACCTGCCACATATCATTTGTGAGAATCAAATATGCATATCCCTAACACTAGATACAGTTCCCATGGAGCATTGGACAAAACCAATTTCTTTGTGCAGGGCACCTGAAACTAATACAATGTTGTAAGTCAATATATATAAATGAGAAGAAAAAAAAAGAGTCCCTGATCTCAAAATCCACATGAACAGAATAAAAATCTGAAAATATTTGTTTTAATACAGTGTGTACTATAGACTGAGCGATAAAGGTATACAAAAAAGGGCCAGAGAGGGCCCAGCATTGAATAGCTCATGTGAAAGTTTAACATTTCCTGCAGGGTATCATTTGCCCCAGGAAGTACCACATTTCACCTTCCACATACTGTGCTTCAATTGGATTTTACACATATCCATGAACATGCATGGCTCATGAGCAGTGTAAATCCTCCTACAAGAGCACCAGGTACACTGACCAGGGTGGGCTTATAGGAATTATCCAAATGGTGGCTTCTCAAAGCAACAGATACACCAGTCTGTTAGTATGTTAAGACAGTAAAGGAAAATTCTCTGGTTGTCATCACCGCTATATACTAATTATTACCCAGTTAGCTCTGGATTCCTCAGAGGTTGGTTTTTCAGCTTGAGAATGATCTGAATCTTTTTGCTGGTCTTCCTGTTGGCCTTCTGCCAGAAGGAAGCAAAGGGGATTAACTGACAATGAAATACCAACTGGTTGACCTAGTAAAGCTGAGACATTGTAGTCATACAGCAAGAGTCTAGGGCTTGAGGTTGCAGGGTCTTGATTCAAATTCTGGTCTCACAATTTATGATTCTGTGACCTTGGCATGTCTTTATACTTCTCTGAGATTATAGAAAATGAAGATGTTAATAACAATAATGATACTTTCTAAACTTACACTGAGGATGAAATTAGATAATGGGTATGATAGTGCTCTGAAAAATACAATGCCACCCTAAATCAGTTATCACCTAATGAGACATTTGGTACAGTTGCAAGTTAAAACAAATGGCCCAAACATGATAGGAATCTTTGATGCTTTCCTTTTTTCCTACTATTCTATCTCCTCCCAAAATATTGAATTCTGTTCTTAACGCTCACACCCAACCTGAGAGCAATACATATGAAATGGTGATTGTAGCAGTAAAATATAGCATTTACACAAAGCCGCTCAGTCTAGCAGGTTTTACAGGCTAATTTCTGAGATGCTACTGAAGCAAGTAGACTCAGTTTATTCAATGTGGAACTTTGTCTCAGTCAGGATAGTACCAGTCACTGGCAGGCCTCTGTAAAGCAGATTATCTCCTTCAACCCAGCTCTGGGTTTCTGCTTCCATTATGGGTTTAAAAAATTTAAAAAATTGCAAATAGAACTGACTTATGACCCAGCAATCCCACTGCTGGGCATACACACCGAGGAAACCAGAATTGAAAGAGACACATGTACCCCAATGTTCATTGCAGCACTGTTTATAATAGCCAGGACATGGAAACAACCTAGATGTCCATCAACAGATGAATGGATAAGCAAGCTGTGATACATATACACAGCCATTAAAAAGAATACATTTGAATCAGTTCTAATGAGATGGATGAAACTGGAGCCTATTATAAAGAGTGAAGTAAGCCAGAAAGAAAAACACCAATACAGTATACTGACACATATATATGGAATTTAGAAAGATAGTAATGATGACC
>SJYV01056326.1:1208606-1231965 GCA_006410875.1 Neotragus pygmaeus
GGGATGATCCAGAGAGACAATGTGGGGTGGGAGGTGGGAGGGGGATTCAGGATTGAGAGCTCGTGTACACCTGTGGTGGATTCATGTTGATGTATGGTAAAACCAATACAGTATTGTAAAGTAGAATAAAGTAAAAAATAAATAAATAAAAGAAAAGAACGGAAAAAAAAGTCCAAAGTGATGTGAAAAAAAATTAAGAACAAGAAATATATCACTTAGGCAAAAATAAGACTTCCTGAAACCTCAAGCACAGATTATGGCAGAGTATCTAGAAAAAAAGCATTCCTGTTTAGACCTACCTCTATCTTCCTGACACCTCAAATCAAAAACCATATCAAATGGAAAAGATAATTCCCCTGATTATAAAGGAGGAGAAAGAAAAAGTTAAAAATCAAAGGAATTGTTGAAAAAGCAATCAAAAATTTCAAAGAATGAGGGTATTTCAAACAGAGGAATGCATATCTCACATACATGTATTTAAAAATTACAAGGTTTTAGACTGAAGGAAATTTCAGAGATTGTCTGGTTAATCTTTATATAAAATCATCATTGAAACCTTCAACTATTATGGTCTTAACTGTGAATTATATCTCAATAAAACAAACTGGGGAAAATATTTTTAACACCTCAGGTCAATTTGGCGTAACCAGCATGTCTGAGCACCTCTGTATGTCAGTCTTAAGGAGACAAAGAAACAAAAACATGGGATCTGATTTCAAGGAGAAACACACACATATGCTTTAAAATAGAATGGGGCAGTGCAATACTTCAGTTCAGTTCAGTTCAGTCGCCCAGTCGTGTCCGACTCTTTGCGACCCCATGAATCGGAGCATGCCAGGCCTCCCTGTCCATAACCAACTCCCGGAGTTCACTCAAACTCACGTCCATCGAGTCAGTGATGTCATCCAGCCATCTCATCCTCGGTCGTCCCCTTCTCCTCCTGCCCCCAATCCCTCCAAGCATCTAAGTCTTTTCCAATGAGTCAACTCTTCACATGAGGTGGCCAAAGTACTGGAGTTTCAGCTTTAGCATNATATTAAGTAGAAGGAGACTTAATAAGAAAACCCTTGGTTTTTGTAATTTGAAGTTTAAAAGTGACTTTTAGGAGAGTGGTTTGATGGGAAAACTAGCCTCAGGTAGTCTGTGCCAGTGACTGTCTTTTATCTGCATCTTCTGTCTTTTATCTGCACCTTCCTAATTGTCAATGATGATTCCAGTCCTTCAAGGAAAATTAAATGATATTCAGCACAAAAAGGGCATATTTGCATTTAGGATGGAGTATCCCTTGCTGGCTCAAATGGTAAAGAATGTGCCTGCAATGTGGGAGACCTGGGTTCAATCATTCATTGGGTTGGGAGGATCCCCTGGAGGAGGGCATGGCAACCTACTCCAGTATTCTTGTCTGAAGAATCCCTATGGACAGAGGAGCCATCCACAGGGTCTCAAAGAGTCAGACGTGACTGAGCAACTAAGCACAGCACAGCACAGCACACCCCTGGAAAATATGCTGTAAATTAAATCTTTATTTTCTTGTAGCAAGAATGATAAAGAGGAGGATTATGATCTTGACACAGGGCCTTGTGCCCAACATTTTACAGGCATGAGCACAAACTCCATATTGAATTAATTAATCATAAATGATAACCATGTATAATATAAAGCCTCTTCAAGTATACATAATTAAACAGTGTAATACAAAAACCAATCACATAAATTATATTTAATATGAGAGAATAGCATAAATATTAAACAAAGTTATTATTTTATTTCTGACATTCCTTCTCACTGGCAAGTGATGGAAATTTCAGCATCAGAATCAGAAAGCATCCATTGGTAAATTTGTCAGAGACATTTCTGAGATTTTGGAGGCTACTGGGGCTGCTTTCTACCTTTATGAAAAGTTGATGAACTTTGATTTTTTTTTTTCAAAGAAGCTTCCAGAGAAAGTGTTGTTTTCTAAGACATTGCGTTTTCTGCTAACATTAAGAATAAAATTTGGATTTCCTAATCTGCCATCTCACCAGGATGAGCACTCTTTACTTATGTTATGAGGTTATTCATGGAATACAAATTCTGAGCCAATAGAAACCACCTTTTAAAATGCTGACTCTCTCATCTTGCTACTTTACACAATATCAAAAGAAGATCAAAGCTTTTATTTAGACAGTAGAAAATCCTACCAAAATTAAGTTTGATCCAAAACAACTTTGCCAAGTTTTGGTGGATCCTAACAATCATCAGTTGCATCCTATCAAGGGAAATTCTAGAAAAGCTGTGTCTTTGATTATAAAGAAATGAGTGTTTTAATACACATGGAGAATATCTCATTTCGAATGGCAAATATATCTTTGTGGTGTACTTTGGAATTTATAAAACAGCTCCTATGTATTAACTCATTGTAGTCTCAAAATGCTCTTTTATATGTATGATAATTGTTATGCCTGAAGATTGAGTATCAGTGAGGTTAAATGTCTTTCATTGAGTAACACACAGAGTTGGTAAAAGATAGACTGAGGGACCAGAACCTAGTCCTCTTGTTCCCAAGCTGGTGTTGTTTCCAAGAAGCTGTTCTTTCTAATGAGCAGTCCCCATTTCCCTTCGGATTCAGTTCAGTTCAGTTGAGTCACTCAGTCGTGTTTGACTCTTCGCAACACCATGGAGTGCAGCAGGCCAGGCCTCCCTGTTCATCACCAACTCCTGGAGTTTATTCAAACTCATGTCCATTGAGTCAGTGATGCCATCCAACCACCTCATCCTCTGTCATCCCCTTCTCCTCACGCCTTCAATCTTTCCCAGCATCAGGGTTTTTTCAAATGAATCAGTTTTTTTGCACCAGGTGGCCAAAGTATTGGAATTTCAGTTTCAGCATCAGTCCTTCCAATGAATATGCAGGTTGGATCTGAATATTGGTTGGATCTGAATACTGGTTGGATCTCCTTGAAGTCCACAGGACTCTGTGTCCACACCACATTTCAAAAGCATCAATTCTTTGGCACTCAACTTTCTTTATAGTCCAACTTTCACATCCATACAGGACTACTAGAAAAACCATGGCTTTGACTAGATGGACCTTTGTTGGCAAGGTGATGTCTTTGCTTTTTAATATGTTGTCTAAGTTTGTCATAGTTTTTCTTCCAAGGAGCAAGTGTCTTTTAATTTCATGGCTGCACTCACCATCTGCAGTGATTTTGGAGTCCCCAAAAATAAATTCTGACACTGTTTCCCTATCTATTTCCCATGAAGTGATGGGACCCGATGTCATGTTCTCAGTTTTCTGAATGTTGAGCTTTAAGCCAACCTTTTCACTCTCCTCTTTCACTTTCATCAAGAGGCTCTTTAGTTTTTCTTCATTTTCTGCCATGAGGGTGGTGTCATCTGCGTATCTGAGCTTATTGATATTTCTCCCGACAATCTTGATTCCAGCTTTTGCTTCTTCCAGCCCAGCATTTCTCATGATGTACTCTGCATATAAGTTAAATAAGCAGGGTGACAATATCCATCCTTGAGGTATTCCTTTACCTATTTGGAACCAGTCTTTTGTTCCACGTCCAATTCTAACTGTTGCTTCCTGACTTGAATACAGATTTCTCAGGAGGCAGGTCAGGTGGTCTGGTATTTCCATCTCTTTCAGAATTTTCCACACTTTGTTGTGATCCACACAGTCAAAGGCTTTGGCATAGTCAGTAAAACAGAAGTAGATGTTTTTCTGAAACTCTCTTGCCTTTTTGATGATCCAATGGTTGTTGGCAATTTGATTTCTGGTTCCTCTGACTTTTGTAAATCCATCTTGAACATCTGGAAGTTCAGGGTTCACGTACTATTGAAGCCTGGCTTGGAGAATTTTGAGTATTACTTTGCTAGCATGTGAGATGAGTGCAATTGTGTGGTAGTTTGAGCATTCTTTGGTATTGCCTTTCTTTGGGATTGGAATGAAAACTGAACTTTTCTGGTCCTGTGGCCACTGCTGAGTTTTCCAAAATTTGCTGGCATATTGAATGCAGCACTTTCACAGCATCATCTTTAAGGATTTGAAATAGCTCAACTGGAAATTCATCACCTTCATTAGCTTTGTTTGTAGTGATGCTTCCTAAGGCCCACTTGACTTCACACTTTAGGATGTCTGGCTCTAGGTGAGTGATCATACCATCGTGGTTATCTGGGTCATGAAGATCCTTTTTGTATAGTTCTTCTGTGTATTTTTGCCACCTCTTCTTAATATGTTTTGCTTCTGTTAGGTCCATATAATTTTTGTCCTTTATTGTGCCCATCTTTGCATGAAATGTTCCCTTGGTATCTCTTATTTTCTCGACAAGATCTCATCTTTCCCATTCTATTGTTTTCCTCTATTTCTTTGCATTGATCATGAGGAAGGCTTTCTAATCTCTCCTTGCTATTCTTTGGAACTCTGTACTGAGATGGGTATATCTTTCCTTTCCTCCTTTGCCTTTCTCTTCTCTTCTTTTCATAGCTCTTTGTAGGGCCTCCTCAGATAACCATTTTGCCTTTTCGCATTTCTTTTTCTTAGGGATGGTCTTGATGCCTGCCTCCTGTACAATGTCACGGACTTCAGTCCATAGTTCTTCAGGCAATCTATCTATCAGATATAATCCCTTGAATCTATTTCTCATTTCCACTGTGTAATCATAAGGAATTGATTAAATCATACCTGAATGATCTTGTGGTTTTCCCTACTTTCGGATGCTATGTACTTATTCAAATGTTGGTGTAATTGTCCAAAATAGTTTTATAAAATTTGCTTTTAGGCGTGTTTTCTCTGTCACACTAGACATTTTATCTCAACATATCCACAGTATTCACCGTCTCTCACTACTTGGAGCTGCACCATCTTCCTCTCAGACTCTGAGAGCTTAGTGCTGCTGTCTGTTGTGGATATCCGGGAGAGGTATATGGATGCATGAGGTAAGCTGAGAAAAGGGTGGTACAGACTGAGACCAAAGGCCAGGGAACTCTTGTGAAGCTTGTCAGACTGTGGCAAGAATTAGTTGAGGACACTTGTTTGTCACTCTCCTGCTCTCTTTGCTCAGAACTGATTATGTGAGTTTAGTGAGCTGCCTTCATGTTCAGGGACTTCTGCACATCAAATTGCCAGAAGTCAAACACCCTCTCTCTCTTTCTTACGAAACCAGAACAAGGCATCACAAATATTTCCTTTAAAATTATTATAACACTATTTCTACATTTTGGCTTTTATAAAAGCGTGTTTCATTTCTTTGAGAAGTTTACTTACATAGAATCTCTCATTCCTTTATAATACCAATAAAAAGTTTGGTGGCCAACTTAAAATATCATCCAGGCCATGAGGGATGTCATTTATATTGATGATAACAGAAATAGAATAAGAATGCTTATGACAAACTTCAGTGAGTCACCAACTGAGATAATATCATTTCCTTTGGGATATCTCTATAGATTATCATTTTCAAAGGAAAATGATGCTACTAAACTTTTTCCATCTTTCCAAAGTAGTTCATGTTCATTGAATAATTCCTTTCTTGTTAACATGATGGATTTGCCCTCTTCAGCCACTCACATTCTCCTTGACCAAGGTTACGCATTTTCAAATGGCTGACCCAAGAGGGTTATGTTAGGATACTCATTAAAGATTAAGATTTGGGGGAGCAATAACATTTAAAGGTCTGTATTGAGATCTTTACAAGGAAGGTATTGGAGAGGTATGGTGTTTGTGTTTGTGTGGATATACATAAGGAGGCCATCCTTTCAAAGGTGCCAAATGCACCTCCTCTCCAAGATGTGTGTGTGTGTGTGTGTGTGTGTGTGTGTGTGTTGGAGAAAGGGACTGGGTATACTGGGACATGTTTTTGGGAGTTGAGAGAAAGGCTAGATAAAATTTAAGAGAGGAAGATGATGCGGGTAGTGATGGTGGTGCTGGTGGTGATGGTGCTGATAACGGTGGTGGTGATCAAGCTGGTGATGGTGGTGGTGGTCACGGCAGGGAAAGGGTAACTCCACGAGGTGATGGAAATCTGAGATTCCATGGCCCTAACATCCATGAACTGATCATGGTCTCAGAAGAGGCTCTTCTAATGGACATGGGGAGGTCCTTCCCCGAGGGGCTTTGTGCAGAGTCTGACGCAGTGGCTGCACCAGTGTTTCAGGGCATAAGCCAGCATACCAGCTGCCACTCTGCTGTTGACACCCTCTCTATGGCCACGAGAGGACGTGTTGCCTATGGGTCAGGAAATGGGGTTCCAAGCCTGGTCCTCAGGAGAGCATGAGAAATCCAAACAATTTGAGGACAATACTTCTTAGAGATAAAATGATGAAGGGGTTATTCTCTGAATACCTTGTCCTTTTCCCCCATTACTTGTTTCTAAGACACTTATTATCTTCCTAGAAATGATTTTTTAAGCACTTCATAAGGATTCCTAAATGTGATGGTTCCTTGACTCCCTGAAGGCTCCAGCTATACTCTAGAGCCTTTAAATAACTTTTAGCTTGTCTTACAGGTTCCATCACTTTTGAACTCTTTTGGGATTATTTCTGTCTCCTATCTTACCAGGGGTTCACAATCCTTTGTCTAAAACTCTTGGGATCAAATGGTTTTCAGAGTTCAGATCTTCTCAGATGTTAGAATAGAAATAATGTAAGTTATATAACATCCTTAGCAGTGCAGTTAGTAATATAAGAAATTAATATTTCCATAGTGAATGTATGAAGAGCCATGCTAAGGGGATAAACAAAGATTATAAAAGCGTCATGTCAATTTGCGTCAGCTCTCATTGTTGAGGAATTTATACCACATTTCTGAAGAAATAGTTCACTTTTCAGGATTTCATGACCATTGTCAAGGGATTGTGAGCCTATACTACTGTTGTTAAACATCCTGAAGTCCAGGAAAGAGGGACAGGTGCAACAGAAAATCTCGTATGGAGGAGAATGGCGTGTGTCCTTTCTAGTAGGCTGAATAATGCCCCCTGAAGATAACAGGGCCTCAGGCCTGAACTCTTGAATATCACCTTATAAGATAAAAGATGTGATGAAACTAGGCTCTTTAGATGAGTAAATTACCCTGGATCATCCAGGTGGGTCCTAAATGCAATCATAAGTATCTTTTAAAGACAAAGACAGAGTAAGTGGTAACACACACAGAAGAAGAGAAGGCAACATGAAGGCAGAACAGAGGGAGACTTGAAGATCCAGGCCATGGAGAGTGATACAGATGCAAGCCAAGGAGTACCAGCAGCCACATACACAGCAAGAGGCCAACAATGGATTCTTTCCTGAAGTTTTAGAAGAGAACTCAGCTCTGCTCATATCTTGATTTCAGCCCATTGAGACAGATTTTGGACTTGTGACCTCCAGAAATATAAGAGATTTACTACTTGCTGTTTTAGGTACCGAGTTTGTGGTTATTTGTTACAGAAGCCACACTAATGAGGAGAGTCTTACCCTCACTCCAATGTGAATCCTTCTTTTTGGAATTTGTCTTTTTCCAGTAATTCTTTGGGTGTTACTTAACTTCTCTAAGTCTGAGTTTTGTTTAGTTTTTTTTTTTTTTTTCATTTGTTAAATGAGTATTATACTACATACCTCACGGGGAGGTTGTAAAGATTTGCTTTAAAAATATATACATAAGTTGCCAAGCATAAAACTGGCATAAAGTTAGTACTGAATAAAGGCTACTTTATTTTTGACATTACTATTCTCTGAGAATCCCTTTATAACTTCCCAGGATATATGAATTTACATTTATGTTTGAGTCCATCTATACTGCAGAGAGAGTCAATCAATCAAATCTCAATTTTTTCTCATCTAAAAGATTTTGAGAGCCCATTTATATTCACCAATGTCACAATGATGATGCATTTGATGTCTAAGAGTGTGAGATGTCTAAAGACATACCAATCAGTCCTGGAAAGCTGAGCTTCTATTTTTATCCCAAACATTTTTATTTTCCCAAAGGCAAGACATTGAATTTGGTGTCTTCCTTCAGACCAATATTAATATGCCCGACAAATGCTTTAAAATGTGCCCATTTGCAGATGGGTATGCTTATTGACACTTTGTAAAACGTCTTTTTCCAAAGTGGGAACTCATATAAAAGGACAAAAAAGTATCTTTAGGGCCAATAGTTTACTTTGAAGAGCAGTTAATAATTGTAACATTATCTAAACTCATAAAAAGAACAATAAATGGGACAACGAATATGTAAGAAATCATTGATCAGGAAATAAAATTTATAGAAGCTAATAGACATATGGAAGCTAATAAAATGTATGGAAACTTCTTCTGTAAGCAGAAGCTAACAGAACTGAGAAGGGGGCTAGTGAATATCATTCGGGTATCTACTATGGCTGGGCAGGTGCTAGGTACAATCACATACTGCTAGGTATTTATACCACTCAGATTCAGTCACATCAAATATTTTTTGTTAGCGTATTCTGCTGTAGCTGTCCTCATTTCTGCAGGACTGGTTTCACTATTTACAGATATGTAGGCATGTCTCTTAAAGGGTAACTCTTATTTGAGAATACCATATATTTATAGTACATTCTTTTAAGCGCAATGCAATGTTGTGGGCTCTGACAAATATCATAAAGGCTCAGGGTAACTGGAAAATTCAAGCTGGTTTTAGAAAAGGCAGAGGAACCAGAGATCAAATCGCCAAGATCTGATAGATCATCGAAAAATCAAGAGAGTTCCAGAAAAATATCTATTTCTGCTTTATTGACTATGCCAAATCCTTGACTGTGTGGATCACAATAAACTGTGGAAAAATCTGAAAGAGATGGGAACACCAGACCACCTGACCCACCTCTTGAGAAATCTGTATGCATATCAGGAAGCAACAGTTAGAACTGGACATGGAACAACAGACTGGTTCCAAATAGGAAAATGAGTCCGTCAAGGTTGTATATTGTTATCTTGCTTATTTAACTTAAATGCAGAGTATATCATGAGAAACTCTGGGCTGGAGGAAGCACAGGCTGGAGTCAAGATTGCCGGGAGAAATATCAATCACCTCAGATATGCAGATGATGCGGGGGGCGCTCTGCAGAAAGAGAGAGGTAGTGGAACTTCCCTCAGCAAAGCTGAGAGGTCCCAAGGAAAGGTGAGNAAAGACGCTTACTCCTTGGAAAGAAAGTTATGACCAACCTAGACAACATATTGAAAAACAGAGACATTACTTTGCCAACAAAGGTCTCTGTAGTCAAGGCTATGGTTTTTCCAGAGGTCATGTATGGATGTGGCAGCTGGACTATAAAGAAAGCTGAGAGCAGAAGAATTGATGCTTTTGAACTGTGATGTTGGAGAAGGCTCTTGAGAGTCCCTTGTACTGCAAGGAGATCGAACCTGTCCATCCTAAAGAAGATTGTCCTGAATATTCATTGAAACAGTGATGCTTAAGCTGAAACTCCAGTAATCCGGCCACCTGATGCGAAATGCTGACTCATTTGAAAGGACCCTGATGCTGGGAAAGGTTGAGGGCAGGAGGAGAAGGGGACGACAGAGAATGAGATGGTTGGATGGCATTACTGACTCAATGGACATGGGTTTGGGTGGACTCTGGGAGTTGGTTATGGACAGGGAAGCCTGGGGTACTGTAGTGCGTGGTGTCTCAAAGAGTTGGAAACGACTGAGCTACTGATCTGAACTGAACTGGAACCTTCTGTTCTATGACCGTGTCCATTCTGCTCTTCCATCACCCCAATCAGGTTTAAATTTAACTGTTATATTTTTCATACACAGTAATTCTGATTGATGTTCCTTTATAATGCTTGCTTGCATTTTATGCTTATATTATCTACTTTCTCTTTCTCTGAAGGTATTTATTATACTTATTTCAAACTCTGGTTCTGCCTGTTCTGTCTATTCAACTCTGTTTGGTGTAGGGTGTTCCAGTTGTTCATTTTTCTGATGCTTTTCAGATGCCTTATTTTTCTCCCCTGTGAGCTTACCCATTTGTTCCCTTGGAAATCTTAGCTGCCTTTGCTAATCCTGTCAATATGGGAGGAGGAGCAAAAATCTCAATCCTGGCCTGCTCATCCGGGGAAGTTTTTCTTGAGATGAGCAGGATGGAAAGCAAGAATGTCTAGAGATGACTTTTCTATATTTAATACATCCTTGTTTTTTCCATTCCACAAGTTTAATCTCATAGCCATTTGCTCCCTGCATAGCCTGTAGTATGAGGGAAAGGGAGAAGAGGAGAAAATACCCATGTGGTCAGCCAACTGACCTGTACTCAATGACACTGGACCTTCACCCCTGTCTGGTGTCACCTGATTTAGCTCCAGTGCCCCCGATGGCTCTAGGTTTCTGGAGCTGACTTTCTGACCTGTAAGAGCCACAGGGCAGCAACAATCCTTTTGGGGGAGAAAAGGCAGCATAACTGTCAGTAGAAAGCTCTCCCCTATCCAGCCTCTGCTCTGCAGTCTGGGACCCTCTCCTCTTCGAATTACCATTCCCCTTTCCCTACACGAGGCCCACGTTCTGCCTCTGTTAGGCTTTCTCACCACTTGTGCTCCAATGGATGGAAGTGTGAAGCTCTGACCTCCGTTGACCTCCTTACATCCTGAGTCATTTTCTATGTTTGGTTCAGGGGACGGAGACAGCAACCCATGCTCACTTGCCATCGGAACCAGGGATATTCCTCACTAATGGAAAATTAGTGCCAACAACGCTCTGTCTCCATTGGAGTCAAATTTTTGCAAGAAAAATTTATAAATGGCCTCAACATATGTGAGGCTAATACATAAAACAAAACATAACTTAAAGATCCTTTATAGAACCTTCAGGATATTTTTCCCTAGGCTTCTCCTTATTATTAAATTTTACCTCAGGGAGGAAAAGGACCTTATGTAAAAATCCTTTATTCTCCCTTCTACTATTTATATTAAATAACACAAAATTATTTTAATAATGTGACATGGAATCCAGAGACAAAACACTTCGGTCTACAAAAGGGAAACAATTTATTTCATAAATCACATTCTTCTGCTCCTTCCAGCAATTTCCCTTTTCCCTGGGAGGGGATGTTATTGTGTTCTTTCTGTGGCTCTCTGTGTAATTTTAATTTATCATTAAGTAACACTTTGCTTTTTAACATAAAGAATTCAGTGTGCTTGATGGAGCAGTACTCCATGGAAAGTTAGTTCACAGCAACAACTGTTTGGAGCAGAGGAGTTTATTAATTTATCAGAACCTTATGTTCAATTTCAGATTTCTCAGCATAGGAACCAACAATCAGCTGCACCTGTTGCCAATTAAAGTATTAATGGCACATCAATCAAGAAAAATCACTGCAAATGGAGATTACACAAGCTCTGTACTCATGTCATTTTTTTGGAAGTCATCCTTTATTTCAAAAATAAGTGAGATCTACAAACCATACCCTTCAATCTGCATTCTCCACTTTTCTTCTATGACGACTTGAGTGACTGAATGCCTTAGACTGTGAGGGCAAATGCATTTTTCACAGAGAAAACCACCATCTCATATTTAAAAATTAATAATAATAATGTTTCTGTGCATGTGGAGAGTTGCAAGACCCTGTTAACATTTTTACCAAGCTTGACAGAAGTTAATTATTCGTTTTAACAGGAAACAGAGAAACACTAGCACTGTTCAAGATGGAGGGAATCTTCATTGCCTGGGTAGGTTTCTATGTTTACTTAGATGAAGAAATTCATCGTGCTTGCAGAGGAGAGTTCAGCAGGGAAGGTTCTGCTTTTTAACCTCCTGTTTTGAACAGGCCAATATTTTCTGGGGCTTTAGGAAAAGGTGGTGGTGGGGTGGGACAGAACACAGAAAAGTGGAAAAAAAACAGGCTACAGAAGCAGACAAATACATCAGGGTGCTACTCCTAGTGGCTCAACTTTCATCTGAGACTTTGTTCCCACCAGTTAGTCATTCTGGGTAATAGTTTTCACACTTAAGGAGGGAATATGATGACTACTACCTCCTGGGGCTTTGGGAGGGTTAAATGAGACAGTGTGTAGTAGAGTCTAATGTAGTATCTGGCAGAGGCAGGTTCTTCCCCATTGTCTCTACCCCCAGGAATGGGTAATCACTGGGTAAACTCACCAGACTCTTGTCTCAGATCCCAACTTTGCAAAGTGGGCTTAAATCCTATTCTTAGGTATAGTCCAAAAAAGACTGTGATGTGGATGCAGCTGTATAGTCCCCAGTGATGAATGGCTATTCAGATCCTAAGCCATCAGATCCTAGGGTTTCTGGTGGGTAGAACAGAATCAACCAAAAGCCATCAGATGTAGGAGAAACAAGGGAAAACAAGTGTGAGATTTTAAGGCAGGGGTTGTTTTCGCTCTAGCATAATTTATAAAACTCACAGGTGATGCAATAGTGACATTTGCCCTTTGAGGCAGGGACAGGAGATGCCAGGATTAAGCCTGCCTGAAAGTCTTATGGAAATTTTCAGGTGCGTCTGCCTTATAACCCATTTAGAATACAAGCTCAGAGGCAGGTGCCATGTGTTACTCTTTGTTGTGTTCTCCTATGTGTCTGGCACAAAACTTTGCACATAGTAGGTGTCCAATTAACATGTGTTAATCAATGGGGAGATTCCCTTGTTGGATAGTGTAGGGTGTCTCTATCTTAAATGTTTCCACATAATCCTCAAAACATACTTAAAAATCTATTGTGATATAACAAATATATTCATATCATCTCAAATAGTTTGGATGAAAGAGGGTTGAGAAGAAGAAGTGTGTCAATATAAGGGATCTCAATGAAAAAATGGTTTGCAATTACTGCTTTAAAGCATGGCCACAATTTTACAACCTCTACTGACATATATTTATATATACCCCTTTTTTTCCCTTGCATACATTTTTTCTTTTACAGAGTTATCTTTTGCTCAGTCATTGTGATGTAATGAATTGTGGCTAACAATACTGTAGGCCCCTCTCTCTGCTGCCAGCCTTAAAGAAGGAAATGACCAAAGAGAGCACCTCATCCTTCATGCAACAGAGACTGGCCCAGGAGTTGGCCACATGACCAGAGCAAGATCAAGAAACTGTTTGATAGATATAAGGATGTTGCCATGCTTAAAGAGTCAGGTTTTCTTTTTCCACTGGAGTTTCTATGCCAGGGTTTCTAGTGGCTGCTCCCTGCTAGCTAAAATCCTTTCTGCAGTTATAGCACACGAGGTGCCATTGCACAAACAGAAGAGAGAAGCAAATGGGAAAAGCAAAAAGAGAACCAAATAGTCCTGGAAAGACAGAGAACCCCTGATTTCTGCCCTTGGAGCTTCCTGATACATAGTCCTTCCTTCAGTTCTGAAAGCTCTACAATCTCTTCCAGCCTCGCAAGCTAATACAATGTCTTTTTCTAGCTCATTTTAGTTGAATATCTTGATCTTGTGGCTTGCAACTCAAAGAATCTGACCAACACATTCAAATCTGACCAACACATTCAAGCTTTGGTTCTGAAACATTCACTTCAGGTCCCCTGCCATCTCTCATTCCAACTTCCCAAACAGGTATAAATATAATTACAGAATTCTCTGCGTTATATAAACATACCCACCTGACATGCTGGTAGCACCACTTTCCCAGTCAAACAAAATATCAAATAGAAATGTCAAAAATGTGCCAGACACTGGCCATTGTTACAGGGTATGGGGGGCTGAGGGAGGGGAGGGAAAAATTGCCCCTATCAACAACCAACCACTGGTATGCACAGTATGTAAGCTCCATGAGGAAAGGCTTTTGTTCTCTTTTTGCAGGTAGGAATATCCAGGACCTCGAGCAATGCCTGCCTAGCGTGATGTGCCCAGCATTCATTTATTCAATAAGAAAAAAAAATTGTAAGTAAATGGAGGATGTTGTTGCAGATGCTTTGAGAATCAAAGATAAGGAAAAGACCAAGGAAGGCAAATGAATCATCTCCTGATTTTATGACCCTGGGTTAAAAAAAAAGAGAGAATGAGATGCATGAAGAGAGTAACATGGAAACATATGTTACCATATGTAAAATAGATAGCCAGTGGAAATTTACCGTATGACTCAGGGAACTCAAACCAGGGCTTGGAAACAACCTAGAGGGGCGGAATGGGGAGAGAGGTGGGAGGGATGTTCAAGTAGGAGGGAACATAGGTAAACCTATGGCTGATTCATACTGATATTTGGTAGAAACCAACCCAATACTGTAAAGCAATTATCCTTCCATTAAAAATAAATAAATTAAAAAAAACCAACAACATAGCCAGCATCATTTGGCAAACTAAAAATCTCCTGCACAGTAGAAATTCTCTTAAAGAGGAAGATAGAAAGTTAGATTAGGGACAATGTTGATTTTTAGGAATCTTCCCTCAAGCATTGTGGTTTTCTATAGTCTCACTTTTTCTTATTTAAACAGAACAGTGTAATCCAACAGTGAAGGCTGATTTGGGACCTAGGAAGTTAAAACAGAGCCTGGGAGAGGGTCTCAGGAGGAAGAGAATGCCTATGGTAATTTTGCTTTTATTCTCTAAAAATGACACATGCTCTTTGAAGTATAGTCTTGTTTCCACACCTTCCGTGGGTCATTTTCCCATCAGGATTAAAATGATCAGCACATAGAAGAGCCACCCCTGGATTTTATCTTCCTCTTTTTACTGTGACTCGATAAAAAAATATGAGAGTTAGAGAATTTAGTTTTACAGTAAGTTTTCCCATATTGAGGGGAACCTGATATATGAAAATACACATACGTATTCTTGGCAATACTAATGTAGCATTCATGAAACGAGTGAGCCATATACGACCCAGTCACATGATGTTAGCCAGACACAAATCACATCTACTACAGCCACATCCAGAGCAGCGATTACAGAGGCTGTAAATCTCCAGAACAACACCCCTGATCATCAGCAGAGAAATAACCCTGTGCTGTTTCCAAACGTCAGAACCACACTCTCTGCTTCGTCCACCTGCCCTGCCCCTGAGTGCCTGCCTTCAGATTATCATTGACTGAGAACTCTTTAAATCCTGAAGTTCTTAAAAAGCGTGATTTCCTTTTCAGTTTTATCACCAGGCCCAAATTAGTCTACTTTTCAGCAGTTTCGCACCAAGCAGTTTTGTTTATTTGTTCACTGAGGAGAGTGGAAAGCCCTAGTGCCCCCAGGAGAGGAGGTCCTGGGTGGCCAGCCAGATGCTCCACCAGCCCAGCGATTCAGACTCTGCCTCAGCCACAAGACCAGGCCTTTGAATTTCATGCCTCAGCAATACTTAAATCACTGTGTTGTTGGGAGCAGGATAATGTGGTCAAAGAAGCTCACTTTGGAGTTAGACAAGCCTGGGTCTGCAAATTTTGCTAACTGGGCGCCCTTGGGCAAGTGACATAGCTGCTCTGAGTCTGTTTTCATTATAATACTAGAAAAGGGTGCCACGGTGATTAAACCATGACCGTTAAGGCCAGGAATGCCAAGATACATGATGCGATTTTAGGGTTCAACTGGCAGTAATAGAACACCAGCAGTACTACAGAGTTCAAATGTTTTCATACTTCTCGATCCATCTGGGGACCAAATTTGCTGATAGGCTGCAGATGAGAGTAAACACCTAGGTGTCCTGATTCACATCTCATCTCAGAGGTAGCTGGACCCAGTCTTTGAATCTCCAAGGAAGCCACACGGTGGGTTTTCATTATCTTTCAATTGTACTTGATTCTACTCCAGGCTAATGCAAAACTTCTCTTTTCTTCCTTATTTTCCCTTAAGGGATAACAGAATCACTCTATTTAAATGAAATCAACACATATCTTATGGAAAACTGTAAAGTGGTAGCCGGTAAATTTTCATCATAATCAATTAATGAAAACAGATGCCTAAACTATATAAGCAAAATTAATTTTGCCACTGGTATATATGCAAATTAATATGCCATTGAGGAATCTAAAATCTGAAATTGAGAAATCTGAAACTAAGAAATCAAGAAGGCTTCTTGCCTGGATGATTCAGTGAGTTAACTTCTGCTGGAAAACTGAAGTTAAAGCTTTACTTTGAAAGAAATATATCTTGAAACATAGATAGTACCACCAACATCTATCTTAAGAGTATTTGAACTACCTTTCCAAATTACTAAAAAGCTTTAATTAATTACCAGTCTTATGACACTGTGCTGAGTGCTGTACAAACTGGAATAAGCTTGGCCTCTGGCCTTAAGAAGATTTTAATCTCCAATAAGCACTATTGATACAGATAAAGATCATATTACATTTGGGGGGAATATTAGAATGAGCAACAGAGAGGCTTCCAATTGTTTGTTTGCTGTTTGCACTTTCAAATGGCATAGTTTGAATAAATAAATGTAACCTAGATAACTAAGCAGACTTTGTAGAACAATGAAGAAAGATTGTGTGCTAATTTTCATGCAGTTCTCAAATTTTGTTACTTTCCTCTGTTCCTACTCCAACATACTCTAGGCCACCATCATGTCTTGCTTGAGTTATTCTAACATCCCTCTAACTGGTCTCTAGTCTTTCCCCTTGTGGCAAATTTCTCAAGTGGAGTCAGGGAATTTTCAAAAGTAGGCCCATGACTTTCCCTGCTTAAAACCCTTCTGTGGCTCAGCAGAGCTCTTAGATTAAGGTCAGACATTGGGTTTACAAGGCCCCATGGGATCTAGCTTTTGCTTACCTTTCTCACCATTGACCCCTTGCAAAATATGCCACAGCCTCCAACACGGCTGGTTAATGCCTCCTTATTCCTCAGGTCTCAGCTTTGGCATTTCTTCCTCTGAGAAAATTTTTCTGATCTTTGAAGTTAGGTTAGCTGATCTTTCTCTGAGCTACCATAGCTCGAAAACACTCCTATTATAATACTTCCAGAAATAAAATTATTTACTCTTCTGAATCTCCTCTCATTTCTAATTCCATATGGGCAGATTTGCGGATCTCCTTTTTACTACTGTGGCTAAAATTTGGCTAAAAAAAGGGCAAAAAGCAGATACATATGTAAACATTTTGTTGAATTGCTGCTTTTTAGTGGTTTCCTTGCTCCTTGAGTTGGTGTCTCCACTGACATCCAGGGTATCTCTGTCCAGTTGGACTTGCCATGAGGATGGAACGGTTCTGTGTTTGTGTTTGGCTGATCCAGCACCCCTGGGCCTGGGTGGCTGTTGAACACTGGAAATGTGACCGGTGACACTAAAGAATAAATTTTTGCTTATTTTTAATTATATTAATTTAAATTTAAATGGCTACACATGGGTAGCTGTATTGAATAGCACAATTCCAAAAGAACTTCATTAGATTCGAATGCAGTCAAACTTTTTTTTTTTCAAGAAATGGGTCAAGAACTGTCTTTCACAATAGTAGCCACCAGTCAAGTGGGACTATTTCAAAGTTTGAATTAACTGAAATTAAATACATGTTAAATATTTATTTTCTCAGTCTTGCTTACCACATTTCAAGTGCTCAAAAGTCAGTTACAGCTGATGACTTTTATGTTAGGTGTCGCAGAAAATTTCCATTTCCACAAAACATTCTAATGGACAGCACTGGCTTGGAAAATGGCTCACCAGAAACAAAGATGCACCTTGTTCCCAGTGGAGTGGCTACTCACCACCATCCTCTTCTCTGGTCTTGACTGTCAGGAAGACATGGCTTTTGAGCTGGGGTCATAGTGCCACTAGATGTCTGATAATAGCCAATGCTTGCTCACCTTACGTGATTAGGATATTGACCTCTAGATCCCAGGGCATCGTAAATTAGGAACAGCGATAAGATCAAAGTAGCTGACCCCCACCAGGGAAAACCAAGTAGTCTCGGGCCTGCATTCTCTTGTGAGAAAGTGTTAGGGCCAATTTCAGTGCTTCTGACTCAGGCTTCTTTATTCCCAGACACAGCAGGGGGTGATAAGGTGATAAGGTTGCAGTGACCTCTTGGTCCCTAGCATCTACCTGATCCCAGAGAGTCACCTTTCCCCATAGCATCTCTCTTTTCTCTTTATTTATGTCCTGCTCTGAGGTCGACCACCTCTCGTCTCCCATGATGCAACAATTGCACCTACTTTAGGCTTTGTTGCCTCCAGAATGGATAAGAAAAAAGTAATGCTGGAAGGCCACCTAGAAGCTTCAACCAGCTCAGTGTGGTGCCGTTCATCTGCCAAAAAGCACGGGGCTTGTGGTGCCAGGAACACCTGGTCTACTGCTTTGCCCTGGCCACCTCGCCACTTTGGAGTGTCATTCAAGGTGTGACCTTGAATGCCCTAGCTTGAAATCGTTGCTTTGGAGGTTGTCCCCTCCCACTCACCACCACCACAGCAGGGGGATGCAGATCTGCTAAGAATGGTCCCAAGCAGGGGATTAAAGTC
Source organism: Neotragus pygmaeus (assembly GCA_006410875.1). NCBI lineage: Eukaryota > Metazoa > Chordata > Mammalia > Artiodactyla > Bovidae > Neotragus > Neotragus pygmaeus. The sequence goes on from SJYV01056326.1 coordinate 1,226,905, forward strand.
AGGGAATTTTCTGAGAAATTTGCTTCCCCTTCTGGTTTGACAAAGCCAGAAGTTTCCGTGTTCTGGGAGACACTGAAAAGGCCATCTGTTTAGTTAGGATTCTTCCACGAAGGGTGGTCTTGGGTAGTGGATATTTAATTAGTGTTTCTCTGCTCTCCTCATATAAATTTGGAACTTTAACAACACATTAATTAAAAAAAAAATAGAAAAGAAAAGATAACTGCAAGCCTTGGATTTCCACTGGAAGTTTCTTGATTTTTTTTGGAAGTTGATTTCTTGTCAGTTTTATGGCTCTTTCCCGAGAACAGTCGACCCTTCCTTCACTCAGCACGTCACCACTTCAGAAGCCTTTTCCTCAGTCTTTAGCCACAAGAAGGACTTTGCTTGAATTCTTTGACTTTTCCCATTTACTTCCTCTCCTGCCCACACTGCTCCAGTGTTTTCAAACCACAACCATTACAAAGTTCTTTCAGAAAACACTTAAATATTATCCAACCCCCCTCTAAAAATGTCTTGTCAGATTTCTTCCTCTTGTTTGCTTCAGAAAGTGGCGCTTTGATTGTCCATTAGAGAGTTGTTTACATTTCTCCAAAAGCTCCATTTAGTTTCCTTGACAAGGTGGAATAAGTGACTGGCTGTGATGGATAGAGGCACCTGTCCTAATGGCTGCTCACACTGTGCCCACCAGTGCAGGCTACATTGATAAATTGACAACAGTTGGGACATGCTCTGCTAGCAGCAAGAATGAGGCTACGAGGACAAACACAGGCGGTGAGACAGTCTGCTTTAATATTCCTGGGAAAGGTGTACAGCCTCCTAATCTAATACCCCAACAGCTGCGGTGAGGAATTAGTGCATAGGCAGAATTTCTTTGTTACCTTGACACTACTTCTGCTAGTTAGTGGGGAAATATGTGGAGTGTAAAAGATTCTTCCTTCCTCTCATTTATACCCCTGACATCCTTGAGTTGGGGACCCCCATGAAAACTGTTTTGTAAGATTTTGGTTTTATGTCATTATATATTAATTGGTTTTTAGAAATTTCTCCAGTGAAGACCTTTCTCTTTCCTCTAATAAGAAAAATAACATGGAAGACAACAAATGGCTGTCTGTTAGCTCTGGGCTGATTATCAGGAAAATTGGAAAGTAGCACGAGCCAAGGTTAGAAGGGGCTTAGGAGGTCCCAAATTTCAAGCAATGAGGAGATGAGTGTCTGTCATGATACCCCACTCTTCCTGGAGGTCTTAGGAGACTTTCCGTTCCCCAGCTGGCTTACCCTCTCATTCTACTTTTTCCACACTGTTGGCTTCATGTTACTTTGAATACAATGGGTATAGCAGTGAGGGACGACCGGCCGTAGTCTTCCCATGTTGACGAAGAGTCAGTGCAGGCACATGGCTCTAGGATGTTGCAGCCTCCCTTGAAATGTCTTTCCCCTCGGATATGTTGGGAGCATTGGGGCAAAGCAGTGGGTAGGTCCGTTGATGCCACTGGGCTAAGAGCCTCAGCAACAGTGGCCATCTGACACAGCCCTTTGCTCCATATATTACAAGCTTATCATAATTGAAGAATAATCTAAAAGAGTAAATGACCACAGAGAAAGTGCTCCAATTTAATACAAAGTCATAAAAAAAAAAAAGAGAGAGAGAGAGAGAGAGAGAGAAAGAGAATATAGGAGCAAAAGAAGCATGGACATCATAATGCTTTCCTAAGCTTTGGTTTTCAATGGCCTAGTTACCAATTTTATGATAAGACACAGTTTGCCTTTATAATTTGCATGGGTAATGAAGCAATTAGCAACCATCATATATAAAACATGCTCATTTTTCATTAGACACCAAACAAAATGGCACGGCACAAGATGCTGAGTGCGGCCAGGCTCAAGTGACTGGCTCTTTCCAAGGACTTTATGTGGAGTTCTGTTGGAAGCTTGGTGGCTGCACGCATCACATTAGGAGGCTAGACTGTGGTTAGTTTGATGTGAAATTCTGACTGGCTGGCAGTTGCCTCCACTCCCCACCCCGTAACTGCTACTAAATTTCATTTCAAGTTATAATTATTGACATTGGAAACAGCTACTCGGATCACAACAACAAAGCAACAATTATGCAGGATCTGGTGTTTCTCATGCAAATTACAGCAATAAAATACAGGAAAATCCGGCCCACTTACAGACCAGTCTTTGTCTTTGGAGAACACAGTCTGAACTATTTGGTTAACTAAATTAAAATGTAAATCTTGGCTGGCTTTTCTTCTTAGATAGTGATATGAAACAGTTTCTAAAAGACAGAAAAAGCTTAAGGGACCACATTTCAAACAACTTGTCATGAATATATATATATTTTTAATGAATTAGGGCTGAAAAAGCTTAACTCTCTATAACAATCAAGGATTCTAAAATGCTGTTCAAATAGGAAAAGCATAAGGGGAGAGAGTGTCCTGTATATTTACCCCTTATATGTTTGTTTACAAGGAAACTCAGGAGCTTGGAAAGATGCACAGTAAGCGTCCCTTGCGTTTTCACAAGTAAAGCCATATCTCCCTTATTCCCAGTTGGGGTAATGTGTATAATGAAACATACAACCCAGAGAAGGAGATTAGTGAGCATTATAACTGAGTTCTTTTACTTTATTAGAGTTGCTTTCCTTCCTGTCTTTGTCTCTTCTTCCATACAAACCGTGAGTCTGTGAAAGTGTCACAGTAAGGGGGGTGGAATTAAAAAGTCAACCAGTGACATTGGTATGGCTTCCGATCCATTATCATTACTGCTTTTAAAAAACAAAACTAAACTAAACAAAGCACCCCTCAACCAGCATAAAAAAGGGTTGGATCCACAGGGCCTTCAATCAGTACTACAGAAGACAACATCAAAGAACAGGAGAAGAAAAGCCACTGCTTGTGCCCCTGGCCAGGATTCAGCTAACAACACGTCTGCTTTGAAAGCCATACCTCTGAGTTTGACCAGAAGGAAACTGACCCNCAACCAGCATAAAAAAGGGTTGGATCCACAGGGCCTTCAATCAGTACTACAGAAGACAACATCAAAGAACAGGAGAAGAAAAGCCACTGCTTGTGCCCCTGGCCAGGATTCAGCTAACAACACGTCTGCTTTGAAAGCCATACCTCTGAGTTTGACCAGAAGGAAACTGACCCTTGTGAAGCCATGACAGTGGAGGATACTGATGTGTAATTTATGCATTTAATTTTTTTTATACAGGGAAAAGCAATTGTGTGATCACATCTCATTTATAACAAACCTGATCTTTAAATGGCAATAATTTTACAAATGCACTTTTGCATTAAGAATACTGTTATCATAAGCAGGGAGCAAATGCTGTGTGGGCAGTCACTCTGACTTATAGCAGCTTCATACAGCCGCTGCTAGATAACTAAGAGTAATGGTTTTTGATAATCAGGCCACACTATTAATATAACATGAACCATGAGTGCTTTTGTACCGCAGCCCTGGTTAAACTAGCAAATCTCATTGGTATATAAAGAAGGGGTGGGGAGTCATGTTCTGTTTTCTGCTGCTTCTGCACTGAAAAATATGCCTCACGGCACTGTCTTAGGTGTTTCATGTCTTTGGGATCGTGTAGCCGAGCTGAAGAATGTTTCCCCTTAGAACCTCTGCTCCTTTCTGCTCAGTTTGAGCTCAACAACTACCTGCTACATCAGAACTGAGGTCCATGAAATGTAGCAGATGGATTTCAAATGGCAGTTCTGTTGGCTGGGGTAAAGCTGGTGGAACATGCTAAGGTTCAGAGCAAGCTGGGTTTAGGCTGGTCTCTCACTGGTCTGTGACTGTTGAAATATTGCTGGGTGTAATGGGGCTCATTTTGGCCCATGTGCGCCAAGGGAATGCTGCCCCTTCATCGTAAATGTTAATGTGAAGGAAAATATGAGGGAGTCGCTTCTGGTGGTAAGAATCAGGCAACATAATCATAACAAGTAAAACCAGGCTTAAGCATGTCACTACAATGTTTATTCATATGGTGACATTTACTGTAACTTTCTTCTAAAAGGAGATGGTTTCCTCCAACATTAACAACCCAGAAACCATTATGAAGTTATCTTTGGATGCATGATGTGTATCTCTGTCATATATCTCTCCATTTCCCAGAATGTGTGCACTGGGGCTGAACTTCATCTTCAAAATCAATGCTTGGATTATTTCTGCAAATTTGAGGATGCATGTGCTCAGTAAAGAAATGCATATTTCCTGAATTTCACATGAAGAGAAACAGTCATAACAGGCTGATTAAAGAAGACAAAACTCAATGGGACTGAGCACCTTACACAGTTGTTTAAGAATCTCCTTCAGTGCCATGTTTTTCATAAAACTTTCTCTAGTGATGCAAATCAGGGCTAGTATTTCTGGACTCTCCAGCTTTCATGGCAAGAGATGAAGGTGAGTGTCTGCAGTGTTCTGACTGTGATGTATATGTGCTCAGTTGCTTCCATTATGAATGACTCTCTGCCACCCTATGGACTGTAGCCTGGCAGGCTCCTCTGTCCATGGGATTCTCCAGGCAAAAATACTGGAGTAAGTTGCCATGCCCTCCTCTGGGATCTTCCCGATCCAGAGATCAAACCCATGTCTCTTCCGTCTAACCTGCATTGGCAGGAGGGTTCTTTACCACTAGCACTACCTGGGTTGATTGTGCTGATCCTGTGGCAATTGCCATAGACTGTCTTGTATTTTTCATTTATTGCACATTTAGTATGTGCCAGCCAAGGAACCAAGCAGGGAAGGAGAGGATGAAATACATGAGTTTCAGGGAGATCAAAATCTGGTAGGAAAGAACAGACAGGTACATTAGTTCAGCTCAGTTCAGTCGCTCAGTCGTGTCCAACTCTTTGTGACTCCATGAATTGCAGCATGCCAGGCCTCCCTGTCCATCACCAACTCCCAGAGTTTACCCAAATCCATGTCCATTGAGTTGGTGATGCCATCCAGCCATCTCATCCTCTGTCGTCCCCTTCTCCTCCTGCCCTCAATCCCTCCCAGCATCAGGGTCTTTTCCAATGAGTCAACTCTTCGCATGAGATGGCCAAAGTA
>SJYV01056326.1:1232186-1245756 GCA_006410875.1 Neotragus pygmaeus
TGACACTGTTTCCACTGTTTCCCCATCTATTTCCCATGAACGGATAGGGCCAGATGCCATGATCTTCACTTTCTGAATGTTGAGCTTTAAGCCAACTTTTCCACTCCTCTTTCACTTTCATTAAGAGTCTTTTTAGTTCCTCTTCACTTTCTGACATAAGGGTGGTGTCATCTGCATTTCTGAGATCATTTATATTTCTCTCAGCAATCTTGATTTCAGCTTGTTCTTCTTCCAGCCCAGCGTTTCTCATGACGTACTCTGCATATAAGTTAAATAAGCAGGGTGACAATATACAGCCTTGACGTGCTCCTTTTCCTATTTGGAAACAGTCTGTTGTTCCATGCTCCATTCTAACTGTTGCTTCCTGACCTGCAGACAGATTTCTCAAGAGGCAGTTCAGGTGGTCTGGTATGCCCATCTCTCTCAGAATATTCCACACTTTATTGTGATCCACACAGTCAGGTACATAGTCAGACAGGCACAGAGTTAATTATAAACTTTTGTAGAACCTGTTAAGGAGAAGTCCATTTAAGATGCAGTGCTAAAGATTATAATGAACAAGATGAAATTAATGAACACTTTAATTCATTTATATGAGCACTGAAGAATTTGTAACCTTTGCGTGTATGTTCTATCTTCACTACTATGATGTAAATTAGTTGAGATTAGTCACTACATCTAATTTGTGTTTATATATATTATTATGGTGAGCAAAATGTTTGGTGCGTAGATGCATTACATACATCAATGTCATCTATAAACAGCTACATATTTCAGAGATTGTCATAAGCACAAGTTATTTAATCATAACACCTCTTGAAGTAGGATCTGAATTCTCCCCATTTTACAGAGGAAACTGAGGCACTGAGAGGCTAACTAAACTGTCCAAATTCACAATTACTAAGTGGAGAAGGTGGATTGGAGCTGGGTAGTATGGTCAGACCACAGAGATTACATTCTTTATCCATACACTCTAACTGCCTGTGGTTAATAAATATTGTTCGAATGTTGAATAAGCCAGAAGGAGATTTTTAGCAGTTATAATGTGATTTCATTTACCACTGCAGAATTTCTTAAGAATACTTAGCTCAGGAAACAAAACAAAAATCATCAGAATGCATAAAAATAAGTTTATAATCAAATGATTAACTTCTGCCCAAAAGTCAAACAACTTGTCCACAACATATTTATTCTCTGGAAAACCTTGAGGTTGTGGATCAAATAAGAAGGTACTGACTTATACTGATAGTTTTTAAAATAAATTTATAATGTTTGATGAATATGTAACATCATTGCTCTTGGCATCAGGTCCAGCACTTATCCTTTCCTTCTCATCACACAATGTAGTGATATACATCTATACAGTAATCTCAGGTTCTATGGACCTGAGTGTCAAGCACCCTTGGTGTCCTGTATTAAATGCAGAACAAACATCCTGTCAGAGAAAAGTCATTGACATCTAGTTCAAAGATGATCAATAGCTTGATCATCTCTGCACAAAAGAGCCTTTCAATTGCATAGATTATAGGTAGCTGGTGGGCCAGCTAGGAAGAGAAAAACAGTGGCACCATGTGTAATATGTTAGCAATGACCCACATACAGATACCTGTACAATTGGAGAAATGAGGAAAACAAATGTGTTCAGCTGATGCAAGTATCTGCATTTCACTAGCTTCAGTCTCTGATTAAACCCTTTTCTACAATACAGCTAAACTTCTTTGTTTCAAAGAAGAAGTTGTGAAACAAATGCATATGAAACTAACAGATACATTTATTCTTCTACAAATTAGCAAAGAGCAAAGAAAGCTATCATATCTGGTTTGTTGAGATTGCTAAAAATGGCTATTCTTGTTCATCACTGCTTGGAGTACAAAAAAAAAATTGTCTTCTTGGTAATTTGGAAATTTTAGAGCTATAAAATGCTGTGCCTAAAGTATACATAATTCCATGACTAGTAATTCATCATATGAAAATAATTAACTATGAATATAAAGATTTGTGGACAATGATGTACATCTAAAATTATTTTAAAATTTAAAATGTTAAAATAGCCTAAATGCTCATCAATAGGAACATTAATAAATACATTTTAGTATATCTATAAATTATAATACAAAAAAATACTGGATACAAAATTGCACATACAATATTGATTTAGGATGAAGAAAATCATGACAGAATTAGCAAATATTCTGTGTGGCAAAATTACTCATGCTTTTAAAGTTTTTCTCTTCGTACACTATTTTTCCAAGCTTCATACAATGAAAATGCACTGTTTTTATAGTTACTAGGAGAAGGTAGGGCTTCCCTGGCAGCTCAGCTGGTAAAGAATCAGCCAGCAATCCAGGAGACCCCCATTTGATTCCTGGGTTGGAAAGATCCCCTGGAAAAGGGATAGGTTACCCACTCCACTATTCTTGGGGTTCCCTGGTGGCTCAGACAATAAAGAATCCACCTGCCCAACCCACCTATCCCTGAGTTGGGAAGATCCCTGGAGGCGGGCATGGCAACCCATTCGAGTATTCTTGCCTGGAGAATTCCCATGGATAGAGGAGCCTATTGGGTTGCAGTCCATTGGGTCCCAAAGGGTGTGACATGACTGAGCAACTAAGCACAGCACAGCACAGCCCAGGAGAAGGTGCACGCAGAGTTCTTTAGAATGTTGTGGACATGCTGAAGATCCATCCAGAACTTTCTTTCATGAGGACAAGGTTTGTCCCTTTCTCTGTGAGAACAAGACTTATCCCTTTTGATCTCCACATCCATTCCCAGTTGCTGAAGCTAGTGATGCCTTTTCCTCGCTCTCCCATAGTAAATTCTAGAAAGGCAATGATTTATGAAGAGATATGAAAGAACAGCCATTAGAAAACCATGGAAAGGAAATGAGTATTTCGAATATATTTCCAACAGAAAAAATAAGTTGATTGTGAGAACTTGTTAGAAAACTGAACATTTTCTTCCCATCTAAGTCAAATAAGACTAATTGTTCTTTGAGTGAGCTGAATTTTGGACAGTGAACACAGGTATACAATATAGGATGCTCTTTTCTTTGTAAAAACTTTGTGAGTGATAATGTGTAACTTTAACAAGTTAAACATTATGGATAGAGTTCAGCATGAAGTTTTCAAGATAAAAGGAAATTAGAAGGAGCAGTGTTTAAAGCAGACATGACATTCCTAGTCTTGAACTTCCCTAGATAAGCATTCATTTCTACATGATTACAATGGAATAGTGCTGGCAGATACTAATTACTATAGCATGGGCTTGTGATGACAAAAATGCTGGCCCATTCAGGAAAAGTTTCTTTTTAAACATATGAATCAAGTAACTCTGATGGTCCCAGATATTGCCAAAATGTGTCATTCACTCACAATTATGTCCCTGTTTAAATTTAAATTCTGTAAAATTTAATTCCCTTGTTTTCACATTCTTTCATTCATTTATTCAATATTTACCAAATTCCTATTATGTAAAAAGATACAAGAAAATTTAATTTTTCTTTAAATTTTATTTCTAACCTCATAGGGATTGCTTTCAGTTCAGTTCAGTCGCTCAGTCTTATTCACTCTTTGAGACCCCATGAATCGCAGCACACCAGGCCTCCCTGTCCATCACCAACTCCCAGAGTTCACTCAGATTCACATCCATCGAGTCAGTGATGCCATCCAGCCATCTCATCCTCTGTTGTCCCCTTCTCCTCCTGCCCCCAGTCCCTCCCAGCATTAGAGTCTTTTCCAATGAGTCAACTCTTCGCATGAGGTGGCCAAAGTACTGGAGTTTCAGCTTGGAAGTCAACCAACATATTTATAAATCATCTTTGTAGAAAATAAGAGATTGTTAGGAAAATTGAAAATATTTTGATCTAAATGATGATGAAACTATAACATATCAAAACTTTTAGGAATTTCCCAGATTTCTGATCAGAGGGAAATTTATGACCTTAAATAGATATACTAGAAAAGAAGAAGGGCTGAAAATCAATATTGTGAGAATTCATCTGAAGAAATGTATAAGAACCCACAACAAATTAACACAAAAAAAGTAAAATAAAGAAACTATTAAAAACAAAAGCATCGACATGAATCCCGTCAATGTATGGCAAAGCCAATAGAGTATTGTAAAGTCAAATTTAAAAAAATAAATTAATTAATTTAAAAAAAGCAAAAAGTAATGAAAAAGACAAATATTTATAAGTAATCAACAAAGCCAAAAGTTTGTTCTTTGAAAAGACTCTCAGACAGATAGGCTGATAAAAAGATACAAATTACTAATGTAAGAACTAAAAAAAAAAAAGATATTATTACAATCCTAGAAACATTGAAAGGATACTAAGAGCATGTGAAAAAACTTTATGCTGTTATACTTGAAAATTTAGATGAAATAGATAAATTTCTAGAAAAACACACATTTTCAAAACTAATAAAATAATAAATAGAAAATTTGAATAGTTCTCAGTTCAGTTCAGTTACTCAGTCATGTCGGACTCTTTGCAACCCCATGAATCGCAGCACGCCAGGCCTCCCTGTCCATCACTAACTCCCGGAGTTCACTCAGACTTATATCCATCGAGTCAGTGATGCCATCCAGCCATTTCATCCTCTGTCGTCCTCTTCTCCTCCTGCCCCCAATCCCTCCCAGCATCAGAGTCTTTTCCAGTGAGTCAACTCTTTACATGAGGTGGCCACAGTACTNGCAAAGTAATGTCTCTGCTTTTGAATATGCTATCTAGGTTGGTCATAACTTTTCTTCCAAGGCGTAAGCGTCTTTTAATTTCATGGCTGAGCTTTAGTTGTATTTAAAAAGTAAGAGGGAAAAAAAAAAAATAATGTAGTAATGGTTACTGTTCTTCATTGAATGTTTCTGGTGTTTCTTCTTTAGATGTTTGATAAGGACTGTACTTCACTTCTGTCTTGATTCTGGGCATGGTCATATAATTGACTTTATCCAGACACATGGAAGTGTTTAAGCTAGTGTAACATTTGCCACTGTTTCTTCCTCTTACCCTAAACACAGGGAATGTTCCAGAGGTGAAATCACCACCTGGGTCTCCAAGTAGGTATGAAGTGCAACTGAGTTCCCACAGACCTAAAGAAATAAACTTTTGTTGTTTAAAGCAACTAAGACTGGAGCTTGTTTGTTACTACAGTATAAATAAGGTCACTGTTACTGATACAAGTTGATAGATTGTATCAAACTGATAGGTTGTTGAAATAATTGAGAGGTTTTTTAAATGTCTGTGTCAGTTTTTAAGTGTTTGTGGGCCTGATATTGCTGAGTTAGTAAAAGATGTAAAAAGCANGATGGACTGGCTGAACCTCCTTGCAGGCCAAGGGACTCTCAAGAGTCTTCTCCAACACCACAGTTCAAAAGCATCAATTCTTCGGCACTCAGCTTTCTTCACAGTCCAACTCTCACATCCATACATAACCCCTGGAAAAGTCATAGCCTTGACTAGACGGACCTTTGTTGGCAAAGTAATGTCTGTGCTTTTCAATATGCTATGTAGGTTGGTCATAACTTTTTTCCAAGGAGTAAGCGTCTTTTAATTTCATGACTGCAGTCACTATCTGCAGTGATTTAACATCCATTAAATAAATTGAATCCTTAATAAAAAATTTTCTACAAAAAAGTTTTTTACTTAAGATGGCTTCACCTGTGAATTATTCCAAACATTTTAGAAAAATTACACTAATTTTATAATTCTCCTAGACAATCAAACTAAAAACACTTTCAAATTCATTTTAAAAGACTAAGATAACCTTAATATTAAAACCTGTCAAGGACTTTTAAAGAAAGGATAAATAAGTACAGACTAATATTGCTTCAATAATCCTAAACAATACATTAGAAAGTGGAAACTAGTAATATATAAAAGAATTAAATTTGTCATAATGGAGTCAAATTTATCCCAACAATGCAAGGTGAACATTCAAAAATCAATCAGTGAGTCACCCACTTTAATAAAAATATGAGAAAAATAATATGGTCACTTCAATGAATATTAAAGAATGGATAAAAAATTATACCATTAATGATCATAAAGAAGTTCTTCATAAACTGAGAATAAAAGAGAATTTACTTAATCTCATACAGATTGTTTAAAAAAAATCATTGACTGTATGACACCAATGACTGCAAAAGTATTTGACTTTCTTTAAAAAATGCTGATCACCCTGAAATGTTTCTGGGAAATTATGAATCACCAGGAATTATCAAACAGGGTAACAATATTCTAAGTCAAGTACCAATTCCCTGGGACTGGTTTGTATGGTCATCTTTCCCTGATTAGAATTTTGTAAATCCTTACATTTTGTCTAGGAAACTTCTCAAGTTACTTTAAAGAATTTACCTCTCTTTCTTGTTCTGTAAAAATATTAACAGGATATATTCCATTTATTTTGATCAAAATGATAGTAAAATATAATATGTAGACTTTTAGAAATTTGCCAAACTTTTCATCACTGATAAAAAAAGAAACAATACCCCTCAAATACAATATATAATTCCAAGAATGTAGAAAAGAAAAGACATATGGCAGCCTTCACAAGGGAATGAGTTCAGAATGGATAAATCACTTAAAGGTTCATAGTTTCTATTTTGAAAGACAGACAATACTCTTGAAGAAATATATTGCTTAAAAAATATTAAAAACAAGAAATGAGCTTGAACAAAAAAACTGTTCTTAAGAAACTTGAAAACAAAATTCTACTGGCATTCTTTAATTATAATTAGATAATGAAGAATTATAATAAGGCAAACAATGCCACAATACTCACTTAGGCTGATCTTTAACTTCATGGTAGGCTACAGGACTTTTTTTTTTTTAACTCCCTTGAAACCAAACCTTGAGTTACACATCAGCTGGTGTGTAACAAAGTGTGAAGTGGACTACTCTTTGGAAGCATGGTCATGTTTTCCTTGTAGTAGCTACTAAACTTGACATGTGATAAGGAAGAATCTTTTTTAGTTCTGGAGTTGGTTAAATGATATGGTCTGATGTGGGAGTCAAATTAGCAAAAACCAGATGTTAGTTTCTTTACTGCATGCAGGTAAGCAGGAGACATTTAGACATGGGCACATAAGGAAATTTAGCATGGAGCAGTTTTAAAAAGCATTGTCAAAACTTGCTGAATATTTACTTGTATTTAGAGATTTTGTTGGAGAAGGCAATGGCACCCCACTCCAGTACTCTTGCCTGGAAAATCCCATGGATGGAGGAGCCTGGTGGGGTGCAGTCCATGGGGTCGCGAAGAGTCGGACACAACTGAGCGACTTCCCTTTCATTTTTCACGTTCATGCATTGGAGAAGGAAATGGCAACCCACTCCAGTGTTCTTGCCTGGAGAATCCCAGGGACGGGGGAGCCTGGTGGGCTGCCGTCTATGGGGTCGCACAGAGTCGGACACGACTGAAGCAACAGCAGCAGCAGCAGAGATTTTGTTTGGTGTTTTTCCTGTTTGAATGAGTTAAGGATTGAACAAAATGAATTCAGGAGACGATTGATTTAGCTCCCAGTGTCTGCTTCAGACAAAGGTAATGACAGAAGCTATTTATTAATTGGCTTCTCACAGGAGGTATATCTGCCATATACATCACCTGCTCTCAAACCTACCCTAAAAGGACTGTTTATTCTGCAGTAAGGCCTGACTCTCTAGGAGTAGATGTATTTGTCTACATACTGCTATATTCCCAAGGCCTAATACAGTGCCTGGCACCTTGTAAGAGCTCAGTAACTACACTTGGAATAAATGATACCTGAGATTAGTAAATAGTGGGAATAGTTGGATCTGTCTTATCAATTAAAAATAAAACTTCCTGTAAAAGTATCTTTTTTCCTCTGGTGACTTTTTATCTTCATAGTTAATGAACTCCTGATATTCTGATGTAGTTTATGGATGTACATATTTGTATATAGAGAGAAAGAAATAAAAAGAAAGAGAGGAGAGAGAATACATATTTATACTCACAGATATGTATATGTGAATAATTTTTACAGTGATTTCTAGGAAAGTCACTCTGTGTCATACAACCACCCACCATGTTCTAAAAACAGAGCTAAATGAGGACAACAGAAATCTTTTTTGCCTATGTGTCCCCACTGTATTAAAGAAAATTAAGAGTGCTTCACTTCTAAACTCATGTAACAGGGCCACAGTGACCTTGTGGTCTCAAAAGCTCCCAAAGAATCTGAGAAAAATTCCATCTTTAGCCTACAATGTAAAGTATGTCTACTGTTTTTAACAAGTATCAGAAATGCTGATTTCTCTAATGGCTTAGAACTTGTCTGAAGGTACAAGAAAAAAAAGTGTGCAACAAAATAATATTGCCCATTTATTCTTGTGACAGAGTAAAATATAGGAAAAATAATGTCAATTTAGTATCCATTCCTGGTACCTCAGACAGTAAAGAATCTGCCTGTGATGCAGGAAGCCAGGATTTGATCCCTGGGTTGGGAAGATCCACTACAGGAGGGAATGGCTACCCACTCCATGCACAGAGAAACCCATGGACAGAAGAGCTTGGCAGGAGTCGCAAAGAACTGGACACGATTGAGCAACTTTCACTTTTCTTCCATGGAAATCCATGCTTACTCACACTATAGTGATCATAAGGAGCTGTTATATTCTAAGGGATAAAATTCACTCTCAGCAGATTGTTTCAAAGATAGTATAATATATCATGTGGTCTTAAAATGTTTATTATTTACTTCCTTAGAAGTCAACGACACCAAGGTCTAGAAGAATGTTAACAAACAAAGCGTATTTATAAAGATGTAAATAATGAGAGTGGAGACTTAATGTTCACCAGTCAAAAGTAAGGCTCACACACCTATGATGTTTTCTTTGGGTTATTTTAAAATGGAATTTAGACATAATTTCAACATGATTTCTGAGTCTTCCCTGATGGCTCAGATGGTAAAGCATCTGCCTGCAATGCAGGAGACCTGGGTTCGATCCCTGGGTTGTGAAGATCTCCTGGAGAAGGAAATGGCAAGCCACTCCAGTACTCTTGCCTGGAAAATCCCATGGACTGAGGAGCCTGGTAGGCTACAGTCCATGGGGTTGCAAAGAGTCGGACACAACTGAGAGACTTCACTTCCACTTTCGGACATAATTTCAATGTGATTTCTGTACTTTAGTAACTTAAAGTCTTGTAGAAAAACTATGAAGGGAAACACATGAAAAATTATTGAACACTGTAATTTATGTGTCTGACATGTTTCAGGCTATCAACTTGTCAGAAGTCAAGAAAACAATTTCTGTCTTTGTTTCCCTTACCCTTCAAGCATTTGTTTTCTTACCCACGAGGAGGATGGCTTCCCTTGAGTTTTATGGTTTTTTAAATTTTGTCAATTTTATTTCTTGTCTAGTTGGGTCCAACTGTTGTAATACCTCTCTAGTAGGACTATGCCACAGTTTACTACAGTGCCTTTTCCTATTGCTTCTCCCCATAGTGTCTTCAATGAACCTTTTATTTTATTTTATTTTTGCTTTATTTTACTTTACAATACTCTATTGGCTTTGCCATACATGGACATGAATCCACCACAGGTGTACACGAGCTTCCAATCCTGAATCCCCCTCCCACCTCCCACCCCACAACATTTTAGATACACATAGTTCAAGCCTGGGGTCCTTTTCATAGTCTTCTTTCTTCTGCCTGGAATCCACCTCTGGCTGTCTTCTTGAACAAATACTATTTATTTTTTTAGGTCTCAGATATAACTTTATCCATTTGAGATGAATCTATAAGAATCATTGTGTTCTTCTCTTAGATTCTTTGGTAGCTGCTTTTTCTTAGGTATGTTACAATTCAATGCTATATTTCTCTTAGCATTTACTTGAGCATTACTTCAATTAATAATATATTAAAAGACTATATGTAGCATAGTGGTTAAGGAGAGCATGGGATCTATGGCTAGTCTGCCTAGGTTAGAATATCAGTTATGTCACCTACTAGTTATGTGATCTTTAATTTTTCCATGTTGCAGTTGTAGCATGTATAAATTAGAGATGGCAATAACATCATAAAGTTTTTATAAATGTTAAATAATTTAATAAATATCAAGAACTTAGTACATAGTAGATGCTATATAAATACTTGCTATTATTATTATAAATATTCAGTAATAATGAATGATCCATCAACCAACCTCAGTATCACATTTGCCTAATTTGTGCTAGACATCCCCCTCTCACTAGAGATACCATCCTCATTTTTCTTCCCAGACTCGTATCCTTCCTCCATTCAAATCACTTTATAAAATCCCAAGCACCTGAGCTCTCTTATGAACTCACTTTTCCACTTCTATCTTGAATTGATCACAAGGTCAAGGCTAAGATCTGGCTGTAGGAAGCGTTCAATTTGCAGTCCTGGTGCAACCCTATTTGGATGTGCCAAGTGCTCTTGCCTGCAGTCATCAGTTCGACTATTGAGGACTGAGGTGTGGGGCGGGAGACCAGTGCCATTGCTTCTATCTCCTCCTCAAGAAAAAGGAATTCTGAAGTGAGTCAGAGACAGAAATGAAGTCCTTATGCATGGAAAATGTCCCTCCTTTTCTGGAATGTGGTACTTTTATTGAAAGGAATGAACAAGATGATAAAATGAACCTACTTGGGTTAAACACATTCCTCTGTTTGGTTCCCCTCTGCCCACAATGTGGGAGACCTGGGTTCGATCCCTGGGTCGGGAAGGTCCCCTGGAGAAGGAAATGGCAACTCACTCCAGTACTCTTGCCTAGAAAATTCCATGGATGGAGGAGCCTGGTGAGTCACAAATAGTCAGACACAGATGAACGAATTCACTTTCTTTCTTTTTGGTTCCCCCTTATGTTTTCTCTTTGACTTTTCTTTCAAGGGACTGATATTGTAGGGCCAGTTCCAAAGACTTATCCTGATAAAGGAACCCTTCTACATTCAGATCTCAAGAGATAGCAGAGTTGGTCCCCGGGAAGTGAATATTGAGAAATGCTTAGGTATCTTCCACTTCTGAGTTTGCTGAGTTGGCAACAGAAGCCCTTGATTCTTCTACGGGATAAGAGAGATCAGTAGGCTACATCACCATATGGGTTATAGGCTTCAACCCTACATTGTCTTTGCCTTTAATATTTTTTTATGATTATATTCTTTAGGAATCTGGTAAAATGGTAGGGTTAACAAGATTTAATCATTAAAATATTCTGCTCCAGCATGTATACTATTAGAACTAACTACCAAATTTCATCAAAAGAAGATATATTTTAAAAAATTACACAAAACCAGAAATTTTTAAGAGTCAACAATTTACTTGAGTTTTATATTACAGAACTTTATTTTGTTTACTATGAAATTGACAAAACCCAAAATGTCTGCTGCTACTGGTGATGGAGATACATTTTAAAATTCAATTATTAAAAGTCACTTAGAAAATTAAAAATTTATTAGTTCAAGTTAACAATTAATAAAGTTAAAGATGGTGAATAATTTAACAATCCAAAAGAAAGAAAAATATTTTTTAAATTCCTTATTTTAAATTAAAAAAATTTTAAAAACAGTGTGTCAAAATAAATTATAACCAATATTGAAAATATTTAAAATTTAATAAAAATACTACATAAAATTTGTTGTTGTTGTTGTTGTTGTTGTTCAGTCACTAACTTGTGTCCAACTTTTGTGACTCCATGGACTGCAGCATGCCAGGCTTCCTGTCCTTCACTATCTCTCAGAGTTTGCTATACTCATGTCCACTGAATTGGTAATGTCATCCAACCATCTCATCCTCTGTTGCCATCTTCTCCTCCTGCTCTCAATCCTTCCCAGCATCAGGGTCTTTTCAAATGAGGTAGGCTCTTCACATCAGGCAGTCAATGTATTGGCCCTTTAGCTCCAGCATCAGTCCTTCCAATCAACATTCAACATTAATTTTCTTTAGGATTGACTGGTTTGATCTTATTGCTATCCAAGGGACTCTCGAGTCTTCTCCAAGACCACATTTTGAAAGCATAAATTCTTCAGTTCTCAGCCTTCTTTATGGTCCAAATCTCATACCCGTACAAGACCTCTGGAAAAATCATAGCTCTGGCTATATGGATCTTTGCCAGCAAAGTGATATCTCTGATTTTTCAATACACTGGTTAGATTTTTCATAGCTTTTCTTCCAAGGACTAAGCATCAAATTTTAGTTTCAAGGCTGCAGTTATTATCCACAGTGATTTAGAAGCCAAAGAAAATAAAATCTGTCACTGTTTCCACTTTTCCCCATCTATTCACCATGAAGTGATGGGGGATGCCATGATGTTAGTTTTTTGAATGCTGAGTTTTAAGCCAGCTTTTTCACTTTCCTCTTTCACCCTTGTCAAGATGCTTTTAGTTCATTTTTGCTTACTGCCATTGGGTGGTATCATCTGCATATCAGAAGTTACTTCTCCTAGTAATCTTGATTCCAGCTTGTGATTCATCCAGCCATGAGTGAAGCTAAAGTGATATATAGAAGAAAAATTGCAGTCTTAAATTCCTATAAGAGAAGAAAGACTGAATGTTATTAAATTATTATTAAACTCAAAAAGTTAGAAAAAAAACACAAGAATAAAGCCAGACAAAGACGAAGAAAGGAAACATTCAAAAGTAGAGCCACAATTAATAAAATTTTTAAAAAATACAAGAAAAAGAACTTAAAAATCCTGGTTACCAAACTATTGTCAAACATGGGGCAAGTTGGTTGAAAAAAGTAAGATATAAGGGAAAAGAAATAAAAATATTAAGAATAAAAACTAAGGAATAATTATAATAAGTACAAATTAAGAAGAAAATGGTGTGAGACATGTTTTGTGAATACATCTGAAAAAAATAGATGATGTAGATAAATTTCTAGAAAATTAATTTACCACAATTGACTAAAAGAGTAATAGAAAATCTGTATAGGCCTTGGAATAATAAATCGTAAAATAGTTAAAATTATACCACAATAAAAATAGTACATCCAAATGGTTTTTAAAGACTGTCTCTACTAAACACCTGGGGTTTCCCTGGAGGCTCAGACAGTGAAGAATTTGCCTGCAATGCAGGAGACCTGGGTTCAATCCCTGGGTTAAGAAGATCCCCTGGAGGAGGGTATGGTAATCCACTCCAGTATTCTTGCCTAGAGAATCCCATAGACAGAGGAGTCTGGCAGGCTATAAGCTGTAGGGTTGCAAAGAGTCAGACATGACTGAGCAACTAACACTTTCAAACATTTAGGGAACAGAAAATCTCAATAAAAAATAAACTGTTCTAGGAAGGAAAAAAGTAAATTGTTTATGATTAATTTTATTAGTATTGTAATGTCCACCCTCTTCCAACAACACAAGAGAAGACTCTACACATGGACATCACCAGATGGTCAACACCGAAATCAGATTGATTATATTCTATGCAGCCAAAGATGGAGAAGCTCCATACGGTCAACAAAAACAAGACCAGGAGCTGACTGTGGCTCAGATCATGAATTCCTTATTACCAAATTCAGACTTAAACTGAAGAAAGTAGGGAAAACCACTAGACCATTCAGGTATGACCTAAATCAAATCTCTTATGATTATACAGTGGAAGTGAGAA
>SJYV01056326.1:1272900-1301565 GCA_006410875.1 Neotragus pygmaeus
CTTTGCCGACTAAGGTCCTTCTGGTCAAGGCTATGGTTTTTCCAGTGGTCATGTATGGATGTGAGAGTTGGACTGTGAAGAAGGCTGAGAGCTGAAGAATTGATGCTTTTGAACTGTGGTGTTGGAGAAGAGTCTTGAGAGTCCCTTGGACTGCAAGGAGATCCAACCAGTCCATTCTGAAGGAGATCAGCCCTGGGATTTCTTTGGAAGGAATGATGCTAAAGCTGAAACTCCAGTACTTTGGCCACCTGATGCGAAGAGTTGACTCATTGGAAAAGACTCTGATGCTGGGAGGGATTGGGGGCAGGAGGAGAAGGGGATGACCGAGGATGAGATGGCTGGATGGCATCATGGACTCGATGGATGTGAGTCTGAGTGAACTCTGAGAGATGGTGATGAACAGGCAGGCCTGGCGTGCTGCAATTCATGGGTTTGCAAAGAGTTGGACATGACGAGCGACTGAACTGAACTGAACTGATCTTTCAATAATAAGGCGAAATAATAATGCCAGATACAGAAAAACTGAGTGATTAGGATGCTGGAACATTGGAGTTACAAAAAATAAAAAAGGAAGTTTTTGAAAAGGAAACAGAAATGAAAAAAAAAAAAGAAAAGAAAAGAAAGAAAGGTTAAAATTGCAAACTTTACAAAACTATAGTGGCTGTCCTTTCTTCTCTCAGCTTCTCTAAAAAGACATATAAAAAGTAGTAATTTAACAAGCTTATACAGGTATGTATGTCACTAATAGCACAAACATGATGGCAAAGAGGAAACTGCCTTATAGATGAATAAATTTTCCATTTCTTCGGAACTAAGTTATTATAAATCTGAAGTAGAGTCTGACAAAACTATAATTAAAAACCATTAAAGTAAGCTGATCAAGATGGAACAGAAGAACAGACAAGAAATGAGATGCATAGAAAACAAAAAATGAAAGGGCAAATGTTCATCCAGCATTATCAATAATAAATATGAGTGGATTAAAAATCTAATCAGAAGACAGAGATTGCTATATGGGCAAAAGAAACCTAATTGAACTCTTGATATTTATAGAAAATACATTATAGATTTAAAAAATGCAAATAGAGTATAAGTAAAAGGGTAGAAAAACAATATGAAAAGGAGAGCTGGAATGACTATAATAATGTCAAAATAGCCTTTAAGAGAAAAATGCGTACTAGAGACAAAGGAAGTTTTATATTGATAAATGAGATCAATTAGAAAGGAACGCACAATAATTATCAACATATTTGTATCTAACAGAAACCCTAAACCACAAAGCAAAACATAATAGGATGGAAGAGAGAGACAATTCAGAAATAAAAAAGGAAGATAAATAATAAATAGAACAACTTGCATGATAGAAGTTGATCACTAGGCAGAAGATCAGCTAGTAAAAAGGAGACTTAAAAATAATTCTAACCCAACTAAATGTATAAGACATCTACAAACTCTTCATCCAACGAAAGCATATTCTTAACTGCACGTGGAACATCCTTCAAGGTAGACCATATGGTAGGCTATTAAACAATCTCAATAAATCCCTGTCTCTTATACACATCTCCCCATGGAAAAGAAATGCAAAAAAGCAAAATGGCTGTCTGGGGAAGCCTTACAAATAGCTGTGAAAACAAGAGAGGTGAAAAGCAAAGGAGAAAAGGAAAGATATAAGCAGTNTAGGCTATTAAACAATCTCAATAAATCTAAAGGGATTGAAATATACAAATTTGTTTTCTAACAGCAATGAAGTGTAATTAGAAATTAATAGCAAGTAAAATTGGAAAATTCAAATATTTGGAAATTTAAAAACACATTCCTAATAAGCAATAAAAGAAATTAGAATTAGAAAAGTTTGGAAAAAAGACCACAACATACTAAAATTCATGAAATCAGATACAACCATGCTTAGAGAGAAATTTATAGTTACCAAGTTTGCTATTTGGAGTGCTAAGTGATTAATACTCTCAAATTGAATTATATAATCTTTATTAAATTTCCAGATGACTTTTCTTTTAGGAATTGACATATGTTTTCCGAAATTCNAGTCACGATAAATTAATATTAATCAAACAGCTTTAGATTATTTCTAGACCCTGCTAGTATAAATCAGAATTAAATCTAAAGTTTGGACTCATGTGTTAATGTAAGTGGGGAGGAAAAGATCTTTTTCAAACAATCCTTAACATTGAAGACCACCATTGCAAGCTGACAGACTGTAGGATCTTTGCCCAAACTTCTGTGAGCTGTGAAAACCAATAGCATTCAATGCTGGTTATCCATCGAGGTAAATTCAACTTTATTTTGGATTAAAAAAATTCTGTCTTTTCGAAATCCTGAGGGTAGGATGTTTTGGTTCACATGGCATCCCAGGGTCATATTACAAGAATCAGGTTGAAGTCTAAAAGCATTAAAAAATAAAAACGTTGCCAAAGTTAAAGGCAGGTGGAAGTTAGAGGCTGCAATGCAGAGTCACCACATGGAAACTGAATAGGAGAACAGAAGCATCATCTATTAATCAACTTCTTAGCTGGTCAGCTCCACCCTTCCATCACCACTATTCTGTTTAAGACTATTGTTTTTCTTTGATTTGACAATAGTCCCTTGCAGAAATGACTCAAGCTTTTTTGACTTGTTAAACCCTGATAGCAGTAAGCTTTCTTCCAGCTCCTTTCCAGCTCCTTCTGTAATGATTCTCTCATAGTCTGATCCTTTGTTCGCTTTGTGCCTTTCCCTGGTAGGTCTCACACATCCTTTCTTTGTACATACGTGCCATCTGCTTCTCCAACTCCACTGTATGTCCTTCCTCCAAAAATTTTGAAGAGTATTATTTTCCCATTAGAACAGAACACCAAGACACTGAGAATGGTTTAATATTCCAAGATTCCATAAACAGCCTGAGTGATTGCTCAGTTTTGAATGACCTTCACACATCATTTCAGCAAATGGAGATGCATTAAATGGTTCCAACAGGTGCATGATTATAAAAAGAATGTCAGATTTTTGTGGAAATTAATACTGGAATATAGGTTCTACCATTACAGCTTAGCCACAAATGGTTCAAGTAGTATAATAATATAACAGGCTCAGGGAGCCAATTAATCCATTAGAGGAAAATTCCATTTATTAAAAAAAAATAAAGTGACTTTAGCTTTAAGGAAGAACTGCAGACAACAATTCTAAATGGAATTCTTCTTAACAAATTACATACTGTTTTGTGGATAATTTAAAATCCAGCTATGAAAGGCAGGGAAGTGAATCAAGAAAATAAAATAGCTATTTTTAATAAAATTTGCTTTTGGGGGGTATATGACACTAATTATTTTGCATCTAATTGGCAGTCACAATTGGACAAAAAGTGGAAGAATGTAAGTACAAAACATGTTCTTGGCTTCATTTCTTCATCCCTACATATTTCTGGGTTTTATTTATGGCTAAATTGAAGCTGGATGTCAAATCTGGGCCCCTCAGAACAAAATCTTAATAATTAAGTGGCAAAACTGAACATGATCGCTTCTGACACACCTACACTGGTAATTATTGCTTTGAGGCCATTTACTAATGAAATTAATGTATTCATTGCCCTAACAAATTAGCATAACTCATACATAATGCCCCACATTTCAAGACCTCACTGGAAAAACAACACTTAATACTGCAGAATGAAATGGCAAGGGCATTGCATAGAGACAGTATTCACCAAATTACTACATGTTAAAAACAACAATAGCTAAGTGTTTGTTACCAAGCAAAATGTAAACACAATGTGGGTATTAGAGCCATTAACAGTGTAGTCAAGAGTGTACAATTGATGATTATCTTTGCACTTCAAATAAGCAGATATTACAATAGCAGTAACCATGGAATCTAATTAACTGGCTACTTTTAGAGCTACAAACTATGAAAAGAATGCTCGTCAGACAGCCTCTCCTTCCCCATCACATTGATAAAGAATATTATTCAGCTGTTGCCGCTTCTCTACATTTCTTACTAAATAAACTTGATGGCATTCTTATTAAATCCTGACCCTCCCTTACCCCCAGCAGCAAGAGGGTTAAAAAACAGCAGGTAAACAGTTTTAGTATCTATGTTACTCTTAAAGGCGAAAATGTGAACATTATCGTGTATAAACTCAATACTTTAATATAAGAGGTCATTTTGCTCTCATTCTCTACCTGCTTTCATTTCAAGTGACAAAGATGTCCAATGGAGTAGTTAGAAAAAAAAGAAAAGGAAAACTCTAAACCATATTATATTTCTTTGACGAATTGTAACCTAAAGACATTTCCCTAAGTTCAAGCATAGTGAAAGGTGGTGGTAGATCTTTCCTTACTCCTGCATTAGATCAGTTTTAAGGGAATTGTACACTGAAATGACTATATGCTCAACTGGATGGTACTTAACACAGGTGTGCCATGCACACACACACACACACACACACACACACACACACACACACACTGAGAGCTGTAGGCAGTTACTGGAAAGCTGAGATTTGGGTTGACTCTTGCTTGGATGAGACAATGTTTATCACAAAGAGTTGCCTTCACAGAACCCTTCAATTCATAAGCTAGCCTCTATTTGGTATATAGAAATACACAGTTCATCAAAATTTGGGGCTTAATTACTGAGAGAACTCATAGAATTTATTACAGTTGAAGGCTTAAATCTTCATGAATGCATGTAAATATGGAGATCATATAATTCAACTTTCTCACTTTGTATAGATGGGGACAAATATTTTGAGTGTTTAAATAATTGGTTCAGGTATCATAGTTAGCAGATAGAGTCAGCTAAAGTCTAGGTTTTCTGACTTTAGCTCCTTTTATCACACTGATGAGAAGGTGAATGTATAAATTCTCAGGAAAGAAATTGTTGGTGTCCCCTTGTTTTATTTAACAGGAAGTGTTTCTTAGAATAAAAAACTTCTGTAGTTTCATTAAAGCATCATAGATATATGCTTTCAAATAATATCAATTCTGAAAATCCTGAAATGCATGGAAGCATTTCAGCCATAGGGAATATACTGCTTAAAAATCCATGTCCTGACCCTCAACTTCACGTCTCCCACGTCATTCCAGAGAGGACGTAATACCTTCTTTCATCAAATATATGCAGAGTTGATGCAAGACCAGAAAAGCTGGAAAAAGGAAAAAGCCCGTTTGGTCATATGTTAAATATATCCATCACAAGGCAAAAGGTGAATTTCAATTAAATTTTCCCTACTTCCTTCACCCTTGACCTCTTTTTGTCTTCCTTCCCTTCCTCCATTTGTTTGAAATTATTTCCAGAACCTTCTACACCTCACTGAAGATCCTACACAGATGGCCAGACTGGTGGGTGCTGCATCAATCAATGACTCTTATACTCCCTTATCTGTGGTCCATGTTGGTGAGAGAAGACCTTGAAAAGTTTGGAGGTGGACCATATGTAACTCTGTGTTTCTGTTCCCATCTGTGGCCAGAATGAAAGGTTATTAGTAAGGCAACATGATTAACACCAATAGGCACATTTAGCTATGCATCAAGTTTCCTGAGAAGTGAAGGGAGCATTTACAGGATACAACTGACAATGGCCCTGTGGCCTTTCAGATATGAAAGCCTGAGTATACAAATGTGCTTTTTTATGTCTAGAATATGGACTCAAACCAAACGAAATGTTGGCTAAAGCTCAGTTCTAAAAACATTTCAATACACTAAGAATATTCTGAGTTCGGTCAATTTAGAAAACATGTAGATCTGAAACTAGTTTTAACTTATAGTCAATGCTACTATTAATTAAAAAACAACAATAGTAATAGCTACCGGAATATTCAGTGGTATGTGCCAGGCAACATGTGCTATGAATTTTACGTATGTCATCCCACACAATCTTCAACAGAATGCTACAAAGTGGGATTTAATTTTAGAATTACAGTTGTCCCCTGCTTTTGAAAGTTCACTTTAGGCCATTTCACTTCTATGGAAGACCTACATTGGTACCTATTTTCACTAACTGAAAGAAATCTGAAGAGAATTTTTGCTTTTATGAAAAAAGATGAAAAGCAAAAATAATATTGGTTTTGCAGCAAGCCATGATACAGTCAGCGAACACTCAGAGCAGTGGAAGTGGCCCCACCAAGAGCTCCTTCCATGGGATCTGCACTCAGCATCAAGCCCCATAGCCTTCAACTGTGTCTGTGTGCATCTGTCCTTTATCTCCATGTATTTTGTGAATCATTAGCAAGATATATTTTAAGGCAATTGCTTCTTCACTTTATATTACTTCAGCTTATGAAAGGTTTCACAGGAACATTCTGCTTTCAAACAATGGAGGAACCTATAACCTCACTGTAACCCCCGTCAGAGAGATTTAATAAGTAATAACAACAATATTAAATATGTAATCAATAGGAAATGTTGTTGTTTAGTTGCTAAGTCATGTTTGACACTTTTGTGACCCCATGGACTGTATCCTTCCATGTTCCTCTGTCCATGAGATATGCCAGGCAAGAAAACTGGAGTGGGTTGCCATTTCCTTTTCCAGGGTATCTTCCTGACCCAGGGATTGAACCCAGGTCTCCCACATTGCAGGCAGATTTTTACCATCTGAGCCACTAAAGAAGCCCTGTATGTGTGTATATAATGTGTGTGTGTGTGTGTGTGTTTATATGTATATGTGTGTATTTATAACTGCTTGTATGTATATGTGTATATATCATTGTGTATTTACCTGTTTGTTAATGATTTATTCTTTGATTCTGCAGTTCTAAGCTTCCTGAAGACAAAAACTGGGACCCTTTTCCTTACAGACATACATCAAGACTTCTCTTAAAGCTCTGTAAAGATTAGGTGCTCAAAGGACTTGGTGAGTGGAGGAATAAGTGAATATACCTAAGCTCAGTATTACAAGTGTGACTATAACTGCTTCTCTGGGCTTCCTAGGTGGCTCAGTGGTAAAGAATTCACCTGCCAATGCTGGAGACACAAGAGATGCAGGTTCAGTCCCTAAGTTGGGAAAATCCCCTGGAGGAGGAAATGGCAATCTACTCCAGTATTCTTGCTTGGAGAATACCAAGGACAGAGGAGCCTGGTAGACTACAGTCCATGAGGTCGCAAAGAGTTGGACATGCCTGAGCCTACACACACACGCATGCATAACTGCTTCTCTCTGTGACTGTTTGTGGAATTTTAGATTATGGTGTAGAGGTTTTAAAAAAAGCAAAGAAAAACTGTTTGCTTCAGTGTTGAGCAAGTTTTACTTTAGCGTCATGGTTTAGTTCAAGTTCCTATTATCAAAAGCTTTATGGGAAAAGAGTTGCTAAGAACACAACTTTGCACCCTACTCTTAAAAGCACTCTTGCTGATTTTTTTTTTTTGCTCCTAAGCAGTTTTTCTGCTTATTTACACTTTGAAATGTTTGCATTTTAACTGGAGTTTTTACTTTAACAAATAACACAATGCTACTTGGGCAACAGCTGCGGAGTTGACCATCAGAAAGAGTAACTATCACTTATAAAGTCACTAAAGAGGAATCTGGAGTTGATTATTTTTTCTTTAATTTCCATGGCAAAGAAATAATCTCTCATTTACAAATGAAAACTGGTTTTCTCCTTAGAGTTCATGTGCTTGTACCATATGAGAAAAGAACTTCAGCTTGCATGTGGGTCTTGGTAGGTGTGAAGATTAAAAATAATAGAGAGTTTCTTTAATGTGATTCTAATTTGGGGCAGTAGCAGTGGATGGAGGGAGAGGGTGGCAGAGGAGATGCCTTTGGCTTGATGTCTTAAGTCACATGCAAACTAATAGTGTCTGGTCTGCAGAAATGGACACAGGAAAGAGGGTAAGTGGTGATAGGTCAGAAGAGGTATTTTTGTTGTAAAAATGTAAAATGAATTAGACATTGAACTAGATGTCATTATAGAAAATAAAGTCTAAGGAGCTTTTTTCAATTTCAAAAAGAGCCCTTCAAACCCTCACTTTTACTTATTAAGTACTTATTGCATGCCAGTCACTACCAGGTATATTAGATGTATCTTAACTTGCTAAATCCTTAATTCAAATAATTCTTATGACTTGCATTTTATTGGTGAGGAAATTGAAGCACAAAGGATTAAGTAACTAACTTGCCCAGGGTCACCTGGTAATTAAATGCCAGATCCAGGATTTAAACTCCATTCTAACTACTACCAAAATCCATGACTCCTTGGATCCTAGGATCTTCCAAAATTTTTGGAAGAAAATTTCCCACAGAATCTCACTCAGGCAGAGCGAGTTCTTAATTAAGAAAGTTCCCCATTTTGAAGGCTGGCAGAAGAATAAGTATCTCCCTTCAACAGACATGGTTATCTGCAGCCATTAAATTTGGGCAAAGAAAGATAGAATGGTTTGTGTCTATGTATTTATTTGTGTGTGTGTATGTGTGGGTGTTTAAGAATGTAAAACCGCACTACATGAAAAAAAATGTGAAAGGGAAACATCATTTTCTATGGTCCGTAACACAGCGCAGAAATCGAGGGAATACAAGCCACTCTTAATAATTCAAGAGCTGAAAGGATATAGTAAGGGGGGAGCCCAGTCAAGTTCTGTAAAGCACTAGTTATTGTGGCGGACATTTGAACCTACTAAGGTTCAAATAATTACTTTGAAATATAACACCAAAGAATAAAACCTAATGTGACACAATTATCCCATAAGGTAGGTCATCCAGTACTCTTATACTTAAAAAGGGCTAGGACTTTCTTCCCAACAGGGCATACACACACACACACACACACACACACACTCATTCACTATACTTCAATATTTGATATTTTAGGACCATGTGATAACAATGTCAAAAAATTGTTGGGGTCCATACTGTGGCAGTCTAGGATATGAATTTTTAACATCAAGGTTCTGGGATGTGTGATCCCTAGGAAGAATTCCCTGGTGGCCTTAAAATTCTGTGTGTATGTTTACCTGGTGAGGGAGGTAAACAGCTAGGAGAGTCATAGTCAAGGAGCATTCTTAGCTAATTCCCACTCTGCCCAGTGGTGAGAACTGGAGGACTCTGTAGGAATCTTCTAAACCTGCACTGAGGCTGGGAACAAGGCGGCAGTCCTTGCTTTGCCTGCATTGAGTGAGTGTTCCTGACTTCATAGTCCTAGATTCTTACTGAGGCAGTGACTAAAATCCACTTCTCTCAGGAGCTCCATGGTCTTGTTTAGCCACAGTCTCAAGGAATGCCACATTGTGGGGGTCAAGTGCTAAGAACCCAGGGACTGGAAAAAAACAAACCAGATTGGTCAGACTTATGAGAAACATTATTAAGAGGCAATCAATCTTCCTCTGGTGACATACTGGCAGGAGCACAGGGCTGCTGAGTCCGATTCCTGGAGGAGTTAGCCCTGGGACAGCCAATGTGTGCAGGCTGCTTCCCCTTACAACTGAAGGGTGAGCAGCGTCTGGAGAAGGAACTTTGGGTGACCTCAAGGAACGATGCTTGCGGCCTGGCCTAGGACACCCGTGAGAACATTCTGTTATGTTTATAAACTTTACAAAGTTATGATCGCAGTTATATAACCCCTATGTGGTGCCATAGTTAATGAAGTGCTGGAAGTTAGGAAAATAGCAATGATGTTGTTTTGCCCGCACTGGGCTTTACTATACAAGGGTTAAACTCAGTGATAATTTGCTAATGTGACACCGGATGTGATCTCTCTAGCAATCGCCACGGGTCAAGTCAATCTTCTTTTTCAGGAAACTCATAGAGATCGAATTAATATACAACCATATTAAAGTCATTTCAAAGAAGGAATGCTAATGAGTGACTGAAATTTGTGGTTTAATTCAAATGCAGAACAAGATCGTCCCATAAAAATAGCTATAATAATAATTTGTTGACTCGATAGTTTATCCTTGTTTTTATTTTTTGGGCACCAATCTGCAATACCAAATGCCCATTTTGAAAAATGCCACCATTCCATCTCGTCTTCCTACAGCTGCTGTATGCTTGCCTGTTTAGAAAGTGCTCAGCAGCTTTTTCAATAGCTTTCTAATTCTTGTCTTTGTAATAACAACACAAATAAAACTTGAGGGCTCCATCTTTATATTCATCTCCCAGCACACCATAAGGCATACACATAGTGCCTAAGCATTGCTTGCACATGGAAGGCACTCAATAAATGTTGAGTAAAAGCAATGAATCAGCGCAACCATTTGCAGATTAAAAAAATCAGTTTTTCACCTGAAGTAGAACCTGGAGGTTCAAGTCAATATTTAATTAAA
The DNA here is from genome assembly GCA_006410875.1 of Neotragus pygmaeus. NCBI lineage: Eukaryota > Metazoa > Chordata > Mammalia > Artiodactyla > Bovidae > Neotragus > Neotragus pygmaeus. Next base: position 1,283,145 of record SJYV01056326.1, read on the forward strand.
GACCTAATAGTTGTGTTAAGCCTAATGAATTGTTGTACCTACAAATGTCATAATGTTTCTCTATTAGTCACAAAGGGATTTTGATGGCCAAAGAAGTACTTGGACAGTAAACTATAAAAATCTTAGTGCTCAGTTGGATGAATTAAACATTATAGAAACTAATAAATGGCTGTAGCCACATCTTTTTACTAAAAATATTCCATTTCATAAATGCACTGGAGGGAAACAATGTGATTGTGACATTCAGATATATTCAAGACGAGAATATGTTCTTTTCTTTAGTTTTCTCAGAGGACAAAGTTACACCAAAATCATTTGCTGAGGTACTTAAAATATTGAAATGACAATATTTAAAATATTTATTTATTAACATTTTTCAGAGGTAGCATTGTAAAAAGTCAGATCTGTTGAACAGGTTTTCTGCCTAGATACTTCAGCTCTAGGCAAATTCCTCAAAACCAAAAAAGTAAAACCTCTTCTTTTTATAATACATACAAGACTGGTTACAAGATGAATAAAACTCATAAAAAAATAAAACAACCAAATATCAAATTGAACAAGATAAGAATTATGATGTTATTTCACCTTTTATCATCATAGATATGAAAATTTAAAAATCCTCCAATTTTCCTTTGAAAGAAAAATAAGCATATAAAATGTCAACAAGGCTTCTCTTAAATTTTTAACAGACTCATAAAAAAGTAAACTGCAAAAAAACTTGAGAAACATTTTGCATATGATTTCCATAAAGTTGTTTCACTTCCGGAAAACTCAGAATAGTACTGCACATGTTCAGTACAGCACAGCGTAGGGAAGCATGCCAATGGAGAAAACTGCAGATTTCAGAGTGCTTGTATCAAAAATAATGTGTTTTATGTAATTATAATTGAGCATCTCCTTAGATTTTTAAATCATAAATTTTGTGGAACCAACCACTACATCATGAAAGAGAACTTAGCCCTTTCAGTAACATTTCATTTCCAATTTCCTCTAAAAGTATATCTGTGTTAACTTCTCTGGTATTTGGGACAATGGCTAAACCATTCACTTTTCATATGAGGGAAAATCAGGGCTCATACTAGAATAAATGGCATTGTTTTAGCCTGGTACAAATGCAATCAGTCAATCAAAAGGAAGTAGAATCCAAGTTTAAATCAAATGTAAGAGGTGGGGGCATACTATGCTTTTCTATAAACCTGCAATAACCTGTTATTTTATTTAACCTATTCAAAACCTCTTCAGGTAAAGCTATTTCCACTTTTGTGAGTAGAACAGTGGGTGTACAGAGGTGAGTTACAAGTTTGAAAGCAAAATCTGGGGAAAAAAAAAACACATTTTACCCCAGGAAACACTAAACCAACATCATTTCGTCTTGTCAGAATCAGATTTAAATACATTTTTCCTACAAATATTTTGATTGTATTGTGCCATGTATATGTAAATGACTAAAATGACCACCATGTGTTTTGAAAATTCCATGTATTTCTCCATAATTTTAATAAAAGTTAAATATGATTAACTACCTATGAGGAAATTCTTATGCTTAGGAGTAATTACTACAAATATCTCATCTGCAAATAACTATTTTTACTTCTGAAAGTCCAGTGCAGAGATAGTTCCTTGTACAGAAAACCAGGGTTTTGCTGTGGAAAGATGGCTGCCTTCTCCTCATTGCCTGGCCACCTATCCAGGCTGTGTAGATCCTCTGCCATGTGCTGTTAGCTATGTCTCCCAGATGCACCAAAATCTCTTTGGTGCCACAAATGGATAAGAATGAATCTTTTCAGAGTTTTGATGGGACCTGGTGAGAGCAATTACACTACTTAACTCTCAGCTGTGGATAACACCCAACTAGAAAAGTATTAAAAAAAATAGTAAAACTAAGAAAGAGTATTTGGTGGAAATAGCAGTTGTAGGAAAGAAATGGAGGTAAAGGACAGAACGATCATAAAATATGTTCTTTGGTACAAGAGAACACAGCCACTTCTGTAGCTCTGTCCTGGGAAACTGGGATTGACTTATACACATTACTATGTATAAAGCTGGTCACTAAAAAGGACCTCCTGTATAGCACAGAGAATTCTACTCAATACTCTGTAATCGTCTATATGGGAAAAGAATCTAAAAAAGAATGGATATATGTATATGTGGAGAAGGCAATGGCACCCCACTCCAGCACTCTTGTCTGGAAAATCCCATGGATGGAGGAGCCTGGTGGGCTGCAGTCCATGGGGTCGCTAAGAGTCGGACACGACTGAGCGACTTCCCTTTCACTTTTCACTTTCATGCATTGGAGAAGGAAATGGCAACCCACTCCAGTGTTCTTGCCTGGAGAATCCCAGGGATGAGGGAGCCTGGTGGACTGCCCTCTATGGGGTCACACAGAGTCAGACACGACTGAAGTGACTTAGCATATGTATATGCATAACTTACTTTGCTGTACACCTGAAACTAACATTGTAAATCAACTGTGTTCTGGTGTGTGCTAAATCTCTCCAGTCATGTCTTTGCAACCCTATGGACTGTAGCCCACCCAGGCTTCTCTGTCTGTGAGATTATCCAGGCAGGAATACTGGAGTGGGTTGCCATTTCCTTCTCCAGGGCATCTTCCTGAAGCAGGGATTAAACCCACGTCTCCTGCATTGACAGGTGGGTTCTTTACTACTAGCTCAACCTGGAAAGCCTTGAATAAAATTTAGATAAATAAATCATAAAAAAGTGGCTGCAGCTGACTGTGACAGGCTATCTGTCTAAGGATGGCCCTGGGTACTAAGACAGAAACAATGCTCATTAGTTACCACATATAAGCTATCCTAGGCCTACTACCAATTTCTTACTCAGTGGACGATGCTTTTCACATGTGAACTAATGGATATTAAGTCATATGTTTTACATTAATGGTACTCATCTTTGAAGAATCATGGCAAGAAGAACAGCTGTGTCTCTTACCTCAGAGATATGACTCTTCATCATAGATTCTTTTCCCACATAGGCCATTACAGAGTACTGAGTATAATTCTCTGTGCTATACAGGAGGTCCTTTTTAGTGAATAGCTTTATATATAGTAATGTGTATGTGTCAATTCCAATCCCCCAGTTTATCCCAGGACACAGCCCAGGACAGAGCCCTAGGATCTTATTAGAAGAATTCGTTTTTAGTAAGACTTCTTTCAAAATTATGCATACCAGAAAGATAAATATAAAACACATTAGCATCCATCCTGCTTTTCCACATGTAAGCAGAAGATGAAAATAACAGAGAAAAAAGGGTAATGAAAATTATACACTGTATCATTTAAAGATCTGATTCAGATTTGATAATTCATATCTTCTTTGCATTTAGATGTGTTGTTTCATGGAAACAATCTTTAAGAGTCTCCTAGCCAATAGGGCATGAAAAGGTAATCCTTGAAAACAGCTTGGACAATGAGTTCACAGTGGCAATCAGACTCAGAAATCTCTTTGAAATTTCAGAAATATTCAAGGTCCATGGTGTTAGATTGTCATCCTGAAAAGGAATTGTATGTTATGTAGCATGGGGGTTAGTCACTGAGTCGTGTCCTGCTCTTTGTGACCTCATGGACTGTAGCCTGCCAGGCTTCTCCATCTGTGGAATTTCCCAGGCAAGAATAATGGAGTGGGTTGCCATTTCCTTCTCTAAGGAAGGAAATGGGTGGCTTTTAAAAGAAATAGCCATAATATGAGAGCAAATTAGCATGTTCCAGGAGCATGACCTCCAGAAATAAAGCCCAGGCATGCCTGGAGGCGGATTGTACAGGAATCCACACTTCATTCTAACTCTGCAAACTTATAATAAACTGGGATTTAAGGCAAACAAGAACTGACTCATTTGAAAAGACCCTGATGCTGGGGAAGATTGAAGGTGGGAGGAGAAGGGAACAACAAAGGATAAGATGGTTGGATAGCATCACCGACTCAATGGGCATGAGTTTGAGTAAAACTCAACTCATTGTCAAACTTTTGTAATTTCCTCAAAAATTACAAAACTTAGAGAAATAGACTTTAATATTATAGATCATTATATATCTTGTACCTGTTCTTCTTATAGATATCTTCAAGTCACAATTGCTTTTACAATTTACTTTTCTGATGATCTTTGAGAAATAAAATTTATTTTCTAAGCATTATTTTTGAATGACTTTTAAATTGACTAAGAACTTTGGACAAAAAATAATATTTTACCTTTTAGCATCTCTACATACATTTTTTTAGTCACTCAATTGTGTCCGACTCTTTGCAATCCCATGGATTATAGCCTGACAGGCTCTTCTGTCCATGGAATTTCCCAGCCAAGAATACTGGAGTGTGTTGACATTTCCTTCTCCACACGATCTTCCCGACCCAGGAATCAAAATTGTGTCTCCACCATTGGCAGGCGGGTTCTTTACTATTGAGCCACTAAGGAAGCCCCTCCACAGACATATATGCTCATATAAATAAATGACAAACAAGTTATTCTACAATATTCTAACGACCTTAGGGCTTTCTACAGTACCCCATTAGAAAAGATCTCTCCTTCCAGAAATTCTATATTAATTACCTGAATTCTAACAGCTTTGAGCTCACAGCTTTCCACCAGTATTATTTATGTTCATGACTGCTTGTCACAGAAAACCATATGCTCTCAGAAGGCCTTTTTCTGAAGGCCTATACAGTTTTTAGACCTAAACCACAGAACAGCAATTATTAATATGTGATGAATGAATAAAAATAAATTTAGAAAAGTTTTCTTCTTCTAAGGGATACCAAGTGAATCTCATAATTTCCTTAAGGAAATTATAGTTCAAATAGAGAGGTCTGGTATGACTAAAGTCATCATTCCAAATATGAGGCACTTCCTGGCTATTATTGACTCAATGTTAAGTTATATTTTAGTTGTGATTCACTGAAAAAAAAANTTTTTAAGACTCCCTTCCTAGTTCGATCTGATCCAGGATGTAGTGGGACACTGAAAACCAGCCATCTTCAACAAGATGTTGAGAAAGTACGATAAACAGCATCTCTCTTCTCACTAGGTTCTGGAGAAAATTGAAAAATAAGACAGCAGTAGGGCTTCTCTGGTGGTCCAGTGGTTGAGAACGCACCTTGCAATGCAAGGAACACTGGTTTGATCCCTGGTTTGAGAAGATCCTTCATACTATGGAGCAAGTAAGCCCATGTGCCACATCTACTGAGCCAATGGCCTACAGCCTACAAGCCGCAACTACAGAGCCCACAGGCTGCAGTTACTGAAGCCCCAGTACCTGGACCCTGTGCTCTGCAGCAAGAGAGGCCACCTTAGTGAGAAGCCCACTCAGCAGAGAAGAGTGGCCCCTGCTTGCTGCAACTAGAGACAGCCTGAGTATAGCAACAAAGAGCCCCCATAGCCAAAATAATAATAAACAAATAAACTTAAAAAAAAAAAAGACAAGAGCAAGGAGATGGAGAAATAAAATGTCACCTTTCCTGATGATCAAGCCTAAGTTCCCGGACTCAGTTCAGTCTGAGAAGAAAAAGAATCACTCACTGAAACCCAAAGGAAGGCAGACTCACTTACTCATTCCCGGCTGAGAAGAGCTCATGCCCAGGAGGAAAAGTGAGTAAAGGGGTGTTGAAGAGCCAATAGTTATACCAAAGGAGCCTTCCACACACATCCAGGAATGCAGATGAGCATTCCTCCTAGTAAAAGGGATAGACTTCCCACTGTTTTATATGTTGGTTGGTCCTTTTCTGGAATGCAGAATGTATTTTCTCCATATGAACTGTTTTACATATGACTTTGAAAAGTCTGTTGAACCTATAAAGGAACAGACTTTTAATACCAACTTAAGCTCTGGCCCAGGGGGAGAAAGACACAGAGGGAAGAGGGAGAGACGGCCATTCCAATGTCCTTATTCACCCCAAATGCCACACCTGGGGACTCTTGTTTTCTAACATTTCTCTTCCACTCCATCGATCAGACTCATTCCTCGAGGTGCGAGACTTGGAGATGAAACAGTTTCACAGTAACTGTAACAACTGACAAGCCCTTCCCTTTTTGTAATTAAAAAAAAAGTTTTAAGCAGACCAAATCTTATTAACACAAATGAATTTCTAATACAATTGGTAGAATTTCAGAAAACGTGAAGTGAAAATTCAAGAAGTAAAAAAGCAAAGCTCTTTAACAGCACATGGGAAAGGAAAGCAGATACTGCTCATAAGACCGAGTGTGGAATGGATGAGAACAGGGAAACTCCGAGTTGAATAATTAAAAACATAAATAAATGGAGACATCTTTATTCATGGGTTAGAAGGCTTAATATCAGATATTATTAAGATAACAATACACCTCAAGTAGTCTTCAGATTTAATAAAATCAATATCAAAATCTCAATGGCCTTTTTTTCCCCCCAGAAATGTAAAAACTGATTCTAAAATTCAGTTTGCAAGAGACCCTCAAAGCCAAGACATCTGGAAAAAGAACAAAAAAGTTGGAAGATTCAGAATGCTGGTTTCAAAACTTACAACAAAGCTACAATAACTAAAACAGGTGGCATAAGGATAGACACATAGACCAATGGACTAGAATTAGAGTCTAGAAATAAACCCACACACCTATGGTCAATTGATTTTTGACAAGGATTAAGGCCATTCAATAGGGACATCATGCAGGATGTGCAAGAGCCTTGGGTTCAATCCCAGGGCCAGGAAGATAACCTAAAGTAGGATAAGAAAACCCACTCCAGTATTTTCGCCTGGAAAATTCCATGGACAGAGGAACTTGGTGGGCCACAAAGAGTCAGACACGACTGAGTGACTAAACACAATACGGTCCCTTCAGCAAATGGTACTGGGAGAACTGAAAATCCACAAGCCCCCCCAAAAAAGAAATTTACCTTTACTTCAAAGAGTACATAAAAACTAACTGAAAATGGAGGAAAGAACTAAAAGTAAGAGCTGACGGTGTAAAACTCTTAGAAGAAAACATAAAGGTAAATGTTCATGACTGGGTTTAGCAATGATTTCTTAGATATGACACAGAAATACAAGCAATTAACAGCAAAGATTAACAAATTGGACTTCACCAAAACTTTTATGCATCAAAGGATACACTCAAGAAAGTAAAAAGACACACAGATCTTTAATCTGAACCATCAATCTGAAAAAGATCTTCTATACAAAGTATACTAAAAACTCTTACAACTCAAAACAAAAAGACAACTCAATTTTAAAATGGCCAAAAAGTTGAATAGACATTTCTGAAAAGAAGATATACAATTGGCCAACAGCATAGAGAAAGAAGTTCAATATCATGAGTCAATGGGGAAATACAGTCAAAACCACAACGAGGTACCACTTCACATCCACTAGGATGTCTCTCTATATATACATACATACATACATATATATATATATATATATATAAAGAAAAAGGAAAATGACAAGTGTCAGTTAGGGTATAGAGAAATTTGAACTTTTATACATTGCAGGTGTGAATGTAAAATGGTTGCAGTGTGGAAAACAATTTTGTGGTTTCTTAAGTAGTTAAATATAGAATTACTCTATGACTCAGTCATTTTACTCCAGGTATATACTCAAGAAAATTAAAAACATATGTCCACACAAAAACTTGCATGTGAATGTCCATAGCAGCACTATTTATAATATTCAAAAGCAGAAACAACCAAAAGGTCCTTCAACTGATGAAAGGGCAAACAAAATGCAGTATGTCCATACAATGGAAATTTCACATCCATTAAAAAGAATGAGGTACTGGAACTTCCCTGGTGGTCCAGAGGTTAAGACTCTGTGCTTGCAGTGCAGATGTTGCAGGTTCGATCCCTGGTCAGAGAACTAAGATCCCACATGCTGCATGGTGCAGCCAAAAATAATAGTAATAATAATTTTTTTTTAAAGGAACGAAGTTCTGATACCTACTGCAACATGCGTGCATGCGTGCATATATGCTCTGTTGTGTCTGACTCTTTGCAACCCATGGACTGTAGCCCACCAGGCTCCTCTGGCCATGGGATTTCCCAGGCAAGAATCCTGGAGTGGGTTGCCATTTCCTTCTACATGGGATCTTCCCAACCCAGGGATCGAACCCACATCTCTTGTGTCTCCTGCAATGGCAGATGGATTGTTTACCACCGAGCCCCCTGGGAAGCCCTACTATAATAGGCATGAGCCATGAAAATATGCTAAAATGAAAGAAGCCAGACACAAAAAGGCCACATATTGTATGATTCACTTGTATGAAATAATTATAAAAGGCAAATCTATAGAGACAGACAGCATATTAGTGACTACCAGGAGCTGAGGGAAAGGGGAAACAGGGAGTGAATGCTTAAATGGTTTGGGGGTTTTTTTGGGGGGTAATAAAAATATCCAGTAATTAGATGGTGGTGATGTTGCACAGTATTGTGAATGTACTATCTCTGAATTGTGCACTAGCATTAGAAAGCTGTGAGACCCACATGTGGAAAGAAGAGATTACCGCCAAGAATCAGTAAGCAAGAGCAGAGGATGCACAACACACTGGAAGGAAGGGGAGTCTCCATAGCAACCCAAACAGCAAAGACTCTGTAGTGAACTGTAAGCAACTCATAACCCAAGGAGCTGGCTACAAGGAGGTAGCTCCAGAATATCACCCCAGAATAGAATATAAGAGCACACAGGGAAGTATCATCGAAAATGAGGGACTCTAGAACAATTCAGTCTGAACCTCTTAGAGAAAGTTGTCCAAGGTCTTCACCAATATTCTAGTAATCAGACTTGAAAATTGACACCAGTCTTCCAGTTCAAGATATCAGACACACACTTAAGTCTGCCCCACCTACATCCCATTAATATGATGAAATGCTGATGAAAGAAATCAAAGAAGACCTAAATACTTGAGGAGGTGGGGAGATACTGTGTTCAAAGATGGGAAGACTCAACATAATGAAGATGTCAATTCTCCCAAAACTGCTCTATAGGTTTAATGCAATTGCTATCATTTGATCAAAATCTCAGTAAGATTTTTGCTTGCAGACATAGACAAGCTTATTCTAAAGTTTATCTGGAAGTACACGAGCCCTAGAATAGCTAACACAATCTTGAAAAAGAATAGTAAATTGGAAGAAATCACCCTACCTGATAGTAAGGTTCTAAATCAATACCATGTGTTGTTGCCAAAGGGATAGACACATAGATCAACGGAACAAAATAGAGAATACAAAAATAGACCCAGAACAAATATACTGGGCTGATGTTTTTACAAATATACAAAAGCAATTCAGTGAAGGAAAGGAAATTGTGACTTTTCAACAATTGGTGCTGGTGCACAGACCAAAAAATGAACTTTGAGCTGTCTCACACATCATACGAAAAAAACTCCAAAACTGAAAATGAGACTTTCCTGGCGGTACAGAGGATACTAATCTGCCTGCCGATGCAGGGGACCCAGCTCCCATCCCTGGTCCAGGACGATTCCACGTGCCGCAGTGCAACTAAGCCCACTCACCACAACTACTGAGCCTGTGAGCTCCGGGGCCCACAAGCCACAAGTACTGAGCCCTAGTGTCGGAACTACTGAAACCGTGTGCTGCATCTACTGAAGCTGCAGTAACCGAACCCGGGACACCTAGAGCCTGTGCTCCCCGAGAGAAGCTCACGCAGCACAGTGAAGAGTAGCCCCCACTCCCTGCAACGAAAGGAAGCCCGCAAGCATCAGTGAAGACCCAGTGCAACCAAAAATATAAATAAAAAGTTTTTCCAATTAACTCAAAACCGATCACAGACAGAATTGCAAAATGTAAAACTAAAAGTTTTAGGGGAAAAGTAGGAGAAAGTTTTCTTCAGGATTTAGGGCTTAGCAAAAACGTCTTAAGCTTGACCCTAGGAGGAAACTAAAGAGGCTCCATAACTTAGAACAATCAGCAAGTTGGACTTCACTGGAATTAAAAACTGTTGCTGTAAGAAAAACCTTATTAAAAGGATGAACAGACAAGGTATAGATAGGGGGAAAATATTTGCAAATCATATTCCTACCCACAAAGAGGGGCTGCCTGATCCCTGGCATTCCTTTCCATTTCTTTGTTCAAGTCACTCTCCACTCTCCAGCTAAACAGCTCATATCTTCGGTCCTCTCCTCAAATTTCCAACTCTTTCTCACTCTTTTTCAAAAAAAAAATTTGTGATGGCTTTTATTTGTTTTTCTCTTTGAGCTTTTAAAGTTTTATTGAAGTATAGTTGATNTAAGATCATAGCAGTACAGATATTACAAAGGATTGAAAATATTAAATTTTTTTGGTTTCTCTCTCAAAATTGTTACCAAATATCCTCTAGTTGAAGGAGCACATTTTAGCATTCATATTGAAATATTCTGAATTTGGAATGGCCTTTTTTCTTTTTTTCCATCTAAAAGTTTTTAATAATACAAGAGATATAAATTTGAATTGCCAGATGTGATTCTCAATTCTCTCTTTATTCAAGTGAACAATCACATTCTTCTTTCCCTCCTTCCCTCCCTTTCCTCCTTTCTTCTTTCTTTCCTTCCTTCTTCCCTCCTCTCCTTCCTCCCTTTCTGCTATACTTGGGCTCAAGCAGAACAGACTACATTTTTGCTCTACCATCTACTTACTATGTGGCCTTGGACAAATATTTTAAGACTCATAAATTCTTAGTTTTCTCATCAGAATTATACCACACACAGAGTTTGCAAGAATTGGATAAAAAAAAAAATCTATCTAAAATGCTTGGACTCTGGTGGGTTCTCAGTGCTCATGGTCCTCCTCTGATGGATCCAGTTCCAAGTGTTTCCACAACATCTGCAAACATGTCTGCACATAAGTACTACTCATGGCATGGTGTCTGAGAGCCAAGATAGTTTCAGTTCAGTTTAGTTCAGCCACTCAGTCGTGTCCGACTCTTTGCAACCCCACGGACTTGCAGCACACTAGATCTCCCTGTCCATCAACCAACTCCCAGAGTTTATTCAAACTCATGTCCATTGAGTTGGTGATGCCATCCAACCATCTCATCCTCTGTCGTCCCCTTCTCTCACCTTCAATCTTTCCCAGCATCAGGGTCTTTTCAAATGAGTTAGTTCTTTGCATCAAGTGGCCAAAGTGTTAAGAGTTTCAGCTTCAATATCAGTCTCTCTAATGAACACTCAGGACTGATCTCCTTTAGTGTGGGGCCCTAAATGGGAAACCTTAGAAAAGAATGGGCTAGCTTTGCGGTCGGAAGCTAAGATGCGCCTACAGGAAGGAGTGGGGGCATAGTCTATGTTGTTAAAGTTTTTGATTGGCTCTCTTGATTTCCGTGGACATGGACAGTGGGGGATCACCATAGACTCATTATAAGGAAGGCACATGACGATTTGACCTTTAATGTGATTGGTGCAACTGAAGGTTGACCTTTAACGTGATTGGTGCAACTGAAGGCTGACCTTTAACTTGATTGGTGCAACTGAAAAACATAACAATTTGACCTTTAACTTGATTGGTAGAACCGTGGAAAGTCCCTCCCTGCTTGCCTATATAAGCTGGGAGCTTGCCGCAATGAAGCAGAACTGCTTAGATGGAACCCCTGTTGTGTGTTAGATTGTCTTGTGCTTGACAGGGGTTGGGGGGCTGGGGGGCTGGGTTGGAGCACAGCAGGCTCACCCCTCCTTGGGACCCCTGGGCTCTGCTGAGGGAAGTTCCACTGCCTCTCTTTCTGTGGAGTGCCCCCCACACTTTAGGATGGAGTTTTAACTGACTAAAATTTCTCAAATCAGATATTTATCCTTCATTAATTTTTGGCAAATGTGTCCAATTTTGTTTAAATTCTTTTTAATAGTGGATTGATCCTATGATGCAGATCTATGCCAGACTTGCAGATGCTGCTGCTGCTGAGTCGCTTCAGTCGTCCGACTCTGTGCGACCCCATAGATGGCAGCCTGCCAGGCTCCCTCATCCCTGGGATTCCCCAGTGGAGTGGGGTGCCACTGCCTTCTCCGATGCCAGGCTTGCAGATAAAGATCTCTCAAATCTATATTTAGGAGTGAAAGATGTATGTTCCCTCCTTCTGTGAGTGCTGGTTAGCATTGTCAGCAGACAACCCTCATAGGTGACCTTGCTTTGCAGAGATTTACCTGACTCCACTCCATGCTCATTTCCAGCGTGAACCTGCATATCATGACTTGTCCACCCAAAGGTAACAGGGTGGCTGTTTCATTCAACTCTGATGGTCACCCCGGTTCCAGAGTTCCCAGGAGCTTGGTTGAGGCCTTATCCGAGACTACATTACAGTCCTGCTTATCAGTCCTGCCCCCTTCCCTTCCCTCCTTCCCATGTCAGCTGTTCACTATCCTCAATTCAGGATGTGCTTTCTGGTATATATATCTGTGACAACCCCAAAACCAAATTTCCAAAGTCCACCTTTTCCTTTAGGAAAATGCCTTTCAAAAGCCTTGGAAGTGCCTTGTGTAGTTTGAAGTGATTGGCCGTGTTCATTAAGCCTCCTGTAATGCAAGAATATGTCTATGAATGTTTCATGGTACGCTCCTGTGAAACTGCAATTTTTCAGTGAATCCCCCTACTTCCCAGTTCCCTGGGGACAAATAAAACTTTCCTAGTCAGAGTTGGAGGTAAGCAGACTCCAAGGGAACAGTTTCCTCCTATATTTTAAAACAGTATAATTTATTACATGAAATTAAAAACAACATAAATTAGTAATTCAATCCCAGCATTCCAATTTAATGAACTAGAGGTTTTGTTGCATTTATTGTTTTGTTCCACTGGACCATTCTTTTGGTGTATGAATAGAAAGTTCTTTGTTAATAAACAAGCATATAAAAAAATTAAAGGTGCCCTCTACATAATTATGTTGATGTCTCATAGGAGTGCAAATTCAATAATCTGAAATATTATTTTTTTTAGCATATTCACAACCACAGTAGAGAAAAAAGTGAAATTTGTGTCTTTTTAGTTTAAACTCCTTTTAAGTGCAGTGCAGCAAAGCAATTGCTCCCTAGTGGCATATGAGAAGCACTTACTTACTGGGAAAATTGTTATTGGATTACAGCTCTGGCAGCATAAAATGTGAAAAAAGGACATTTCTGACATCCAAAAAGTGACCAATGATCAGAGACATGTAACATCTATTTAAAATCCAAATTCAATGCAAGACTTCTTGTCTACCTAAAGCAAAAGTGACACCTGGGATCTCAGTTCTAGTTCATTCATTACTATTTCATAATAATTTATCTACTGTAATTTGGAATACACAACAGATGCAACAATCATTTACAGATATTTAAAAACTCTAAAGAATTGGCTAAGGCATTTTCCTAAATGCTCATCATTATCTAGATATCACAGTCTCTTTAAGAGGTCTTATTTGCCTCTGAAGAATTTAGGCCTATTAGTGAATGTCTGCTATGTGCGAGACTGGTTTTTCCTAAGTTATTTCCTCAACTGTCTTTTACTTGATCAGCTTCTGTTCCTGTAGCTTATGGCTTTCCTGTTGGTTTACAGTAACTCTTGTTCACATTTGGCTTTTCTTCATTCTGACCCCTTTAGTTGTCTGCCTTTAACTTACTTTCAGACAGTAAGCTCTGTGAGGGCAAGGATCCTATCTGTCTTATTCTCAGCTTTCCCCTTAGCATGCAGCACTGTTTCTGATCTAGAGCAAGTGCCGAATGCCTATCTGCTCACTGATCTGGGTTCTGCCTTCATTTCTCAGGTTAACTAGTGTTTGCCTCTTCTAACATTGTATGTACTCAGTCTAATAAACATAAAACAGATTCTTTTTAATCTCACAGTCCATGAACTCTCCCATATCTACTACCCCCTCACATAATTCTGTCATGAATTAGAACTAATTTTATGATTTGATGAACTCTATTTCTTTTCAATATGCATATACAACATAAATATTTAAGAAAAGCGAAAGAACTCCCAGATTTGGTAATGTGAGAGACAAGATATCTTAAACAAGTATCTGCTGTAAAATTTGATATAAATACATATCAAATTTTTAAAATGTTTAACTGAGTAAGAAGGTAGAGAAAATTCTCAGGGACCAAACATGAAAGCAAGAATCTAGAGTAGTAAGGGCCTTAAAGCTCAAAATAAAAACAAGAAAGCTGAAATAACTGAGAAGCAAATGGTATTCCATGGAGATCTGTTCAGTCTTGATGAATTTGAGGGACAAAGACAGGAGGCAAATCTTAAAGAAGCTTAACTTGGGGAATCTCATAGGACAATATCACATAAAGCCAAGATCACCAAGGTCTTCACTCATAGAGAGTACGTGAAGAAGAAGAAAACTTGTCTTACAGAGGAATAGCAGAAAAATTTATATCTGGGTAGAGAAAAAAATTTAATTCATAAGCCAGCCCTCACTCAAGTTTATAGCTCATACATATTCACACTACCTGTTTTGGCCAAAAAATTCAAATCCAGAAATTATTTTAAGAGATATTCTGATTTGGAAGTTCCAAATTAGAAATAACAAATATCCTTTATAGAGGAAAGCCCCTTGAAACTAGGTCTCAAGGCATTTCCCAAGATGAAATTGATCAAACATGAAACTGAACAAATAGTACAAAATAAAATAGAGTAGTTCATTTGAATACACTGAGGGCGACAATACACTGAAATGAACTAAGCATTCCAGTTAAATTAAAGATAAATATTGGATGATGTCACTTTAAAAAAACCATATGATACCTACAAAGAAAAATCCAAAATACAAGACTAAAAAATGCTTAAAATAGAATGACAAGACAAAATACTAACCAAAATGGATTGTAAATTGTAATAACAAAATAATTCTAATATTAAAATAGGTTTCAATATTAAAGAATTACTATGTATTGAAAAGGTTCATTACATAATGAATATTTCAAAAATATTTATATTTGGAAGATTAAAAAGTTGTAAATATGTTTATTGCTATTGAATGCATGGTAAGTTGCTTCAATCATGTCCTACTTTTTGCGACCCTGTGGATTGTAGCCCACCAGGCTCCTCCATCCATGGTAATCTCCAGGCAAGAATACTGGAGTGAGTTGCTGTAGCCTCCTCCAGGAAATCTTCCTGATCTAGGGATCAAACCCACTTCTGCAGCCCTTGCATTGCAGCTGGATTCTTTACTGCTGAGTCACTGGGGAAGACCCTTGTTACTGTTAACACTGCCTCAAAAATTTATAAATAAAAAATGGGAAGAACTACATCAAGAAACTGATAAATATACTTTAATTTGGAGATATTGTAACACAACTTCCTCAGAAGTTACTAGGTTAAGCAGACAAAAATGAATGAGAATATATATTTGAAAAGCACACATAGCAAACTTTATCTAAAATATTTGTATTAAACATAAACATCTAACAGTTGATTTTGAAATTTACCACCCACTAGACCATTATGCAAATCTCAACAAAATTCAAAATACTTTTAAATAATGAGTTAATGAACAAATCATCATAGAAATTAGAAATTAGCATACAACAATAATAAAAATACTAAATTTAGTAGATATCAAAACTTGAGAAATGTAGCTAAAGTGCTCCTAAAGGAAAAACATAGCTTTAAAAATGGTAACATTATAAAAACAGAATGTTCAAAATTAATGAGCAATAAATCAAGTTTTGGAGTTTTAAACAAGTACAGAACTCACCCTAAGAAAATGAAATAGTAAAAAAGATAGATAAAGCAGAAATTAATGAAATAGAAGACAGAGAAATCAATGTAAACTATTTGCTTTCAAAAAGATGAATTAAATTTATAAAACTCAGATAAGATTGACCAGATAATTGTAAAATTTATCAACATTTATAAATAAAAGAGGTCACTACCAAAAGCTGTTGATATTTAAAAGAATTAAAATATAGCATGAACAACTCTCTGGCAATAAATTTGAGAACATCCATGAAAAACATATATTTCTAGGAAAATACAACCAAATCTGAGTCAAGGGGAAACAAAGAAAGAAATTGAACATCTATAGTCCTTCAACTATTAAAGAAATTAGAATAGAGGTTGAAAACTCCCCACCAAGAAAATACTACATTTCAAGTAATTTTCAAAATACTTTTTCTGAACTTTCAAAGAACACATAATTTCTGTACAAAAACTTGGCAGACAATGGAAGAAAATACATGCCCCAAATAATTTTATGAGATTCTTCCTGAAAACTGAAAATACCAAAGGACAGAGCAAGGCAAATAATTAGTCATTCTCACATATATGCATAGATGCAAAAATCCCCAAGCAAAACTAACAAATGGAATCCCACCATATATAAAAAAGAAAATATATCAAATCTATTGTATACTTATCACAGAAATGTGAGTCAATATTAAAATTCCATTAACACATACTTTCAGTTTAGCAGATTAAAGGAAAAAAAACAAAAATTTCTCAAATGCAGGAGCTTTTTATAATTTTGAAATTTCATTTATGAAAAAAAAAGTCCTAAACAATATACAGAGAGAAAGGATTTTTCTTAAAATGATACAAGGCATCTGCAGAAAAATCCTATTATAATTCTGATACTTAATGGTAAAACTTTAAAATGCTTTCTTTAAAGTCAGTTATTTGAAAAAATTGTAACTATCAAAGCTTTTACTTATCATTATATTTGAGGCTCTTATCACTGCTTCCCAGGTGGCACTAATGGTAAAGAACTTGCCTAACAGTACAGGAGGTATAAGAGACATGGGTTCGACCCCTGGATTGGGAAGATCCCCTGGAGGAGGGCATGGCAACCCACTCCAGTATTCTTGCCTGAAGAATCCCAAGGACAGAGGAGTCTGGCAGGCTACAGGTTGCAAAGAGTTGGAAATGACTGAAGCAACTTAGCATGTACACATGCTCCATCATTGCAGTAAGACAGAAAAAGACAAGGATTAGAAAAGAAAAAAGAGTATAATATCATACCAGTATGCAAACTGAGAACATCAGTATGCAAAGCTCTAAAAGAATATTCCCAGAAAAACTATTCACAAATTATTAAATTAATAAAATGCTTTACTGAAATGCTAGATATAAATGAGCTAACTGCATTTCTTTATATCAGTAATAATTTAAAAATATAAAAATTTTGAAGAATATTAGTTATAATAACATCACTAAATACAAGGGATTGAGGAATAAATCTAACAAAATACACGCAAGAACCTTATGGAACAAAATTTTATATTTATTCAAGGGGATATTAATGAAAACCAAAAAAATTTTATAGGTATACTATGTTCAAGGATAAGAAGACTAAATTTCATGAAGACATCTATCCTCCCCAATTTGATCTATAGATTCAGTGAAAGGCCAAACAAATTTTCAAAGCTGTCCCTTTTTTGCCCCATCATATATTGATGGTATAAGTACTGTGATTCTGAAATCTACAGCAGAAAATAAGAGAATAGAAACCATCCAATATGTTCCTAAAGAAGTTGGAATGATTAGCATTATCATATATCAAGACATATTAGAACCAAAGTACTGAAAATGTTATGACATTGGTCAAAAACTGACAGAAGGAAAAGTGGATTGAATAGAGAGCCCAGATAGAGAGGCAAATGTATGTGAAATCTGATGTGTAAAAAACTGGCCACGCAATCCAGTGGGGAAAGTACAGGCAAGTCAGTAAATTAGTATGGGACTAAATGATTATAGATATGCAAAAATCCAAGCTCATAACTTACACAACTCTTTGTGGCCTAGTGGCTTAAATGTGGAAAAAAAAAACATAAAAGCTTTTGGAAGTATGTTTAGGAGAACATTTTTATGACCTTGGCATAGGGAAGGCTTTCTTAAACCAGACCTTCTAAAGGACAGATTATAAGAGTAAAGGCCAATAAATTTCTCTTCATTAAGATTTGTAATAGTTCATCAAAAGTTAGCATAAAGAGAATAAAAACAAGTTGAGCAAATATATGTATATATGAATAAAAGACAAAGGAATGATTTCCAAAATACAAAGAGTCAATCAATAAAAAATAAATAACTCAATATTAAAGTGATCAAAAGATTTGACTAGCACTATATGTAAGACAAAATATGTGTATAGTCCTAAGATATGCAACTCATTAGTCATTCAGTTCAGTTCAGTCGCTTAGTCGTGTCTGACTCTTTGCGACCCCATGAATCGCAGCACACCAGGCCTCCCTGTCCATCACCATCTCTCGGAGTTCACTCAGACTCACGTCCATCAAGTCCGTGATGCCATCCAGCCATCTCATCCTTGGTCGTCCCCTTCTCCTCCTGCCCCCAATCTCTCCCAACATCAAAGTCTTTTCCAATGAGTCAACTCTTCTCATGTGGTGGGCAAAGTACTGGAGCTTCAGCTTTAGCATCATTCCTTCCAAAGAAATTCCAGGGCTGATCTCTTTCAGGATGGACTGGTTGGATCTCCTTGCAGTCCAAGGGACTCTCAAGAGTCTTCTCCAACACCACAGTTCAAAAGC
>SJYV01056326.1:1301678-1315169 GCA_006410875.1 Neotragus pygmaeus
TCAATTCTTCGGTGCTCAGCCTTCTTCACAGTCCAACTCTCACATCCATACATGACCACAGGAAAAACCATAGCCTTGACTAGATGGACCTTAGTCATTAGATAAAGGAAAATTAAAGCCATGATATGATATCATTTCCTATACAATAGATTTTTAAAGAATATAAAAGCCTGACAATATTAAATGTCTTCAAGGGCATGGACAATAAAAACATACTGCTAAAAAATAAAATTGTTATAACTAATATTAAAGACAATTTAGGATTATTTTGGAAAGCAATTTGACTTCTAGGCAGTGGTTCTCAAAATGTGATCTAAGAATTTTTTCAGGAAGTTTGCAAGGTCCTTTTCTCTTCATCTATATATTTGTGTGAGATCAGATATTTCTTGGGTTAAGTTAAGTTCAGTTGCTCAGTCCTATCTGACTCTTTGCAACTCCATGGACTACAGCACGCCAGGCCTCCCTGTCCATCACCAGCTCCTGAAGTTTACTCAAACTCATGTCCATTAAGTTGGTGATGCCATTCAACCCTCTCATCCTCTGTCATCCCTTCTCCTCCCACCTTCAATCTTTCCCAGCATCAGGGTCTTTTTAGATGAGTCAGTTCTTCATAACAGGTGACCAAAGTATTGGAGTTTCAGCTTCAGCATCAGTGCTTCCAACGAATATTCAGGACTGATCTCCTTTAGGATGGACTGGTTGGATCTCCTTGCAGTTCAAGGGACTCTGAAGAGTCTTCTCCAACACCACAGTTCAAAAGCATCAATTCTTCGACGCTCAGCTTTTTTTTTATAATTCAACTCTCACATCCATACATGACTACTGGAAAAACCATAGCTNTGATATCAATTGAGTTATCATCAACACATGCTCTGTTTACCATAATCTTTACTGAATAGACTCAAGATCTATGTTGCAGACAGGACTAGACATCAGAATTAAGGGCATTTAATATTCTCTATTTGCATCAGTTTTGAAATTAATTTAGGTTTTAGAAAATTGAATCACTGCTCATCAGCCTTTCATAAAATTCAATCCTCAGACCACCAACACCAGAATTCCCTGATTGTTGGAAATGTAGATCCTAAACTCTCAACCATCTGTTGATCAACCAGGGACGTTTTTTAAAAACTAAGTTTGTATTCCTAACTTCCAAGATTGTTACTTAATCTATAGTAAATGCTCAATAAGTTTGTCAACTAACATGACCTATTAATGAATGAGATCCTGGGATAGATAAATTGGATGGGATTAAATTGACCAGGGATTTGCTTTTATCTTTCTTCTCACTGATCTTCAGTTGGCAGGATGAAGACCGTAGGAAAAATACAAGTCAAAACATTTTCTACAGTTCCCTTTAGGCTTCCAACTTTCCATCAAGTCAGTAATCTTTAAGAGATGAAGTTAATCTTGGAGCAGTTCTATGCTGGCTAAAACTCAAAAGAACCTAAATGGTCTAGAGTTAAAGCGTAAGTCTCAGACAAATAAGAAAATATTCAACATCTGATGAAGAGTGAGCAAGTTGTGGAGAAAATGCAGAAATAAAAATGCAAGATGAAGAGGGAAGCAACCGACAAATGCACATGCCACAGGAGTCCACACAGCTGTCCTGGGTAACCGGCAAGGGCTAGCCTGACCATTGAGAGAGTAGATAGCATCCAACATGGTATGACTCGGGTGTCAAAAATCCTTCAGAAACTTCCAGAGCATCTCTTCCACCAGCTTTTCTCACTCAAGCATAAACAAACAAGATTATCAGAATACCTAATCAATTCCTATTGTAGGTCCCACAAAACTGAGCCTAATCAATTAAACATGAAATGCTGGGTTTAAATCAAGTTTCTACTCCATGCTATCTCAGAATCTTCATTACTTCAATGGGAATGTTAACACACCTTCAAGAGCCAGCAAGTAACATGTTGTGTGTACGTGTGTGTGGAGACAGACATTGGTTTGCATGATTAAGGAACTCAAGGAGCGATGTGCCAAGAGGGTTGATAAGGGAGTGTGGGGGAGCATCAGGCACCCTAAAACACAAGTTAGCCAGCAGCTGTTATCATGAATGTCACCTAGTGCATAATTTCACTGGTTTTTCTGTCAATGGCAATGTCAGTGAATGACATTGCTGATACTCCTGGGAGGCAGCACACAATACTGGACACAAACCCTTATTCTGTGCCTCTTAATTTGAACAATTCAATACTGATTTGTTCTGTCAAAGAGAATATCAAAAAAGGACACTTGCTGGTTCTTGGGGGTGTATTGACAACAAATCTCACCAAAACAGTAGTGGGCTAAGAATAAACCGATCACATTATATCTGGAAAAAGATTATTTAATGATGGGTCCCTTTCCCTAGCGCTTCCCAGGTGGCACTACTGGTAAAGAATCTGCCTGCCAATGCAGGAGAACAAGAGATACGGGTTTGATCCCTGGGTCAGGAAGATCCCATGGAGTAAGAAATGGCAACCCGTTCCAATATTTTTGCCTGAGAAATCCAATGAACAGAGAAGCCTGGTGGGCTACAGTTCATGGGGTTGCAAAGAGTCGGACATGACTGAGCTACTGAGCAACAACACTTTCCCTAAGGGGCAGCCTGTGCTGGTTTTTCTCTTCTTGTATTTCCTTTCTATTCAAGAGCCCCACAGTTCAACTCCTCCAGGTCATCACATAGGTGAAGAAAGCCTGGAGATTCTGACATCTGCTGTGGGTGATAATGTATTTCAAGGGATTGGAACACACTCTCGGTGGGTCCTCTTTCCCATGCATACACAGAGCAGCATGCCAAAGCAAAACGACCCAAGGGCGGGTCATGTTCAGGAGCACTGACTAAAAAGCTCTTTAATTTTTTAAAAAAGAAAAGCCAAAATTTATCTCTTTGAGCTCTGTGTCCCATCTTGATCAAAGTCCAAGAACACGAACTGGATCATAAAACAAGAAAANGACCCAAGGGCGGGTCATGTTCAGGAGCACTGACTAAAAAGCTCTTTAATTTTTTAAAAAAGAAAAGCCAAAATTTATCTCTTTGAGCTCTGTGTCCCATCTTGATCAAAGTCCAAGAACACGAACTGGATCATAAAACAAGAAAAACACACCAGTGTTGGAGGACGGGAGGACCAGAGAAACACTATCAGGAAATGTGTGCGTTGATATGGCCAAAAAGCTACCTTCCAGTCCCTAGCGCTGGCCCTGTTTTCCTTTCCCTGGGGTAGGCTGGTGGAAGGTTGCTCCTCCACCTTGAAGTCTTCCTGACCACACATGAGCTGTTTTACTCAATCCTCAGCATAGCTCAGCCTTCCTCTGCTCTGGCATGACCTTGCCTTCAGTTTCAGCAAACCCATCGTGCCCCGTTCTTCCCATCCTTCACCTTATACTACATATTTGTGCAGACATCCTCAGCTACTTCAGTTGTGTCTGACTCTTTGTGACCCTATGGACTACATCCCACCAAGCTTCTCTGTCCATGGGATTCTCTGGGCAAGAGTGGTTTCCCATTTCCTTCTCCAGGGGTCTTTCCCAACCCAAGGATTGATCCTGTGTCTCCCACATTGCAAGTAGAATCTTTACTGCTGGGCCACTGTGGAAGCCCACTACATATTTACACCTCCTGAATAAGAAAAGGCACAGCTAGATGGTTCCAAACTAGATCTGAAGAAGAAACAGGATTGAGTCTATCTGAATAGATGTTGTCCTCACCCAAATTCTTTTATGAATGCTCTTCCTTCAGCAATGCTCCTAACAAGTCACTCCTCTCCCCAAGCCATCTTTTTCCTTTATTTATTGGGCTGACCTATTTTGACTATAGTTTACGTGATAAGTGGACTGTGAAAGACTTAGCTGTTTGGGAATTGCTTAAGCTCATTAGAAAATCTAGAATTGAACCTCTGTCAACTTTTCCCTGAATGGAGCTAGCACCCTGACTTATGAAAAAGTACCATGCATTTCAAATCTTGAAGTTCTCTGCAACAAATCTGTTAATTGAGAAATTACACAAGCAACTGAGAATCTCCTTTGTTGAGCATTTACTACTTTCCACACACTTTTACCTGTGCTGTGCTTGGTCACTAATTGGTCCTCAACTCTTTGTGACCCCATGGACTGTAGCCTGCCAGGCTCCTCTGTCCATGGGGATTCTCCAGGCAAGAATACTAGAGTGGGTTGCCACATCCTCTTCCAGGGGACCTTCCCAATCCAGTGATCAAACCCAGGTTTCCCACTAATTGCAGGCAGATGCTTTACCATTGAGGAAGAAAATGGCAACCCACTCCAGTATTCTTGCTAGAGAATCCCAGGGTCAGAGGAGCCTGGTGGGCTGCCGTCTGTGGGGTCACACAGAGTCGGGCATGACTGAAGCAACTTAGCAGCAGCTGCAGCAGCTTTACCATCTGAGCTACCAGGGAAGCACAAATAATACTGGAGTGGGTAGCCTATCCCTTCTCCAGGGGATCTTCATGACTCAGGAATTGAAATGAAATTGAAATTCTCCTGCATTGCAGGTGGATTATTTACCAGCTTAGCTGCCAGAGAAGTCCCTACTCACTCTAATGCCTTTGGTGGATTCCCATCACACACAAGATGAAGTTCCTTTTTAACTTGGCTTCCAGCTGCCTCAAGCCTCACTTGAGGCAAATCCAGATCCACACCCAACTTACTGTAGTTTTCCGAATAGGAAATGCTGCTTCATAGCTTCATAGTTTTAAGAGTCTATTCTTTCTACCAAAACCACTTTTATCCATACACATCCAGAAAATTCCTATTCTTCAACCATCAACTCACGGGCTATGAATTCTGTCCAGTTCTACTCTGACTTCCCCACTTCCAGGTAACAAGATAATTTCTTTATTGTGTTTCCAGATTCACATACATACCTCTGTTAACCATGAGATTATGACTCTTTCAGGTTATCTTTCTAATAATAGCATCCCAGGACCTGGAATAATTTGATACATAGTGTGACTTCAATAAAAACCTGCTGAGTGAATATATAATTCTGTACCATAGGGCTCAAAGAACTAACTTATATCAACCTCACAAGTTCAAGTGGGGATTATACCATGCTTGTAATCGTTGATTATTTCCTTAGTTTTTTTATTCTTCCCAACACTCCTTTTCTATTTTGTCAATTTGGTCGTAAGCTAGCAATCCCAATTAGTGCTGACTTCATTATTTGTGTTTCTGTGGTTTCAGTCTAGTTCCTGACATGCTTCTACCAGAGCAAGGCTCCCTTTCCAGCTGTCCTGACATCCACCATTGTAATTCCGCACCCTTATTTTCATGGCAGATGAGAATTCCCAACACTGGTGTGGCAACGATTTAAATTCTCTCCCTAAGTCCAGTTTTAACAATGCCAAGAAAACCAATCCAACAGAAAAAAAAAAATAAAATAAAATAAAAGGTTTTTCATGCAGATGATTTGCAGCAAGAGGCATAAGCAAAGCTGTTTCCAGCTGGAAACAAGTGATCCCAGCTTTGGGTCCATCACCTCCTGCCCCGGGTTAACAGGGACCCTCGGTGAGCAATCAGGTCCTCCATCCCAAAGTGCAGCAGAGCATCATGGCCCAGCTCATCTCCTTCCCGGCAGATAAAACATTCTTTGCCTCTAATTAAAAAGATTAATAAAGGAATAGGACACATCAGGTTCACATCAATCATTGCCCATGTGGTTCTTATTACTGTAATTAAAAGTTATCTTCCCCAAATTTTGGGATGAAAGTGCCATGATCTACAATTGAAACCACATTGTAGGTTTTATGTTTTCCAACTTCATTCATTTTCTTTACAAAAAGAATGGCAAAGCAATCTTCTTATGGCTGATAGGTTTAGAGGTGTCCTTAATAGCAATCTATCAGCAAAAATGCACTTTTCTATTTCTTGAAACACCCTGAATGAGGTGCATTTTCCTTTTGTATTTGAAATGAATGATTACTTATTTTTATAATTACTCTGCTTGCCTTTTCTTTTTGTTCAGCTATCAATGCCCTTGAATATTCTGATATGAAAGGCATTGTTAATGACAAGTGAAAAGTTTACTAAAGACTCTGCTATCGTGCTTTGGCAAGAACAAGACAAACTTAATGTCTGAAGAATTTTTATCTCCCAGAACGCATCAGCCTACCCAAACTGACACAAAGCACCAACATTCCCTGGCCCCTGGGTTCACTTAGAAATGTGTATGATTCTGGGGATACTGAATCCTTTTATACAATCTGAAGGAGTAGAGTCAACTCTGGGTCACTTTCTGGAGGATTAGCAACTCAATTTCAATGCAATCAAATTTTACTAAGAATCCACAGGTCAATCAAGCACCACAGGTTTATGAGTTTATTAGTCTGCAGCCAGAATGGAAATGGCTGGAGATACAGATGGTGGTTCAGAAAGTGTATAGTTTACATTCTCTTTAGGGGTATGATGTCTCCAGGTGAAAAAGATTCTCCTAGAAGAGCAGTTGATTCTCAAGTTTCCTGTTTTTTCCTGCATCATTATATAACTCTCTCCTTTGTCTGAAACTATAGTTCTCACTGGGACCCTTCCTCTCCCTGACTCTCTCACATCCAGGTTGCTAGAAGCCTTCACGGGTTGAAATGCATGGGAATTGCCTTTTCTCGAGGCTCTCTGCCTTCCGACCCAGGGCTCTATCTTCTCTCTGTTTCTCTTATCTGTGTCAAAGCAGGGGGCTTGTAACATTCTTTGCACATCTCACATCTGCTCAGTTCAAAGCAGGAGCCTGCAGCCTCAGTGTGTTTTCTCTTATCTATCAAGCTTTCCTGTGCAAACAAGGGCCGCAGCAGCTTCATCTACATGACTTAACACACTTAGAGACAGGGCTGATTGCTTCTGTATTCTAGTTTCTTACTTCTATGAGAAAGTGCATTCAACTCCAACTGGAAAGCAATCCACTACTTAAAACACCTTATTGTTTTTAGCCTTTTGAAATCTTTCCACACCAGGGTCCATTGCGCTGGATCACAGTTCTTGTCCCCAGGAACTTAATGGCCTCATCCAAGACATTCACATTGCCAGACCAAAGTACAACTTCTTTTCTAAGATCACATGGAGTGTATTATTTTCATCACTGAAATGGCACTAAACACAGTGTTCTTTGTATCTCAGCTTTTGGGTTTAATTCTTTCTGTGAGTCTCTAGCATCTAAGAGATCTGTCTTTTCTCCTTTTGATGTCCAGTACCTCTCAGAATGTTCTCACATTGCAAGTACTCAAAGATCATTCCTAAGGACGATGCCTTTAAGAGATTCCCGCAGTGGGGAAAGTCAGAGGGTCACAGAGTTAGACCCAGCAGGTGGAGAGTATGTGCATGGAAATTCTTGTACTTATACATAATTAATATCTGTCTGCCATGACTGTCCATGTATGAGGCTGTCATCTTGGCCCCCCTCAGATTTTTCAAAAGCTGCTCATCTGTGCTCAGAGCCTCTCTTGTCTGGGCCAGTGTTCTCAGGCAATGGGGCAAAGGATGGGGTCCGAATTTCTTTGCCAGAGAAAGAATTTCCACTTACCCAAGCAGTGCTCAGAAAAGTGCAGTGTAGACCACAGACAGTGAGCTGCACTTACAAGTTGGAATCTTAAAAACCAAGTTAAAATGTTCATGAGGGTGTCAACCTCTATACCTTCCTGGAGAACCATGTGAGTGTGGAGATTGTCCTGGATGCCTTCTGCCAAGTATACAGGACATGGCCCATACTTAAGGATGGGGAGCCAGATAGTGGAAGGGAGAACATCTTTTCAGCCTAGAACTAGGGACTCCTAGTTTGGGTCCAGGGCTATATGGAAGGACTGATCTACATAATAAATGTAGAGGCAGAGGCCAAATACACAGAAAGAGAGGGAAAGCAGAAGCGATTCTATAGTGCTAAACATTGAAAATGCTGGGAGAACATTCTCAAAAACAGTCACTTTGAGTTAACTTGTCACCCAGTGATACCCCTATATAGTTCTTTACCAGGGACCGTGCCTATATTGAAAGTTACATTTTTCAAGGGAGAGCCATACATTTCAAATACCGTAGATCTGCAAACATTTTCAATGAAATCAAATGAAAACATATCATTTGAGACAACAGATATTTTCCACATTTTCCTTTGTTCCTCTTGGATACTTTTCTAACTTATGTTTGGTTTCATCATTTTTAGGACCAGAAAACATTATCAGTGGGACAGCTAGAGCACCAGCCCAACAGAACACTCTGAAACAAGCAACAGAAGCACATTGTTTGGGCTGCAGATCCTTTTTTTACTTTTCCATATGTTGGTCTACATGGAGCTAGTGATAAGGCAGAGTGTCTGTCACCCCGACAGCTAGTCTGGAGGCTCTTGTAGGGGAAAAAAAAAAAAACAGCACAACACATTGGTTGGAAATGAACATGGACGTTTGGATGAAATGTTTTGTAGGTAAGGGACTTGCTTTCCAACTAGTCTGCAAAATCCTTGAGACAGAGCCATGTACCTATCATCCATAATGCATAGTTTATTTTTAGTATACATTTACATACAAAGTTGATGCTAAGTCCTCGATGAACACTTCTTTCCAAAAAAAGTTTACTGGCTGTTGCAGAGACACGATCTCCATTTAAACGGCATCCGTCATGCTCTGCCTTGGTGGCTGGCCATGCATGTTAAAGACAGCTCCTTCTACCCTGTTTAAAAAGGAGTCCTACCTTCAAAAACTAAGAGCAACCTAGTGATGCTTCATCTTGTGTCATGTCTGGCCAAAGCTACACATCCTTTTATCCCTTTCACTCTTTGATGATCAGATAAGTGACATCCATAGTTACATAGCAATATAATTTTCAGTGTTATATATTAAAAGCAGATACACATTGATGACACAAACATTTGAAGACATGCTGTAATTAAGATTCAGAAAGGATAATACAGATGGAAGAAACAAAAGAAATGGAATTTTAAATGGAACAGGCAAGAAATCCCTCCTTCTGAAGTGATGGTAATCAGAAATACAGAGATGAATTCTTATTGGTTCATATTGAATTACTATTGCCATAACCTGTTATAAAATTAGTTTGATTCTAGGGTAGACCTGGAATAGGCTCAGAAATTCCACTCCAATATGTATAGAAGTCTAAAATATGTAGGCTTGTTACAAACCAAAGCATAACACACCTAGTAGATCCCAGGATGACATCAGAAGTTCAACACCAAACTGCCCATGGAGAGGTCAGAGAACTCTGGACTAGCCTGAGCACGCACTGTCCATGTGAGGATGAGAGCTTTACCTGGAAGATTTCCATGCTTGCTTTGATCTCCGTAAGACTGATTCTTCAGAAGTGAGCCAGAACAAACCAGCCTCCAGGGTTTGCACAAAACAGGGAGAAATGCTTCATATAATCAAGCTTTATCTTGGTCATTCAAAATAACCTTTGAATTGTGGGGCCAATGTTTAGAGAAATGGATGGGATGGGCTACCTAGGATTTAGTACTTGAAAAAAAGGCACACTACAAAATATTTGTGGTGAATACAGCTAAGTATTCAGATTTTTGAGGTAGTTTTCTTAAAACTTGACAATAGCCCAGAACTTGGTCTTAAGTTAGAACAAGAAAGTCACAGAGGAACAATATTTCTTTTAAATTACTCCACGCTATGAGATTACATGGGGAGCAGATGAAGGTGGAATAATAGAGTTCAAAATATTGTATTTCAAGAAGAAATAGTGTTTAGCAGAACTTTTGAACATGTCTAAAAGCAAAAAACAAGAGCTTTGCCTAAACATTAAACATTAGGGGAAGATTATTTGTTCAGTTCCCTGTTTCACGTTGCACAAAGAAATCATAAACAATGGTGCTGGCTTTGCCACATAGAATGCATTCTGCTTTATGAATATAGATGCAAATGTGGGGTGGTAACCATCAGTGTTTATCATTTTACCATTATGATATAGTCTGCAGCTTGGAGGCAAACTGCTTTGAAAAAATGGGCCTCTCCAGTTTCTCCATTCTCCCCCAGAGAAACCCCAGGACCAAGCCGAAGCTTTTCCTTGAGCTTTCCTGTCAGAGCATCAATAGCCAAGTGTCCAATAGTGAAAGGCCCCCAGACCAAATTCATCATGGCCTGAGCAAAGTGAACCCTCACCATTTGGTTGATGCTGTTTTGAGAGACTTGCCATGTGCTGCCAGCGTTACCATTCCAGCTGATCTGCTGTGACTCATCTGAACTGACCAGGGACAGTAGTCATTGCTGAATGCAAGCATTTCACTTCATTCACTGAACTGGGGCCTTCAAGAGCTAGACGTTCTATTGTTTTCTGCCTCCCGGTGCATAGTGGTGGATGGATAATGTGGAAGGTAGAATAAGGCCAAGGAAATTGGAAGCTGGTTTAGTTAACACTGCTTTTTCCCCTCCTGCCTTGCTCTTTCTTTTTGCAATTCCTAGACCAAGGCTTTTCTTATGGTTTGAAGAAACCATTAACAATAACAACTGCTGTTTGTTGAGCACTGTGTGAACTACTTCATCACATATCCTCCAGTTTAAACATTACAGAGACCCTTTGTGGTATTTTACAAATAAACAGAGAGGTTAAGTAGTTTACCTGAGGTCACAGAGCTAATGTGATATCCAAGACTTTATAAATCAAAAGCTGTTACCAACTATGCTATAATTGATTTTCATGAGACACACTGATGTTAACTCCCAAATTCCCAACTCCCAAATTTATCTTCTCATCCCTAGTTCTGCTTAACTATCATCACAACTCCTTTACCTATACAGCACTTTTATCTCCTTATTCTGTTAATTTTAAAAATTAAATGTTTCGCTTTCAGAATTACTCTCAGTGTCTTCATATCACCTGCCACATCTATGGGAAACAAACCAAGGAGTGTTCAGTGGGCAGAGGCTAACTCCCCATTCTCACGAATCTGCTTTGAATTGTACATTATAATTTTGAATTATTTGTCTCAAAGTGGCACCCCTATTCTATTCCAGATTCCAAAAGGCCCAGATGGAAAGCAAACTGTTCAAAAGCCATAGAAAGTTAGAGAGTAATGGGAGGAAAATAGATTATGATGCCTCTGAAATTGCAAGCCAACACATAAGGAAAAGAATGTAAAAAATAAGATCAAAGTGGAGGTCAGGAAGCACTACAAGTTTAAGAATGAAGATAAGAGAAGATGAGTTAGAACAAAGAATATATAAAACAGAAAAGGTCCATTCTGAAGATAAACGTCCAATGAAAGAATAAGGTGATATTCACTCATTATACTTTCAACAAATATACATAGAGGACCTACTATCTTTCTAGAACTGGTGTGCAAATAAGCAGATGAATTCCTTGTCTTCCTTGTGTTTATCCATAGTTTTATTGGAGGAGAGATAAATACTGACCAATAACTATAAAGGGAAAGATTGAAGGCATAAGGAAAAGGGGGCAGCAGAGGATGAGATGATTAAATAGCATCACTGACTCAATGGACAAGAATTTGAGAGAGCTCTGGGAGATAGTGGAGGCCAGAGGAGCCTGGCATGCTGCAGGCCATGGAGTCACAAAGAGTCGTAATGATTTTGAGACTGAACAACAACAACAACTATAAAGTTTGAAGAGTGTTTGAAAGCTCTGCAAAGTGCTTTAGAATCTGAAAGGCTAGTACACGTTGTCCAGCAAAGACTAGGTGGATAAATTACAAGAGCACTGCATGGAAAATGTCAAAAAATGATCTTAATAATGCCCTTTCTCTCCTTCTGTTTAGGCCAGCCTAGATCATTAAGAAGTTCACTGAGTTTCCACCATGACTGATTGTCCTATTTTTATAATCATCTTCTGTAGCGTACTCTGAAGTCTATTTAGGGATCTTACCTTATGATAACTCAGAAAAGAAAATGATGGTGTGTCTGTGTATTTTCTTCTTGCCATTGAAATATCTGACATATTTGGGTGCACAATAAGCAAACACAGATGTGAATGAAGCAAAATAACGGAAGGAAGTAATGACTGAAAACTGAAAGTGAAAAGGCCAGGCAGCAGATTTCATAAAATGATTTGAATACCAAAGGTCAGAGCATAGCAACCCTATGGTTAGGCTCCCACACAAATATCATATTACAGAAAATATATACTGGAGAAGAATTAGAAAGGTGCACAGAAGGGTAACCAAGAAGAAAAACTCTTGCTATGGAACCGGGTTAGTAACTGAACTTTCTGGAAAGAGACAAATGTGAGACGTAAAGCAGTATTCCTTATCCTGAGCCCCAGAAGAGCTGCAGTCACATGGCTGGAAAATAATATAGATATAAGACCAAAAACTGAACCAAATATATAGCTTTAGAATCAATCTGGTTACCTGTGAAGTAATTTGGGAGGTGATTACCAAAGTTGGCCGGAGATCCTATGCATGTAGGATAGCTAACTAAAAGATCTGGGCTAAAGCTTAGCAACCAAAGTGCATGACTGCAGTGAGTATCAAATATGAGAGAGGAAAGAGAAAACTCCTCTGTCTCCAAACTTTTCAAAATGCCTTTTTCTATTGTGGATATATATACAGGGCTGTTGGGCTTCCCAGGTGGTGCTAGTGGTAAAGAATCTGCCTGTCAATGCAGGAGATGCCTGAGACAAGGGTTTGATCCCTGGGTCAGGAATATACCCTGGAGGAGGGCATGGCAATCCACTCCAGTATTCTTGCTTGGATAATCCCATGGACAGAGGAGCCTGGTAGACTATAGTCCATAGGATTGCAAAAAGTTGGACATGACTGAAGCACCTTAGCACACATGCATATGGGGTTGTTAGCAATATTACCAGCTCTCCAGGGCTTATGATAAATACTATCAATTGACAAACAGTTATCAAAGCTGAAAAATAAAATGGAAGCACAGAAAGCAACCCAGAGCAGATTGTCTTATAAAATCAACAGAAAATTTACAATGAAATCAATAGTGATATCTGGCCATGTAGCAAAGACTCAGTATCCTATTCCATGAAAAGAAGAAATTGTCTAGGGTATGGCTAAGTGTAAGTGATCTTCCCAACCCAGGGATCAAACTCAGGTTTCCTGCATTGCTGGTGGATTCTTTACCATCTGAGCCACCAGTGTAGCTCAAGTCCCAGAAACTCCTGCTCTTTTACTGACTGACCCTATTACCTCCTTGCTGCTTCTGTTCTCTGTATAAACTGTCCTACTTCTTAGATAATGAT
Source organism: Neotragus pygmaeus (assembly GCA_006410875.1). Lineage (NCBI taxonomy): Eukaryota > Metazoa > Chordata > Mammalia > Artiodactyla > Bovidae > Neotragus > Neotragus pygmaeus. The sequence continues at coordinate 1,314,834 of SJYV01056326.1, forward strand.
GGGGGAGCTCTTTCCAGCAGCTATCTATCAGAGAATCCTCCTCAGTATTCTCTCTGGACCACAGGAACCAGTGCTTCAGCACTGTGGCTCTGGATGATAGTCTTTAATATGAAACACTGTCCTGCCATTCTTTCATTCATTCTCTCACCAGATATGGTTGATGTACTGTCTGCATGCCATGGCCAAGCTTAGAACTAGACATAGCATGATAACTTATACTAAGGAGAAACTGTTTGGTTAACACTGATTGTGGAATGAGGTGGATCTGAGCAAGATGACTTCTTCCTCCATACCCCAGCACACAGACTTTCTATTATCTGAAGGACCATTTCATGA
>SJYV01056326.1:1315185-1373878 GCA_006410875.1 Neotragus pygmaeus
TTTTTTTTTCACCTGAGACCTGGGGTGGGGACGGTGGGGGTTGTGTTTGGGGAGCAAGAGAGTTAGAACTCCTCTATACCTGGGAAAATGCTAATTCCTGTTTTTAAGAAAATAGGCTAAGAAAAAGCTCAAGGGAGTGTAGGACATCAAAGAACTCTTTTAAAACAACTTTTTTTGACGATTTAAATGAAAATGAGGCAGACATATATGGATTAAATTTTCCCTTTAAAGCAGCCTGAGGTTTAAAGATTAAGGGGAAGAGAGATGGAGGTAAAACGTATTGGGGGGTTTATTATCAGAGTTTCAACTAACCTGAAACTGAGTGAATTAACCCATGATGTGTCCATGTACATTCCAACATACACGTGCATGGGCGCACACNAAAGATTAAGGGGAAGAGAGATGGAGGTAAAACGTATTGGGGGGTTTATTATCAGAGTTTCAACTAACCTGAAACTGAGTGAATTAACCCATGATGTGTCCATGTACATTCCAACATACACGTGCATGGGCGTACACTCGCACACACACACATGTGTGCCAAGGGCTGTGAACCAGTCCCTTCACAGCTGATGATTTATGCAGCTTGCCAGGAGAGAAGTAGGCCACTCCAGCCTTGAAAGCACTTTAGTTTGGTTGTTTTTACTCATGAAGGACATGTTGTCCTGTAATTATTCTGTCATTTCTTAAAAGGTGAAATCCTTAACAGGTCTCTGCTTTATGTGTTGCTGGAATAGTTCTTGTCAGAGCACGTCTGACCAAGTTGGAACCTCATTCCACACCCCCTTGATGAGGAACAAAGAGTAACTGGACATTTTAAAATCTGTTAGAGAATCTAGAGAAAAGAATATTAGTCAGAAGGGACAGAGATAAGATGTAGAAAAATTGCAAACAGCATTCCTATTTCTTCTTTGGGCCCTCAAGACACCTATAAAATACTTTGTAATTAACTTTTTTTCTTTCTTTGTCAACAAAAAAGCATAATTTTGTATCTGTATATGATAACAGAATAGAGTAGGGTAAAAATAGCTAATGTTTAACTCGGAGACAAATGAAAACCACACAACACCAACCCAATGTAAATATTAAAGTTATGTTTTAATACTTAGGAAAATCAAAAGGAGTTGCTGGCATTGATCAGGTTAGTTATGTGTTCTCTGTATTATTGACAAAACTTGCAAGGTTAGTGAATTAAGAAGGAAAAGCTTTAGATCCTCAAATAATCAAGAATTTTACTGTTTCGAAGATCAAATACAATAGCAATGCAACTTTTCCCCCATATCGAAATTAATCTTTCAGTTTGAAAGATCTAGCACTGTGAAATGTTATAGGGCATTTCTGGGTCAGGTCAGAATGAACAGTTAGCAGGCTTATTATCAACTTAAGAATGATATTTTAATTTCACGTACTGTAAAAGTTCTTGCCTTTGCTTAAGTCCACAGGAAAGTCAGATCAATAGGTGAAATGTCTGTGTACTCTATAGCTTTGTATGATTATGAAAAGAGAAGTCTAATTTCTGTGTATGATATAGGCAGCTACCTTCTGGTGAGTTTTCAAGGGTGGGTCTTTCCCAGAGGTTCTTAAACTGTGGTCAGCTATTCACTCATTTAGACCAGCCCATAGAATATGAGGGCTTCCCAGGTGGCACTAGTGGTAAAGAACCCACTTGCCAATGCAGGAGATATAAGAGACACCGATTTGATCCCTGGGTTGGGAAGATATCCTGGAGGAGGGCATGGCAGACCACTCCAGTATTCTTGCCTAAAGAACTCCATAGATAGAGGCCTGGTGGGCTACATATCATAGGGTCTCAAAGAGTCAGAAACTACTGAGCGACTGAACAACAGCAACAACAATAACAGCATAGCAATACAACCACTGATGATTCTATCAGCTACCTGCCCTCTCCCAGAGCACTGCAGTAATTATCTTCCCTTCTTCTCCTCTAACCTCCATGCTCTGAAATCTCTTTTAACTTGAACTTTCGAAAATATGACACAAAACAATCACGGAAGTCAAGCTGAGATTCAGCCAGACACAATGGCTCACGTCTACAGCATAGTTTATGTCTGGGGTCCCTTCAGACTGTTTGTGGCATCAACTTTGATGATCAATATTCTTGATAAACTGATTGTTATGTATTTTGAATATCACCCATGAATGGATACATAGTGATCCATGTCCTGAATTCCCCAGGTTAATGTCACTACCTCTCAACTAACTCTGCCACTGACTTGGTTCAGGCCCTTGTCATATTTTGCAAAGATGATTTCAATAGGCCCTGAATGGGTATGAAGTCAGTTGAGTTCACTATAGAATATAGGCATGCTGAGATAGGCCCAGGTAGGCAAGGCTGCCCAGTAGGACCCTATTATTATAATGAATTTAGAACCTTCGAGAAAAACAAAGCAAAAAATATCCAGGGAAGATAAACACAAAGACAGACACAAAGAGAGAAGTTTTAGCTTAAGAAACAGACCTCTTCCAATGAAGAGGAAGAGGTGATTCTGAAGATGACAGCGTAACTACTCAGACTGTCCTCCTGCCAGCCTCTTAGAAGGCTGAGTCTCAGATAGTCAGTCTCAGTTCCCATCACTCCTCAGTAGGCTTCTACATCACAAACAGGCCTTCAGATTTGGCAATCACCAAATATATCATAGCCTTTCCTGCCTCTGTGCTTTTGAATACATTCTGATCTTTGCATGTGCTTCCTCCCTTGCCTAAGATTCCTTTCTCATGTTCATTTACTGTGAAGTTAGTTACTTCCTTGAACAGAAGTAATGCTATATGGAATACCATGACATTATATAGTTCTATACAAACACAGATGGTAGTTTGACAGAAGTTTTACATGTTGGCAGGCAAAGCATACTCAGAATAAGTGTCCATTTCAGTAAGAACAAAGCACTGCCTCTTCCATGATAATCAGTATGATGCAGTCAATGAGGTAGCTGGTTGATAACTCTAGAGAATGGTACCATATCAGAGACTCTGTATTGGTATCTGCTGCTGGCATGTTGGACACTTAACTGTGGCTGAAGTCAGTTTTGGTGAATGTAAGTCTATGTTCCTGAGCCCATGTATAATCTCCATCACTGTCTCCATGGCCATCTGGTTCATGAGCCCCTTTGTCAATAACAGGGGTGACTGGGGAAAGAGACTTATTGATATTCATAGGATGAGCCATCCTTCCACTTGATTAATAAAATTCTCTCCTATTATAATCACTTTTTGGTGAATATTCATGTGGGACAAATATATCTTCACATTTTTTGGCCATTCAGAGAAGCCTACCATTATTTCTTGTTGCAAAATTTTTAATCATGTTCTCCCAAGTCTCTAACAATTTAGTTAAACCATTGGCCACAGTGCATGAATCTATATAGACTCTTACCTCTTGCCATTTCTTCTTCTAATGTGTCCTACTCGAAGATCTGCCCACTGGCAGGATTCCCTTTATCATGGTCCTTAAGGATGTCCCAGAAAGGGACTGTGGTGCTACAGCTGCTAACTTCTGGGTGGCACCTGAACATCATGAAGACATATCTGTAAATTGGACCAGAGCTTTCTTTTTTTTTTTTTACTTTACTTTACTTTACAATACTGTATTGGTTTTGCCATACATTGACACGAATCTGCCACAGGTGTACATGAGTTCCCAATCCTGAACCCCCCTCTCACCTCCCACCCCATATCTTCTCTCTGGATCATCCCCGTGCACCAGCCCCAAGCATCCTGTATCATGCATCGAACATAGACTGGCGATTCATTTCTTACATAATAGTATACATGTTTCAATGCCATTCTCCCATATCATCCCACCCTCTCCCTCTCCCTCAGAATCCAAAAGTCTGTTCTTTACATCTCTGTCTCTTTTGCTGTCTCGCATACAGGGTCATCATTACCATCTTTCTCAATTCCATCTTTATGTGTCAGTATACTGTATTGGTGTTTTTCTTTCTGACTTACTTCACTCTGTATAATCGGCTCCAGTTTCATCAATCCCATTAGAACTGATTCAAAGGTATTCTTTTTAATGGCTGAGTAATACTCCATTGTGTATATGTACCACTGCTTTNTCTGTGTCTCTTTTGTTGTCTCACATACAGGGTCTTCATTACTCTCTTTCTAAATTCCATATATATGTGTCAGTATACTATATTGATGTTTTTCTTTCTGGCTTACTTCACTCTGTATAATAGGCTCCAGTTTCATCCATCTCATTGGAAGTGATTCAAATGTATTGTTTTTAATGGCTGAGTAATACTCCATTGTGTATATGTACCACTGCTTTCTTATCCATTCATCTGCTGATGGACATCTAGGTTGTTTCCATGTCCTGGCTATTATAAACAGTGCTACAATGAACATTGGGATATATGTGTCTCTTTCAATTCTGGTTTCCTCAGTGTATATGCCCAGCAGTGGGATTGCTGGGTCATAAGGCAGTTCTATTCGCAATTTTTTAAGGAATTTCCACACTGTTTTCCATAGTGGCTGTACTAGTTTGCATTCCCACCAACAGTGTAAGAGGGTTCCCTTTTCTCCACACCCTCTCCAACATTTATTGCTTGTAGACTTTCGGATCACAGCCATTCTGACTGGTGTGAAATGGTACCTCACTGTGGTCTTGATTTGCATTTCTCTGATGATGAGTGATGTTGAGCATCTTTTCATGTGTTTGTTAGCCATCTGTATGTCTTCTATGGAGAAATGCCTATTTGTTCTTTGGCCCATTTTTTGATTGGGTCATTTAAAAAACATGATAAATTAACTATTACAGAAAGGGACACAGATACTGAAGAAAGGGCTCCCCTCTCCACCTCTATCTGTGGCAGACCTGGGTTCTAAGTGGCCTTTCTGGGAGCATGGCATGGTCTGGATGGTGGCCTCCCACAACTGGAAAGGCCAGGTTTAGGAAAGGATCACTGGCCCAAGAATTTGCTGCCATAGCGGCACACATTCGATCAAGGAGGCAGCACAACCCAAATTAATATTATTTTACAAGCTATCACGGCTATGCTATTTCTTAGTCTCCTCCATATTTTCAGGGCTTCCCTGGTGGCTCAGATGGTAAAGAATCCCCCTGCAATGCACGAGACACCAAAGATCCAGGTTCAATCCCTGGGTAGAAAAGATCCCTTGGAGGAAGAAATGGCAGCCCACTCCAGTATTCTTGCCTGGAGAATTCCATGGACAGAGAAGCCCAGTGGATACAGTGCATGGAGTTACAAAGACCTGTACACAGCTAAGCAACTAGCACTCTCTTCACTTCTGTATTTTCAAATGGGACCTCTGGGGTTGTCTGGCTCAGTAAATATTAGTAGGCTGCTGTGGGCCCAGGTTCTGCAGTGTCAGTCTCTTCATTCATGGAAGGTCTGTCCAAGGTGGTGGGTCAAGGGCAGAGGGGAGAAGGTGTCTCCACAGTAAATGAATAAATGCTCAGTAAACAGTAGAGTCTGATTCTTCAATAAATAAAACCCTGGAAACAGTAAAGAAAAAACGTGGGGTGGTGATACAAAGATTAGTTGGAAGTTTAAAAATAATGCTTCTCAGAGTAACCTGGAGAGAAAAAAACAAGCAAGATTCTGGTAGTAGGTCACTGACATCTCCTTTCCAAGTCCTACCACATACCTCCACCATCGCTCTGTTACTTATTGGACAATATCTTACTCTGGAATTTTAACAGAAAGATCATTGAAAAAAGAAGTCTGGGTTAATATCCCAATATTAATATCAATATACCTGCTGCATAATGTTAAGTAGAAATCCCACCTCTAGCACAGAGAGAAGGGAGTTCTTTTTCTCCAAAAGACTCTTCCCAGGGCTCCCTTCATGTCCCTGTTCCTCAGGCTGTAGATGAAGGGGTTCAGCATGGGGGTCACCATAGTGTACATCATAGTCATCACAGTCTCCTTAACAGTAGAATTNGATCAGCAACCTGTTTCTGGGCCGGGCGGGCGGCGCCACGGTGCTCTCAGGCTCCATCGCAGGCCTGGAGGGCGGCTCGCAGCTGGCGCTGCGCCGGGCCACCAGCATGCGGAAGACCTTCACCACGGGGATGGCAGCGGTCAAGAAGAAGTCCCTGTGCATCCAGATTAAGCTGCAGGTGGTGAGTGTGCCCGCGGGGGTGCCAAGGCACTCCGGGAACGCTGGCAGGGGCCCGGGGCCTTCTGGGCTCACTGAGGTCACCCGCGCCCGCTCAGCACCCCACTGGCCTCCGGCGCGGCTTGCATGGGTGGGGTGGGGGCACGGCCCTTCCTCGGTGTTGCCGCCTGTGAGTGGTCTCCGGGGGCCTGGTAGGGGCTCAGCAGTGTCCTGGCCGGGGTGGAGGGGGGCCACCTGCCATCCTGCCCAGAGTGGAGATGCCGGTGCCCCGGTCCCCGCCTCCTGGCTTGGGCTGTCAGCGCCCACTGAGGGCCGATCCTTCCGCTTCGGCAGGACGCCCTCATTGACACCGTGAAGAAGTCCAAACTGCATTTCGTCCACTGCTTCCTGCCGGTGGCGGAGGGCTGGGCCGGGGAGCCCCGCTCCGCCGCCTCCCGCAGAGTCAGCAGCAGCAGCGAGCTGGACCTGCCCCCGGGAGAGCACTGCGAGGCCGGCGGCCTCCTGCCGCTGGACGTGCCACTGCTGCGGGCCCAGCTCCGGGGCTCCCGCCTGCTCGACGCCATGCGCATGTACCGCCAAGGTGGGGCCCTCTGGCCCAGAGCCGCCCCTGCCCCTCCCCACCGCTCTAGCAGGACCCTCGCCCCGGGGTCTGGAGGGGAGCTGCTCCCGTCTCCCGCCGGCCCTGGACCTCGCTCTTCTCTGTCACCGCCTCCTCTAGGGTCTCTCCTTGCATCTCTCCGGCCGGGTCTTTTCTTTTTGCTCTTTCTCTCGATCCTGCTGATCTTCGTTCTTTCGTTCTCTTCCACAGTCCAGCCCTCTTCATCCCCGCCCCACCGCACCCCACATGCCTTGTCCGCACAGCTCTCTCCTTCCCCTCTCCTGGTCTGGGCAGGTCAGCTCTGCCCACAGCTGACCCAGTGTCCTACTGGAGCAGCTGCCTGTAAGAAGGGGCCAGCCCCCCAGTGAGAAATGAGGTGCTAACTCTTTCTGAAGAACTTGAAATTCCCAAGAAAGGTCAGATAGACCCTTTCTATGGACCAATCTAGAAGAGGGGGCCAGAGAGGATGATAATAATAGTAGTTAGCATCCTTAGCGCTTTTATAGTATACCAGATGCTCTTCTAAAGCTACCACACAGATTAACTCATTTAATCCTCACAACAACTTCATGAGATANGGTGGTAACGTACATGGCCAGGAACAGGGCATAGAACAGGTTTTGGTGTTCTGACTCGCTGAGCAGTTGCAACAGGAGGAACTCTGAGACAATAGTTTGATTCCTTCTTGTCATGCTCTGTCTCCAGTAGCTTTAGGAAGAAATAACAATGTCCATGAAAACTTGAATTTCAAAATGAGCATATTTCTATGATATGCGGGCCGCTAGATATATTTGGCAAAAATACTTTATATCATTCTCATCACAATAATTACAATCTTTACAGGACTCCAAATCTCTATAATCAGAATCTCTATGATTGGAAATCATTTATTTTCTTCACTTTGTTTTATTTTTTTAATTTATTTTACTTTACAATATTGTATTGGTTTGGCCATACATTGACTTGAATCCACCATTAGTGTACGTGTTTGCTTTAATATGTAGCAATATTTCGGATTTTTTAAAGAACACTCTTATCCACTAAGTCCTGAGACACAGGTTATATTGGCTTTTCCTCATACCTCCCACTAACTGGAACTGACTTCTGTTTTGTCAATATCTTCAACTTGATTGGTGCTCCTGGGCTTTCCCTAAACATGATTCCCTTGTAATTCTATATATACCAGGAAGAAAAACATCTACTCCAATGGCTTTGATGATCATTTAAGCTTTAGTTGTAAATGTCTGCTTTACCTATGAAACAGTATCCTCAGTTGCCTAATTGTTATCTTCGCTTGGACATTACACCCTCATTTGCAGCAAAGAAACTCACAATGTCTCTTTGCTGCCCTTCCGCCAATTCCNAAGTCACTTAATCTCCTCAAGCCTCAATTTCCTCTTTATAAAACTAGGAGGTTGTGCTAAGTAATCCTCGAGTGCCTTACAGGTCTCACATTCTATCAGTTGAACCTTCAGAATCCTCTGGCTGTGACTACCACTATTCACTTTACTCTGACCAGTCTGGAGAATCTTATGAAATCTTTCGTCCAATTGATCTGGATGCATTATAGCCTCAGAATCGCTAAAGATAGTGTGCCATTTGGTCTGTTTTTCTGAACTGAATTGACCTCTCAGCTTTGTAAGATGTATTTTTCATTGACTTCAATATGGATCACTTAATCCTTGGAAATTAGTCGATGGAATTTGAGCTTGAATTTCCCTGGTATATGGAAAATCTCGTTTCTTAAGTCTCACTTCTGTGTGTTATATTGTAATTTTTAAGAGATCATCATAGCAATCTCCTATTTCATTTAACTCTCTGAAAATCCAAATGGGTTTATTTCTTAAATTGCTAATAACTGTATCCAGTCAGACAAATTATCAAGTATTTGGACTACAGTTGATCACAAACTCATTTTATGTGATGAAGGCAAGAAAAGTACAAAGATTTCCATTTTGAGAATAAAACTGCCGGGGTGAATTACTTGAAATGCAGTTCAACATGATGAAATGCCATAAATTATACTGAAAATTTCTTTGTGTAGGTATTCAGCTCAGTATGCTTTTACTGATAAAGCAGCAGTTCCCCCCACCCCTCTCCTTTTTTAACGGGGTTAACAAATACATTACCCTGGAAAAGAACTGGACTTCTATTAGCCAACTACAGAAGTTGTACAAAAAATTCCTATTGTCTTATTTAGCAGAAAAAATGCCTGGTACCCTCACCTGCTTGATTTCTTTTGGGTCTCTCCTCTAAGGGCAGCTCAAGAGACCAAGTCATACCGCCCATGTTAAAAGCAGAGACCAAGGTGAAAAGAAAGGATTTGTAGATACAACGTAACAAATGTACTGCTTCATAAAGATGCTTTTTCACACAAAAGTCTGGCAGCGCTCAGGCACAGAAGGTAATACAGAGTTCTACCAGGCTGAGCTGGAAGCTCTCAAAGCCTGCTGGATGATTCCCCACACACTTTTCCCCAACTGGGCATGCGTTTTGGCAGTCGGTCCTCTGCTTAGGTTCTGCCATTTGATTTTCAGGAACTTGCTAGAGTATACAAAAGTTAAAAAAAAAAAAAAAAGAAAAACAGGTTTTTAAGTTCCATATGCTTAAGGAGAGTCTTCACCAGTGACCAGCCTCATTCCAAAGAGACCTGTTTGAAAATTTGAACAAAATCTCTGCCGAGTCAGGGAGAAAAGGGCCTCGTTCCCTTCTCATTAGTCACTTGGTAAAAGATTAATCCTAATGAGCTCCTTTCTACAGGCAGGCACACCCAGGCTTTGCATTACATACCTACGGTTTCTCAATATTTAGGCCCAAATGTGTACACTCTGATGCTGATAGATACCGTCTTTCCAGAAACCATTAACCACAGTATTCACTGTAATCACTCAGGGAGGTTAAGGAATGGGGCCCAGTAGGGGGCTGTTCAGAGTTACTGGGGAAGCAGTGATTCAAAGCAAAGTAGAAGATCACATAGATGGAACTTAATGCTTCTAGAAACAGAACAAGAACAGAACCCAGTTCCCTGTTTTTCTGTTTCATCTGTGCTACCCTGCCATTCCTTCCCTCTCTGTCTTTGCTAAGGCAGTTTTCAGCAGATAGTGCTGCTGGCTTAACTGATTTCATCAGTTAGTGGTAGTCACTGTGAGGGAGTTTGAAGTTTTATACTCAAGAAATCAGCATGGAGACAGAACATCCTGGGGCTTGCCAGACCCTGGGAACATAGTCACGTAAGGACGTCTCTGTTCACCCAGGCAAGTGCTACAGTTCACTACCCTTGCACCACGACACACCTCCATGCTAGCCACCCTCTGCTGGGCAACTCGTAGGGAGGCTTGTTGCTGTGACAGTCCTTCAAGGAGTTAGGAGTTGACGCCTAACAATCCTTATTCTAATATGGTTCTGAAATTAAATTTCATTTACATTCCATGACTACGTTGCTTTATGGAAAGATTTTATTTTTTAATCTTTTTTTTCTCACCTATTTCTTGGGACTTTCATGACTCTTGAGATTTAGAAGACAAAAAAGGTTAAACAAACAAAACAAAAACCCGACACAGCATTGAGATAAAGCAAAAAGGGCATATGAAGCAGAGAGAAAATAAATCCAGTCAGTGGCAGTATTCAATCTGAATTTGAATTTAAAAATAAATGTTAATTTGATTGAGTCATGTATCAATATATAGCCATGTACATAGAACAATGCTAGGGGATGTTGACCTAACAAGCAGATCATAAGACATTCTCTCACCTGGAAAGGCTGACATTTTGGTGGAGAAACAGATCAATAACATTTGCTGCCATTGCTTTTGTCATTGTGCCACTCTTTGAGTGAAACTCAAACAGGCTGTGTCACTTTTAATCTTAACCCCCACACTAAGTGATTAAGTACTATTGGTGTTCCCTTTTTGCAGAAAAGGAATCTGAGGCTGAGAAAAATCAAGTCATTTTTCCTAAGAGCACATAGCCGATATAGAAGCAATCCAGGATTCAAGTTTAGATCTTCTAAATTCAGTAATCATGATCTTTAGCATTATGATTTAGTGGCTGGCCAAGGGTAGGATGATAATTCCAGTAAACTGGGTGGAGGGTGGGGCGGGGGAAAGCCTAAAAGAGAGGCAGGAAAAAGTTCTTTGGGAGGACAGAATAAGGAATAATTAATTTTAAATTGTTTAACTGGGAACTTTGGGCTTCCCTGGTAGCTTAGACAGTAAAGAATCCAACTGCAGCACTGAGACAATCCAGAGGGATGGGAAGGGAAGGGAGGTGGGAGGGGGGTTTGGGACCGGGAGACACATGAACACCTGTGGCTGATTCATGTCAATGTATAGCAAAACCCACCACAATACTGTAAAGTAATTAGCCTCCAATTAAAAAAAAAAAAAAAAGAATCCACCTGCATTGTGGGAGACCTGGGTTTGATACCTGGGTTGGGAAGATCCCCTGGAGAAAGGATAGGCTACCCACTCCAGTATTCTGGCCTGGAAAATCCCATGCACAGAGGAGCCTGGTGGGCTACAGTCCGTTGGGTTACAAAGAGTCAGACATGACTAAGCACACAGCACAGGAACCTCAGCATTGCTTGTTGATCCATAGATGTTTCAGTGACTTCAAGAGCGTTTTGAATCCCAGCTTAAAGTGTTTGGTGATTGTTTCAGGAACCGAGGTGCCCTCTCACCTTTCTGACTCAGGGTAAAAGCCTGAGGCTCTGTGACCTTAATGCCCAGCGCACTTTGTTTTGTGAGAAGTAGCCGAGCAGTAGATGTACAGCGGTACCTGAGGTGAACAACCTGTGAAGTCAGAGCGTGGGAACCAAGAGAACATGACGCTGAGACCACAGGGACTTGCGGAAGCAGCAGAGCAGTCAGCTGAATGCTCTTAGCTTCTCCTCCAGGAGAAGGTGAAATCCGTGAGGTCTCTGTAGCTTGTGTACTGTTACAATGTCAGCAAATAAAATAGTACTCTATAAATGTTATCAAATAAGCCCACGAGTTTAAACAACTTTAGTGGACTGGGAAAGAGCTGGCTGTCATCATAGCTTTTACCATTACCACCATTCCCTTTTATTTGACTAAACTTTCCATCATGTATCTCTGACCTTCCTCTGACCTTCTTTATATTTGATTCAAAGTATATCCTTCATTAAGATAAACTCGGCTATTGTTTCATAAGAATGTTTATTTTATCCCCACTTTTAATAATAATTAAGTAAGCATATGTAATTGAATTTGGGTCCCTATTTGATGCTTGACTGCTGACTCCTTTCAAGCTCCACCACTTGTTCCTCTCTCTCTGTTGCACATCTGGGAAAGCTAATAAATAAGAAAGCCTGAGTGCCCCTTCTTTTGGAGCCAACAGCAAGCTCACACAGTGCAAATATGAACAGGAAGCTCAAACTATGCAAATGTGATGCAAGCAAGAGGACCCTGACGCCGTATTCAGTCCATAACCACCATGAACCCCAGGCCATTTACTGTTCTTTGCTCTCAAACTCTTTGGACCCTCATGGGAACCTGCCCTGCATTCTCCAGAATGCCTCATTATGAGACTAATAAAGCTCTCCATATCCTCCTGGTGTCTGTGCAGCATTCGTTTCAACATCCGAACTAAATTTGGGGTTGGGGTGGATCCAGTCTGTCTTTGAGGAGTCACACAATAATCAGTGCAGTAAGCAAGGTATCTAGGCAATAACTTTGCCATTAAAGGTATTTCTTTTCTTGATAAATGGCACTGCTGCCTGCTGACTAGCATGTTCTTTTAGTTGTGGAGTTGCTTGCTGGCAAGCTTGCACATTGAACTGTGCTTCTTTGTACTGTATGTACTGAGTCCTCTTGAACCTAATTTGAAAGTTTTGATAATTAGCATTTAAGGACAAGCGTATTGGATTGGGGTCCTCTGGAAAGTGGCCTAGGGCCTATGTGAACGTCTCAGATTGAAATGTCTGTCTTGACTCCAGTATAAGTCTTAACTGATGCTAAGATAAAGGGAATGACTCTCATCTTGTGATTTTGGGGTTTGTTTCTTAACCAAGTATTGGTTTACATTCTACAGAGCTCTCAGGGGAAAGACTGATGCCTTGTGGAGTACACAGATCTATTGGGTGATCACTCATAGGAAGAATATTCACCCCGTGGCATGTTGAGGTTCATGGTTTGAAAATCAGAGGTCTCACTGGGACCTGAAAAAATGCCTTTGCCATTGCTGTGTCTCAGTCACCAAAAAGATATCCTGATATTGAGGGTTATAATAGTAACACCTGTGACAACCCTGTGGCACAGCCAAGTGGTTAATTCAAATACTACTGTGAGGGAAAACCCGAGCCCTGATAATGCTAGTATTATATATCCTCTAGAGGTTATATAATAGCCACAAAAAAGCAAATGAATACATTTTTAGAAGACTGGATATATGGTAAGGAAACAAAAAACTGACACAGAGTTCCAAATGTTGACCTAATTGGAATTTCAATTTTACTAAAAGAAATTATACATCAAAAAGAGAGTGTAATTAACCTCAATAGTAAAGGTTCTGAATAAACTTTGACATCTAGTGATATATGTCAATTGGCAAACTTTCATGGCTTAAGTCACTATTGGGACTCCTATTACAGTTATACGTGGATATTCCACTAAATTTAAACATAACACTACCTTCAATCTTAGGGGATTTATTGAACATAAAATAGAGTACTCACTAGTATAAAGCAGATTAAACATTGGAACTATTGCTTTGCTTAAATCTCTCAGAGCCATATTACTCATTGCCCTGGACTATCCCATAATGGACACAAAAACTGTAACCCAATTATAATAAATTAGAATTAAATTAAGCCTGTGGTACTTTCAATTGGCTTGAAAAAATGACCTGAAGGATATCCTCACTTTCCATCCCTGATTTAAAATAGTTTAAACACTCAATACAAATTAAAATAAGGCTTTCAATGATTGAAATCTATTATACAAGTCCTATTTAGAGAAAGAGCATTTATCACCACTGGATTTTTCTGTTTAAAAATCCAATTTTGTTTGTTTTTAACCTAGAAAGAATAAATAGCACCTATGATGGATTACAGCCATTTAATGCTGTAGTTCTCATATTCAGTATTATTGAAATTGCTGACCCCATACAATCAGCAACTGGTAAGTTCTAGATTTGGCTAAATTTATCCTGTGCCTGTTTCAACAGACTCTCAGTCACAGGTTGCCTTCACCTTCAAATGGACACAATATAACTTTACCTGGCTACCTAAGCACCCTCCCTTGGTGTTGACAGAAAGTTCAAATCAAGCAAACTGGGATCATTCAAGGAAATCCACACCTTAGCCTCTAACTACATAACCATCATTAAGACAGTCACCTTTCCCTCCTCCTTCAAGTCATTTTCAGGATGGCTTCTGCGTCTGCTTTTTCCAGATAGCCTCATTCTATGATTAACAAAGCTTTTCATACTTACAACTTTTGGTGTATGTATGGGAGCATATGCCATGATATCTGAGCTAAGTTGTGTGAGGAGAGCTCATCCATCTCTATGCAGTGATTATAACACCATACAGTTCTAGTTGATGACTGTTTGGTTTCAACATACTGAAAGCATTGCTCTGTATGTTTTGACTCTTAGTGTTGCTATTGATAATTCTATCATTATAGTTTTATTATAAACTTTTAAAAAATTTGGTGTTCTTAAATTTCTCTATGGTGTGTCCAAGCATGGATTAAATTGTATTTATCATGTTTGAGATTACTAGTACTTCCTGAATCCGACAAATCATATTCACATCAATTTTGAAAGAATTTCTCAATTATCATTTTGTATTTTATTTCATTATATTTCTCCATTCCTCCTGTTCTTTTCTTCTGAACTCATTTGGAATACATGTTTTACTTTTTGTATTTGATCCTCTATGTCTCTTAAACGCTCCACCATATTACCTTTCTCTTTATCTTTCTATGCTGCACTATAATTTCCAAAGATCTGTATTCCTATTTCCTAATTCTCTCTTTAGCTAGATCTAATCTTTTCTTAGTTTTATATTTTCAGTGATTACATTTAATTTTTTTAAATGTTATTTCCCTTTCTTGACATAGCTGCCTAGTCTTCTTATAGTATTGTATTCTTTTATCATATTCTAATTGCCTTTTAAAATAGCTAGATATTTTAAACCCAGTAATTTTATAGTATCTAAATTTATGTGAGAGTAGAATGTATAATCCTGTTTCCTACATCTGAGCACTCTTGTTTATGATGAATTATTTTCTAACACGAAATTTTTTGTAAAGTCTAAGTTGTGAGCTCATTTTGAATAGAAATTTATCTATGAGAATCATATTTAGCACATTGCAGGTCTATCCCTTGATAAATGTTTTTGTGTTTGCTTGTACACAGCATCCCAGACCTGGTATATGGCATATAAATTTCTTATTGTGAGGGGATCCTTGCTCACACTGATAGTATAAATTTTAAAATGCCCCCACTTTAAAGAAAGCATTACATTAAAAATCTAAAGTATGCACTTTTTTTAAAAAAATAGAGTTTATATTCACATAGAAAAGCATATTTATCATTTTCTTATATAAGAGGGAAGGATTTTAAAATCTATGCTATCTGGTTCCAGATTTATAAATGGGGTCTGAGTTTTGCCTCTTTCCCTTGTTAGGACTTCTAGGTATTTCCATTGGTTGCTGAGACTAGTACCCTTTCCTACTAGCACTGAAGTATCAGCTCCAGCTCACTGCACTGCTGGTCAATTTACTATCTATTTTTGAACCATGGGGTTCCCCCAACTTCCTTGTGATCTGGCCTGTGCATTAAAAATGTGTGAAATATAGTTTTTCTAAAATTTATAGATATTTCATTGTTGGGAGAGTTTTCAAGCTATCTAGCCTGTCATTGCTTAGAAATGAAAAAGTATTTCCCACTTTGTGCTATAGTGTGTACCTAGTGTGCTTTGAAAACTAGACAGCATGAGAATGTGGAATATATCAAATTTCAAAGCTGTCTGGGTGCATTTGCACTCATTTATAAAAGAGTGGTATTTCTATGGATTAGCTCAGACCTTTTATGTCACAAAATTCCCTGATGCAAGAAGGAGAATAGCTATATTGGTATATGTATACAGTTGTCCAAAAATGCATATTTATTTGTGTACATAAATGGATAGATATATGGGCAGATATTTCACTTTGGAAACTGCTCCTCTTCAGTTTCTGATTCTCTTATGTAGTTGTGTTTCTTAATTGCTTCTCCTATGGAGTGGCGTTCACCATAGTTTCCAAAGCAGTTTGGAATCAGAGTTGGCGATATTTTTCTGGCACAACCCCAGTGCATTGGAATCTAATCATTCCAGCCCTAACCATTGTACCCTTATGTTTTGTGTGCTACTGATTAGACTAAGGATCCAGTGCTCCATAATGACCACTGAGCTCCTGAATTAATGCTTTTCCTCATGTGCCCAAGTTCTTTAATTGACTTCTTTCTGAGTTTCTGCCCATTGTCTTAAAAATTCCTGTGCTGAGATAGCTTAGCCCTGAATCTGAATCTGCTCGGCTGTTCTGTTTCACAGAACATCTGCCCCATTTGCAAGTATTATGATAGAGGCACTGCAACCATCATTAAACCTCTTGAAGAACTGTTACAAGTATAGACCATCTTGTATTCTCTACCTCCATGAGTTGTCCATTGGCCTGCAGCCTAGGACCTTGACTTGGGAAGCCTGATAGGTCATATTTTCTAAGTTAAATATGCTAGTCATGTTCTTTAGACACCATGCCTTGAATATCTTTTCCCCGTTCATGAAAGATATCACAAATTCTTACAACCAAGTTTTCAGAGAAGTTATTTCAACTATGATGTTATTTCAGCTATGATGTTATTATCAACTATTTGAATATATGAATATATTTCTATATATCCACTTCATTTTACAAACAAAATATATTAAAAACAAGTTGCCAAAACATTCATTATGGCTAATAATTTTTATATTTATTTACAAGTTTGCCTTAGGTATTAGTCATTAAAATAAAGATGACCTCCTTTATCTCTGAATTTTTATTTTTATAATATAGTAGATCATACTTTCCTTGATGATTCTTATTGTGAGCATTTAATTCTTATCTTCATCAACAAACTTAAAGCAACTGCTGCTAAGTCACTTCAGTCATGTCTGACTCTATGCAACCCCATAGACAGCAGCCCACCAGGCTCCCCCGTCCCTGGGATTCTCCAGGCAAGAACACTGGAGTGGGTTGCCATTTCCTTCTCCAAGGCAGGAAAGTGAAAAGTGAAAGTGAAGTCGCTCAGTCGTGTCCAACTCTTGGCAACCCCATGGACTGCAGTCCACCAGGCTCCTCTGTCCATGGGATTTTCCTACACCTCTACAATAAAAATTGACCATTTTAAGTGTACAATCCCCAAACATAGATATTCTCAATATGCTAGTAATAGGATAAAAGCCTTTTTTCAGTCTTCTGTGAGTGTGGCACAAGGTGAGAAAAAAAGAACTCATAAAACTGGTGGGTGAGGGAATTGGGCCAATTACAATGAGGATGTTAAAGAGAAAGGGATGACTTGTGAGAGATTAGGGGAATGAGGACAAAACTGGAAGGAAAGGAAGAGCTTCTGTTCAAAGAAAGGGAAGATATGGTCAGCAAAGAAAGCCATAAAAGGATTGGGAAACATTTGCAATTACCAGGACAAAGTAAGTAGGCAAACACTTCTAAAATGGTAGAGAAGAACAAAGGCTCTGCTGCAGAGAATGAGGGTGCTTTTGGGCGAAGGATGGGGAAGTACTTGGACATAGAATTTGGTGGAGTCTTCTGGCAGACGTTTATTCAACTGAATCTTGTAAAATTTATTTCTGGAATTTAGAATTGGAAAGTTGGATGTAACAGAATATTTAAGTTAAAAAAAAATTATGTAAAATATACCAATAACAAAATTACAAAGTCAAGAGTTATATAACTTTTAAAACATTTATCTTATTTTTTCCTCAGGAAATGATTATAATTCCATCCATAACCATAAGAAAGATTAATTTGAAATTTAAAAAACCTTCACATGCTCAAATTATTCTTAATAATCTGGAGATAGAATGTGTTTTGTGGGAGTCAGAAATAAAAATAAAGCATATAAAAGTATGCCACGAAGTAGAAAACCAGCTGAGGTCTATTCTTTTTCTAAGTCTTAATATCTACTAATCAGCCCACATAAAAGAAACATGTATCTTAATATATTTGTCATAGTCAAACATATCAGTCATATTCAATGCATTTTAAAATATCACCATCTATATACTTTATAAGTGTAATTTAGAAAAACTTTGCTAATTTTCACTTCCCTAATCTTCAAACCCCCAATTCGCACAAAGAACCCTGCAGTCTCACTTCACTTCTCAGCAAAGATTTAATAGCTGAGAACTCTATCATCTTCTCCTATTACTGAGACTTCATTATTTTTACATGCCACACTACAGGACACTTACTAATATACTATTAAGTATTATCATAAATAATTAAAATGCAACTGCACTTGACAAAATGAAAGAACAAAGTGTATTCTGTGTTGCAGTCAAATTGTGTGTATGTTGGCGAGAGTGAACCAAGCACATATTTTAAAAATAGAAAATCAATTACTAAGAGCAACCTCAGTCGGACTGCAATGGGCCTCTCTCTCATTAGTGTGAGTTAGTGAGGTCTTTTTCTGGCTCCTACCTGCCAATTAAATCACATAGTCATTATATCATTATCACTGTTAAATTGGGAAAAAAAAATTAAGTACCAATAGAGCTTTGTCTTTGTGCCAGCCCAGTCCACATAGCCATGCTTTTCATTCCTAGTTGATTTGGTGGATCCAGCATTTTCCCACTTCCTCCCTTGCCCCACACAGTAAGGATTTACTGTCCTATTAATTGGTCAACATGTATTTAGAAGCACATACCATGTGGTCAGCACTATATGGACAGTGTTCAAGATATATCAGTCATGTTCTTTGCCT
The DNA here is from genome assembly GCA_006410875.1 of Neotragus pygmaeus. Classification (NCBI taxonomy): domain Eukaryota; kingdom Metazoa; phylum Chordata; class Mammalia; order Artiodactyla; family Bovidae; genus Neotragus; species Neotragus pygmaeus. Next base: position 1,333,883 of record SJYV01056326.1, read on the forward strand.
TAAGCAGTTTTCAATATAATTTGGGAAATAAAATTATACCACAGAAGAAAAAAAAAGAGAGACTGTATATAATGGAGCTTTAAATTGTGTAGGTCTCTTCTGAAGCTGCATGTTAGATGATGCCAAATTCAGAAAATCTTTTCAGGTTCTATGAGCCTGGATTAAGTGTTAGTTACTCCAGTACTCTTGCCTGGAAAATCCATGGATGGAGGAGCCTGATGGGCTGCAGTCCATGGGGTCGCAAAGAGTCAGACATGACTGAGCGACTTCACTTTCACTTTTCACCTTCATGCATTGGAGAAGGAAATGGCACTCCACTCCAGCGTTCTTGCCTGGAGAATCCCAGGGACGGGGGAGCCTAGTGGGCTGCCGTCTATGGGGTCGCACAGAGTCGGACACGACTGAAGTGACTTAGCAGCGGCAGCGTATGTGTTCTGTGTCCTGCATTTACTCTGTAAAAAATTGCTCATTTACATAGCATTAATGGAATCCATGTACGGTAACTTAACTTCTCTCACTGGAATGATGCGCCTCTTGAGGAGAGGGGCTAAATCTTTGTTCAGAGCACTGCTTTTCCTCCCATGGAGTGCACGGCACAGAAAATATTCAGGAGCATTGTAACAGGTGAGGCTACAGATTATCAGACTCTGAGCCACAGAGGGCCTTGTACATGGTCATGTTTCAGAGTTTGACCTTCAGCCCCTAAACAATGGAAAGGCCAACGAAGGCTTCGTAACAGGCAAAACGGCATGAGTAGATTCAAGTTTGGAAACGAACCTTCAATCCACAGTGTATTGAAGAGGAGAGAAAATGAATGCAGGGAGCTCAGATAATTTGAAATAAACATTTCATTAAGTAAGCAGGGGCAGCCAAAATTAACATGTGTTTTGTGGTGTGATTTACCCAAGTTTGGATAATAGCCAGATTTTCTTGGCCAGTAACATGGAAGTGTGGTTATTGCTCTGTTGCTATGAATCAGCTCATTATTTCTGAAAGTAAACAACTTAAATTATATTACTATCACTTTTGATTACTTTTGATAGCCTGGAGTATATACTGTGTTAGAAGTTGGGGACAGATATTGAAGCAAATTAAAGGTAATACAGAAATATAGTGAAAAAGTTTTACTTGTTCTTTTAGCAGGTGGCTCTGCTGAGATATTCCAAATGGAGCGCTTTGTTTTCTAAATCTATTATTAGTTGCTAATCTTTGCTAGGTGTGCAGTCCAAATTGCTGCATTTCTAAATAGATATTTGCCATCTCCTTTGTTGGAAAAGATGAAGTTATCCAATCAATGTTGGAGAAAATAAAATTAGTTTGAGCCATTAGGATTCCCGTGGTAAACTGGGATTATTTTGGATTTCTAGAGATGTGACTCTGGGCTGGGAGTAGCATGAAATTTTTGTAGGTTGCAGCTAATTCCACCTGATCTTAGCAAGAACAATGGTTTTCTCCTCATGTTACTCTCTGTGTTTTAAGCCTTTCAATGGCACTGCATTGCTCTTTGGATTACTTCCAAGGCTTTAGTAGGGCCTGCCAAGCCCTGCATGGACTGGCTGCCTCCTACCAACTACCCCAGTATCACTTCACACCTTTCTCTCCAGGTGTTCAGGTAAGTTTTTTAAATGTGCCCTTCTTCCTTTGGCACAGGATGTTTGACTACTTCCTACACTGTTCCTGGAATGCTCCCTACTCCATTCCCATCCCCACCTCCAATCTAGCTGTGTAATTGATTCCTACCATTTCTTCAAACCTTGGTTCAATAATTACTTTCTCATGCAAGCTTCTTTGAGACCCTCTCACCACTGCCTCTACCCAGACTAGGTAAAACTGGCTCATTTTATGCCCACATATCACTTATAATTATCTTTCACAGCAGTTACACTTGTGTTTTTAATTAATTTATTTACATCATTATTTGATGGATGTCTCCTCATCAAACTGTGATCTCTGTGGGGATGATAAGTATGCTTGTTTTTGTGCAACATTACATCATCCCTAGAGTAATATAAACCCAACACATAGTAGGTGCTCAATAAATATTCTTGGATAAGTCAATAAATGAATGAATACATAACTCTAGCAATAACCTCTCCATTAATTTCCTTTCCTCTATGTGATCTCAGCCATTTCCTGGAAACTGAATTTTTCCCTGTATTGTACTTGGGATCACCTACTTTCAAGGTTCAATTGTTGATGCTCCCATCGCTGTACATAGACTGGCAGGTGAGAGGATGGTACCCACTGTGGCAGACACTTAATTCCAGGAAGTCATCTATAAACCCATGGGGGAAAATATTTCAGCTTCCCATTATGCTCTCTTGCAGCTTAGAAGAAACAATAAAACAAAAATGAAAAAGGGCCAAGAGGCCCTAGAGAGATCTGTGGTGCACTAGACCTCTTGGCTCCTTTTCTGCCATCTAAGAGATACTCTGGGTGTTATAAGCCTATATTTTACTCTTCTAGATAAAAAAGGTGAGATTTAAAGGAAGTTGGCCTCAAGTAAAAGATAGCAACAGTACTAATACCATGGACAATAAGAGCCTCATAAATTTACTTAAAAGTTCATCTTTCAGGCTTTTCCCAGTGAGATTTCTAGAAGCACCACTTGCTCGCTCACTCAGTTTTTTCAGTCGTGTCCGACTCTTTGCAATGCTATGGACTGTAGCCCGCCAGGCTCCTCTGCCCGTGGGATTCTCCAGGCAAGAATACTGGAGTGCGTTCCCATGTCCTCCTCCAGGGGATCTTCCCCATCCAGGAATCAAACTCACATCTCTTTATATCTCCTGCATGGACAGGCAGGTTCTTTACCACTAGCTCTACCTGGGAAGCCCATAAATAGCATGGATGTTGCTCAAAATTTAGGAGAAACAGGCTTTGTTTCCCTCCTTTGCTGTAAGTGTATATGTGAGACTCCTAACATACTCAAAGAGAGAAATGACTGAAGGGATACAACCTTATAATTCTGTGTTGCTTTTAAATTTGTTCTTTCTGTCCTCTGCATGAAGTGGCTGCTGTGTCAGTTGGGACAGGGACGTCTGGGTCAGACAGTCACTGAGAAATGGAGGTAGGGAACAGGTAATTGTGAAGCAGGCACAACAGGGGACTTGCACCACTGTTTGCTCTGTGGGCCAGAGTTCCTGCAGTTCCTCTGGTTTCTGGCTGTCACAGACACAGCCCCGGAAGCCACGGCTGTGTGGTCCCAGTGAGGGCAGAGAAGGCCTGACTCCAGCAGCATCAGCTGTAGGAAGACACAGGCGCTCTCGGGAGTGGTAGCACAGAGCCAGCCAGGGGCCTGCCGGGGGCCTTGTTTTCAGTCCTCTTTAAAGTTGCAATAAAATGGCATAAAGTAACTTTGAAGCCTCCTTTGAACAATTTTATTGTCTGTTCCCTGTGCCACAGAAGGGTAAAGTTGATAAATTGCTAAATAATCCACTTTTGTATATTTCATTTGAAAACTTTAAAATTTTAAATATTCACTTTATAGCCCTGATAAAGCATGACAGGGACTCAGTGGCTGCCTCCCTGTGCTCCTCTGGTGGTAGATGTGAGATGCTTGGTTTAATAGCACACTAAGGGACTGTCGCTGGCCTGGATTCCACCCTGGCCCATGACTCACTGATTGGAGAGAGATACTACTTCTGGGAAGCAACAGTTTCACATATTTCCAGTGAAGAGGCTAGGCCCAAGATAGAAGTGGAATCTAGTCTTTCAGGGTCGATTGGAGGGATAAATCATACTTATTGGGAAAGAACCACACAGATAGAAGTGGATTCCAGACTAGGTGGGAGGAACCCAACAATATAATTATTTAACACTTTGAGAATAGTGATTGGGCATTATTCATCTTTGTACTCCCAATGATTTGTGTATTACTTGGCACATAGCAGGTACTCAATATTGATTTATTTTTTTGAATAAGTAAATGAATGAAAAACTAACTGAGTAAACCTCCAATGGAATTGCCCTCTGTATTAGTTTCCTAGAATTGATGTAAGAAAGCATCACAAACTATTATTTAACCAACAGAAATTTGTTATCTCAGTTTTGGAGGCTATAAATCTGAGATCAAAGTGTCAACAGATTCCTGCTTCTTCTGATGGTACTAGGGAAGGATCTTTTTCAGGCCTGTTTCTTAGCCTCTGGTAGTTCCTTGGTTTTTGACAGTGTAACTCTTATTTTTGTGTGGGATTCTCCTTGTGTGTACACGTATGTCAGATTTCAAATTTCTTCTTTATCCAAGGATACCAGCCATATTGGATTAGGGGCCCATCCTATGCCAGCATGGCATTATCTTAATTTAACTAATTACATCTAAAATGACTCAGTTGCTAAATAAGGTCACATTCTAAGGTAGAGAAGATGAAGATTTTAGTATATGAATTAGGGGGCACAATTCAATGCAGAACACTTTCTTTCTTACACACTCAGGAGTGGAATTTTATTATAAAAATATTCAAAGAGCACTCATTTGATAGGTATTTTCCTGGATGTCAAGAGTTATGGGTTCTGAAAAAAAAATAAAAGAGAGAGGTGGGTCCTGGACTCCGCTCAGCCATTGACCACTGGTGTAAGTATAAACATGGGTTTCACTGGGGGTAATGAGGCTTGGATATTTGATCCTCAAGTTGCTATTTATCTCAAACTTTGTATAATTTTCTTAGCCATTCATTTGAAGTGCACCTCTCATATGGCCTCTCCTTATTGCCCCTTTCTTATTGCCATACTTTCAGAATTCTATAGTAATGGCGTCCAGCAACATTTCTTTGAAGGATTCAAGAACTTTGTCTTCCTGCTTCAGAGGCTAATGTTCTGAATTCATGAAGTCAGGAACCATGTCTGTGTTTCTTACCACTGAATTTCAACAGCTAACATAGTACCTGGCACTCAATATTCAATAATAGTAAACAATAAATAGGTGCTGAATAAATATTGAATAAATGAATGTACTTATTTCCAAATTATTTCCATAAATTTGTCAATGATGTTCAACTTCCTTTGTGTTTAAATCTTCTTTACTCACTATTCACAGTTTTCTGTAACTACCAACTCCAATGTAACTGAGAGCTCAAAAATCTCTTGTTTAATGTCCATAAATCAATGGTTGTCTATAGATACAATAATTTCCAAGTATCTAAGGGATTATATGAAATACTTAGGGGACTGTGAGGAAATTAATATATAGGAAACACAGTCATTGTATAAAAGCTGACAGGAAATGACATTTATAAATTTCCTTCTATGTAATTTGGTGTTAAAAATTAGCACCTCTCCATGGATGTTTCTTAATAAATCTTATAGTCTCTCTTTCTGTATATCTTTTACATTATTTTATATAATTGGAGATCCATGTATATGTAAAATAAAGAGCATAGTATAAGGTTGAGAATATAGGGGGCATTAATTTCTGTATTACCCTGATGCTTGGGCACAGTGGATCATGTAGTCACAGAAGGTGCACATGAAGAGTCAAGAATAGTGTTCCATGAAAAGTAAAATTTATACACTTTTTTTTGTTATTATTACTTAAGGCCCCAAAGAGATTTGGGCTTTTATATCATTTTCAGAGCTTTGACATTGTTTCTTTCTTTTTAAGGCTTGATATTAAAGCTTGTCCAAAGAAAACGGAGGAAGAGATATTATTTTTTCAGCTACAAAAATAGCTAAGCCAAGAGGATTCTGAATTGTCTCATCAATCCCACCACCACCAACAGGACATTCAGAGGAGGACGTAAAGTGCTAAGAGCAATAACAAGCAAAATTTATGAAACAACTGATTCTAAAAGCATTTTAATAATTGAAAGGATAATTTTAAGTTAGGGAAATAGAACCCAAGGAGTATTTCATTTTTCCTTCCATTTCCGTCTATTCCAAGTAACCCCTTGCTAGTCAAACTGCAGTAACCCATTCACCAGGAATGGGGAAACTTTGAAAAATCTTAGAGGCTACAGAGGTGCCTTCATCTTACTGAACAGTAAATGGAACAAGACTCTTCCAATGACAACGTTAGAAAATTATATCTAGTTTAATTTTTCTCCTACATCTTGGTTTCATTTATGAGACTGTTCAGTTCTCCAGGGCTGCAGTCGAAATCAGGAAAGCCTTTCTGCCAAAGAAGAAAAGATTTCCAGTTGACAGAAATACTGTTCAGAGTGATTGATTTAAAAGTGCTGAACTCATATTCAGAGTCTGAAATCCAGGAACCGCCAGCTGGGCTGGGATTCAAAATTATAAGGATGGAGTGAGTTTCTGAGTTGTGATGCATTAAGTGGTGGGGGCAATTGCTTTTCTCACCTATCTCACAAGGGATGGAGGAAGGGAAACATTTAAGAATTAAGAAAAGAAATCTTTGGACTGTTGAGTGACTGCATCTTGCTCTGCTAGAGGCAGAATCCCACTTTGCATTTAGTAGGGAAACTTTGGTGAGGAATTTAATAAATCTTTTGGTAACTCTGAATTGTTTGAAAGAGGAGTTGGAGGAGATAAAATAAATAATAAAAGAGGAAAACCATATAGACCAGTCACTTTACTAAGGCTGGGCTTACAAAATATGTAGGTGCCTGAGAACATTAATAGTGCTATTTAAAACGGCAAGCCATTTGCAAGGTGTGAACAAAAAAGGAGTTGGTCTACTGGAAAAAATACCCTTTGAATATTCTGCAAGAAATCGTAAGCATGAACAATGGTGCTGAGAGAGAGATTAAGACATAAAATGTTAACTTACTCTTGTAATCGGTGTACTGTGGTTTTTAAAGATGGATTTATCAGTGGTTTGTTGTTTCTTCTTCTTCTTCTTTTTTTTTTCCTTATCCATGCCAAGCTATTTTCTTGCAAGCCATTTTGAAATAAAATATTTTTAAAAGGGACACAGTGTTAAAGGAGATGTATAAATAAGACAAGTGCTAATTACAGTGTCCAAAAAGAATGTCTTTATCCTGTGACTCGCAGCACAACTGCTTACATAGGGAGTTGAGAGAGCTCCATTCCGGAGCTGCACTTTCTATCAAGTAACAGAGTGTAAATCTGGGCAATAAATGATCAGAAGTTACTGTACTGTGTAACTTGTACAATGTTCATAAAAGAAATTAATGAACAAATAAATATTCTCTGATGGAAGAGCTGGCAAATACATATCTCACAAAAAAGCCTCTGTCTTCCACTGGGGAGAATGGCACAGAAGTGACATCTCTTTGAACAGTGTGCCTGGTCTTAGATTAGTACTTGGAAAGTAATCTTGGTGCCTGATCTGAGGTCTGTGACATCGGCCGAACCCCTGTGGCTGTCAATGGGGGACCTGCCTGCGGTGAGGATGCGGGATCAAACTAGACTTTCCTTCTGGTCACAAAGCCACCAATCTACTTGAAATTCTCAGAAACCTAAGTATTGATTTGTATCCACAGACAGAAGTTCGTGGAGCTTCATTCTGAGTGGAAATAACTCTGCAAGCCAGAAAATCTGTAAAGGAAGACAACTTTCCTTAGAAACGCTCAAAAGATGAAAATGCCAGTTACTCTCTGGAGTTTCGGTGGGAGGGTACATACATATCCTGAGCCAGTTTTGCTGAACTGACTTTTCTCATGGGCAGATATACGATGGTTGTATACCCCAGGACACTAAGTCTAAATTCTATGTTATGGCCTTTAAGATCCTGATTAATATGACTAATGTTTCTCATTCCTGATTATGTCCCAGCAATTCCTAATGGAAGTATTTCTATTTTTTTTTTTCCTTGTTGTCTGGCTCTTCCAACTTTTATTCTTATTTTCCTCTACAAAGTTTTGTGCATACTGCTTATTCCTTGACCTTACATTCATCTTCTTCTCCAAGAATACATTCCCAGCCCATCCTCTGTGTGCTTGCTAAGTTGCTTTAGTCATGTCCAACTCTGTGTGACCCTATGGAGTATAGCCCAACAGACTCTCCTCTGCCCATGAGATTCTTCTCCAAGAAAGAATACTGGAGTGGGTTGCCATGCTCTCCTCCAGGGTATCTTCCCGACCCAGGATTTGAACTTGAGCCTCATATCTCCTCCATTGGTAGGCAGGTTCTTTACCAGTGGCACCACCTGGGAAGTCCCTCAGTCCATCCTACAAGGCACAAATTAAGCCCCCCATTTCTTGGTGAAGATTTCCAACTGTTCCATTCCATGATGATCCTTCATTCTTCAAGGTTCTTGGTTTTCAAACTTGACAGCACAGTGAGCAATTTTCTTGGGATTGTTTGACTTCTGTTCATGCTGCTACTACTGCTGCTAAGTCACTTCGGTCATGTCTGACTCTGTGAGACCCCACAGATGGCAGCCCACGAGGCTCCCCCGTCCCTGGGATTCTCCAGGCCAGAACACTGGAGTGGGTTGCCATTGACTTCCCTGGTGACTTCTGTTCATACTTCCTTTCAGAGTACTTCTAAGCCTTTGAGATCAGAGATAGTGCTATACAAGGCCACTGCACTTCTGTGAATCTTTAAGGTAGGCATTTTGAAGTAGTGCAACTTAAAGTAATACTTTATGCACAAAATTTGAAATAATTTAAAAAAATAATTTATAATTTTAAAAAGTTATTAAGAATCTTACAACTTCATATTTTTACATTTAAGCCTTATGAAAGGCTTTAGCTGCTAAAGAGAAATATTCTTTTGTCAGGATCATTTGAGCCATGCTTCTATTTATCTTAAGTCATTTTACTATTTTGTAGTTATTTTAATTTCAATACAATTATCACTTTTAAACTGGAGCCTATTAAAAGTGAATCCAGTCACTTGTCCACATTAATGCTAATAATTAGTACTAAAGAAATATGCCCCAAATAAATAACTTTGAATTACAAGTTAGATTTGATAAGAAGATAGCAAGAAAGCCAAATAGCCACCATAATGCACTGTGAATCACTCTTAGGACAAAGAACTCTGAAAATTTGGAGAGAATATGATGAACAAAAAAGAAACACCAACATTAAACACGTTTTTGGATTCTCAAAAACTACAAAATAATTGGTCAAGGATGATTTTTTAAGTGAAAAAAATAAATGAACCTCCCTGAGTGGTGTGGCTGTGAGATCAGTACCCTTAATCTTCCCCAAAGCTATGAAGGACAGAGATGTATGAATGAATTGTGGCATGCCATCCCCCTGATTGGTATGTCTTACATTAGTTATGTAAATTCTGAAGAATCTCACACAACTCTCTTTCATTATGTTGTTCCCCACAGTATAAGCTTACCAGATAAAATATAGGATGCCCAGTTAAATTTAAATCTCAGATAAATAATAAAGAAAAAGTGGGTATAACTTTTCCCTAAAAAATGCAAGCAATTTACTTATAATAAAAATATTCATTGCCTATCTAAACTTCAACTTCAACAGAGGATTGAGTATCCTCTGTTTTAGAAACTAGCTGAATGATTTACAAGAATTAAAAGACTATTGCTTGTGTGTGAGTGTACAAAAAGGCAGTTTGAAAGATAATAATGAGTCATCTGATACTGCCTTTTACCACTGTGGTCCAAATGCATTTTGGGCTTTTCCTTGAGTACTTATTCATATAATCAACAAATATTTATTGAGCACCTACTAAGAGCCAGCCACTGCTTGAGGCTTGGGAGACTAACAATGAACAAAATGGACAAATATCCTGCTTTTGTGGAGTTTACATTCAAGTGGCAAACACAAACAAAAGGCCTAAAAATTGTGTAGTTTGTCTGATGGTGATGAATTATCTAAAGACAAATAAAGCAGCATGAACAAGATCAGGGGTAGGGAGTGGAGCTATCCTGAAGGAGGTGATCAGGGAAGGCCTCTTTGATAAAGTCCAAGGAAGAAAGAGTTTGAACCATGCTGATATCCAGGATAAGAATATATAGACAAAGAGAATCTAAAAATAACAGTATGCTTGATGCATTCCATGAGTGGTAGGAAAACCAGTGCACCTAGAATGGAGAGAGCAAGGTGGAGAAGAAGGGGAAGGGAAGAAAGAGATAGCAAAGGGGCAGCATTCAGGTTATTTCTGAGTAGAATATACCTGGAATGCAAAACACTAAACTTCCCTAGGGCAAGGACCGTGAACTGGGGAATACTGTTTGCACATGAGAGTGATCTGGCTGGGCTATTTCTCGGTGGAACACGCCTCTGATTTAGCCGGAGGAAGGGCTGGGACTTGTTCTTTCACTGTTCCACTTGGTTTCCTCCTAAAGTTGAAAGTTGAATGATTAGAGTGGGCTTCCTACATCTAAAAGAGATGACATTTGGTTGAAGCCACATCAGCCAGTGCATTATCTAGCTAGAATAGCTAAGAGAATTCTTGCTCCACAGCAACTGATAATCCCTGCTTCTTTAGTAAGACCCATATTTCTGCCCGTGTGTATTGTGTGTTCAGTAGCTCAGTCGTGTCTGACTCTTTGAGACCCCGTAGACTGTAGTCTACTAGGCCCCTCTGTCTATGGAATTTTCCAGGCAAGAATGCTGAAGTGGTTTGAGGTTTCCTACACCAGGTTTGCTGTTTCCTTCCTGAACCAGGAATCAAACCCATGTCTCTCGCATCTCTTGCATTGGCAGGCGGATTCTTGACCACCAGCACACCTGGGAATCGGGCATATTTCTGGCTAAGTCGTAATAAGTTAGAAGTAAATGTTTGCTAAGGGCTTCCCAGGGAGGTAGCAGAGTGGTAAAGAATCCATGAAATGTTTACTAAACTCAGTTCTTGAGCCCCTCAGTCTTTATGTCCATTCATTGGGTTGATGCTATTTGGTAACTACAAAAGCCTCATCATTTCAGTGAGGATGGAAGTTTCCTAATTTGCCCTGTTTTTCATGATATCATTTGTTGATCTGTTCTTCTCTCAAATGTGACACTGTTCCAGAGATTCTTCTAAATTTTTAACTCAAATTGCATCAAGTAACTACAAAGAATGGTCATTAGTTATACTTTCCTTCATCCTTCCTTTCTCACTATAGTGCTATCACTACAGACAATGCTGCTGTTCATAGATAATCCCACACTGTATTCCTTTGTCCTGGTATCTCCTGCTCATCACTAATAGGCATATTTTGACTGCAGAAACAAATAATAACATTTTGACCCCATCTGGAATTTATTTTGTGCATGGCTACAAAACCCAAGTCTTAAATGCCTGTAGCCAGGTAACTCTCCTTGACTTACTGGTGATCTTTTTTTTTCTCTGTCTCTCTTTCTGCCTTTGAAACACATATTTAGTCCTCCTGTTCTTTCCTGCAAATTTCAGTCTCCTAATCTTTGAGCTGGAAGACCTCCAAGGTAGTCCCATAGCTTTCCTCTGTTGATCCATTCACTCTTATTCAGTGAAACTTCTTTCAATTTTTCCCTTCTATAGGATCCCTTTTTTTTTTTTCCTCTGTATAACATGGGAGCTCAATAAATATGGATTGTGTGACTAGTTTGTACAAGTCACAGTGTCTGAGTTTCTTTGTTTAACATTTCCTTGAGCACCATGTCCTTGCAGACACCTATTTTGATGAACTACCTCTCCAAAGCCATCATCATTTACACATTTTTGGCAAATATGCTAAAGTTACAAGCAAAGAGAAGGAGTGAAGTAGAGTGAGGAGAGAGTTAATTATCAGAAATATTCTATGAAGTAAGTGAATCAATGACCCATTCAAATTTAAATTTACATTGTGAGTCACAAAATCTCTATGCCCTCAACGTTTCCTGGTCTGTCCCACATGAGAGATAATTAGCAGATACATTTTAAAAAGCCACCATGTCTCTAATCCACAAAGCTCTTTCTCTTTTGGTAACATTAGTAAAAGAAAAACACATTTATTTTCCTTGCTAAGCTTAAAACAACAGGCAAAGCAAGCTAAGGTTTCTTCCTGCCCTGCCCTGCCCACTCTCTTGCCCTTTCAGCTGAATTACAGTCTTTCTGTTACTCTGAGCGAAAATTAGGAGGAACAGACAGTTACCTTCAAGTAGAGGGCCAGGTTGGGATTTGGGGGCTCACAATTGTTCCCCAGTGGTTAGTCCTTTCATTTCTGGAAACATATAGTCTTCAGATGTATTTGTTCTTCTGCCTCTTGTGGATGTTCCCCAAACCATTCTGTGGTTCTTCTCCTGACTGTGCTTTTCCCTAAATTCTACTATGGCAATCTGGGCACACATCCAACATCAGTAAATGAAAACCTCTTCTCGCAGCCCAGCTTCAGCATTGCATACCGGCAGTTAAAGGCTGTCTTTCCTGTTCCACATCCAAACGTTAGCATATACAATATCAATAAGCTGTGCCTTTCATCTTCTCAACACTGTGGAGGTGTTTATATTTGTGTGGGACATTTAAGCAGTTCCAGCCAATGGGCTTTTACATCGGGCTAGGCCCCAGGCAGGGAGCAGCCTCAATTGGAAACAGGAACTGAAAGTGTTCTTGGTAAAATTCTGTATCTGCCCAAATCTAGCTGTCTAATTCAATGCCTGACCTTCTTTAAAGAGGTCATCCTCAGAATTATGGGGCAGTTTGATAAGCTGGGATATACTAATTTATTGGCCGTTAAAAAAAGAGGAAATTTTATTGTGGATTACTCTGCTTTCTTGAAGATTTTTTTTTATAATTAAAAACATCTGGAAGGCATTTTAATATATCATAAACAAGAGGAAATCCAAAGCACGTGACTTCTAAGAAAATGATGCAAATTGAATTCCTTGCCAAAATTTACTGTAATCTGTTTTTCTTTTTTCCGGGGTGGGAGTTTGAAGGTGGGGGATTCAAGAAAAGAAGGCAAATGAGAATAGCATCAAGAATTCTACAGAGGAAAGAGTTATTTCAAAATTAGTCTACTGCTATTTTTGGCCAGTGTTAGAAGACGTTATACATTGGCAGAGTCTCTAAGATACATTTGGTTTCTTCTTAAAAATTAGTGATTTTCCTGGTAAATTTCTTTATGAAATAAATGAATAATTACATAAATATAAACTAAATTAAGAAGTTGTAATAAGAAATGGAAACATCTTCCAGGGTGAACTTAGGTAAAGAACAAGCTATGCTTAGTATTTTATTCTACTTCTCTATATCTATCATTTATTTGGATAATAGCATAACGAGGTTACATGCAGTTCTAATAGATAGCACCCAAAATTGAGGCCTGCATAAAACGTTGCAATGTTTCTCAATTTGTCTTTCACCAGACAAGGCATAAGCTAGCTTACAATATAAATGATGTATTTTGAGGACTTCTTTATTTAACCCTGGAGATAAATGGAAAATAATCAGTCTCAAGAATTGAGTTCTCTTAATATGGTGGGTAATACACACACACACACACACACACCCCTCCATAAAACAAACCAAACAGTAGCAATGTGGCTTTCTTTATCTGGCTTCCAATTCTTGGATGTACACTTGATAATTTTATAAAAATAACTTTGTGTAGGGCAGAGTATGTTTTTAAGTGTGTAATAATTTATAAAACCTCATTAAACTGCTGTAAACATGTACTTACACAAAGTATGTGAGAGAATCAGTGGTATTTTAAAAGATGCAGGAATCTCTAGTTTTCCTGGAAAAATTCCATATTTGGCATTTTGGAAAAGCATGTGAACTAAAGGGAAACAAACCTCTGTCCAAATTGTATCTTTGCATTTCATAGCAGTAACTTTGAATTTCAAGCTCTTCACCTCTAAAACAGGGAAAAAAAAAGTTACCCATATCTTCTAAGAATTAAATGAGATAATACTTATATATAAAGAATTTGACACAGCTTCTGGGATATAGTGGGTCCTTGAGTGATAACTATTATTATTATTGGTATTAACTGTATTATTATACAAAGAATTTTAGCAAAAAAAAAAAAAAACCCACAGCCAGTACTTAGACTTTTTGTTTATTGTTCTAATTCTTTTTCAGAAAAGTGCTATTCTGCTTTGCCTCTCTCTTTCTGCTCAAGAAGTTGATCAATTCTTTGAATGATTAACTCATCATTAACTTCAGTGCATTTTATCATGTGGGTGTGGGCTCTGCCTCTACCCTTCCAGGCACTGAGGCAGTCACCTTAGGAGACTTAGAGGTGGTCCTAACATCCAAGGAGCTCTAGGTCTATGTAAAGAAGCAACTAACTCAAAAACTCCCATTCATTTAGTGCCAGACATCGTGAGAGATGCAGAAGATAAGAAATGAAGAGGAGCCTCCTGCTTGGTAGGAGGTGTCCAGGCAAAGCTCCTTCCTGGCACAGGAACATAGGTAGAGGTAACAACTAGGCGACTGAGAAGGTCATCATTGTTGACTGTGGGAGCTGAGGTGTGAGTCAGAAGTCAACATATACTTTTCCACAATGTGGAAGACTAAAATAAAATCCATAAAAATAAGTATTTAGAGTTATATTTAAAAATATTGATAAGAAAAATCTTGCTTGTGAAAAAATGTTATGAATTAAGTCCATTAGGAAGTATATAAATCTTACCAGGAAGTTTACATTTTCCAAATAGATGGAGCTAGCTATATGGGGCTTGAGGATGGAGAGAAAGATCTTCAAAGAGGATGGACACTGAAACCAGAGAGACATAGTTCTATATTCTATCTCTAACTGTCCAACATGAAGCTTTGAGCCAGTCATTATAACCTTTCTTAGCTTTGATTTCCTTACCTGCAGAACAGCAATAATGCATATTTAGAGTTGTTATGAGGATTAGCATTAATTTACATTAAGAGTTTGGCAGATAGATAGCATTCAATAAATGATGTCTGTTATTATGGCCATTATTATTATCATTATTAAGAAAGCCAAAGGACTTGTTTAATTTACAACCACTTTCCTGCAATGAAAATATAATTCATATCATTTATAAATTTACACATGTTATTCCTTTATTGTTGTAAGATTAGGTAGTGTTGGTCATTGGCCATGATAAGTAGTGGAAGTTTTAATTATTTCCTATTTTCCAAGAACTTTATTTTAAAAAATGTAGAGTACAGCTCTTTCAAAATGACAACCAAGTTTCATCAAACTTAAGAAAAACTAATGTGAAGAAAAAAGAATCATTTAAAACCTATTCCTGAAGTAGATGATTGTGGATCATATCTACCACTCTTGACTCCTCTGTCTTTAATGGGAGCTCAGAGCAACAGCCTGAATAATATTCAACTACAGATGAGGTGAGCGAGAACAGACTTTTATTACAAAGGAAATTACGAGGCTAATTTGCATTGAGTAGTTTAAACAAGTCTACCAACTACACTGATCTGAGAAAATATTACCCAGAGACAGAAATGGAAGAGACTAGGCTAAGATAATGCTTTTTCATTTTTATATTCATATTTTAGAATCTTATCTTAAAATAGGTTGTCAGATGGGTTAATGGTCCATTTTGATACTAAATACCAAAAAAAAAAAAAAAAAAGCAGTTTATTGAATCTGCACCTTGAAGCAAGCTTCCATAAACCCAAATCTAATACTTGTTAGTTGCACAAGAGGCATGAAGAACATTAAAACCTTCCATGAGAGAAGTATGTTTAGTAGACCAAGGATTCCATCACAAATATTGCTGTGAGCATCATGATATAAAAAATTTTAAAGCAATCAACTGCAGATAAAATATTAATATAACAAAAACATGTTCTGTATTGAGAGAAGGATATGGAGAAGCAAAATAAAATGTACTAGTATATGTAGAATATTAATAGCTGGGTCACCAATTTTGTTTAAGCCTGACATGTTATCTATTGCCTTCATAGGATTCAGAAATGTCTTTTTCTCATTTTGGATCTTGGCCTATGGTGATATTCTTTAGATTGCAATAGCTACTCACATGGTTTATCAATTTGTATTGTCAACCAGTCCGTGTACATACATTTTGAAGAGATATTTAGCTTTTGCTAGTGGAGCCATTTCCAGATCAGAAAGTAAAACAAAGGAGAAACCTCTCAGTTTTATGTTAAGAAATAAAGCAAAAACAAACAAAAAAACTCTCTAGAATTAGAACAAAGTAAATATATTTAGAACAAGATAAATATGCTCAATGATCATTAACTCTAACCTTATGCACTTAAGGTCGACAGACATCATCTAACAGATAAAAAGGGTAAAAAATATTTAGAGATGTTACTCACACTGTCCATGTTAAAGTATTACAGCTGTAAGAGACCATCAGTAAATTTTAAAACAGTGCCCAATTACTCTTTCTTTGTGCTCAGTTACTGATACTATCTGCCAAGCTATAGTCAAACTCAGTAAATAAATAAACCAATAAAACCCTTGGGGGAAAGCCCTTAATCTACAACACAGTGATTTTGTGGCTTGGAAAAAAAGAAAACTTTGGAAAATAAACTTTTGCAGAATAATACTAGGAACTATATTTATCTTTCTACCTATAGTGTTGAAAAAACACAGGCAGTGCAGTTTGTTGATTTAACAGAATAATGTTGAACCAAACCGGGTGCTGATATGATTCTGGAGAATAAAACAGACTCGATCTCTGTCCTCATAGAGCTTATTATATTATTGCTTAATATTCCAATTATCCTTTTTTTTTAACATTCAGGAAAGATAGATATTAACCAATCATCCAATCATATAAACTCTACCTAGAATTTAAAGAGCAAAGGTGTGCATGCTAGGAAATAATGTTGTAAAAGTAGGAAATCTGAAGTCTCATACATAAACTTCATCTCAGTAGTAGCTCTCAATTTCCCAGTGAGTAATAGTACAAATAAGATAAAATTTCTGTCTTTTTCCCTGCATTATAATATTATGAAAAATGAAAAAAAATACTATGAGAGAAAATATGCTATATAAAATCTAGATGTTCTTGTTTATATTTATTTATTCAGCACAGTTTCATTGCATGCTTATTAGACTCAAGAAGAAACTCATCATGGTCCTGCTCACTTTTATATACTTAGAATATAGTATGTTCACTAGATATCTTAATAAAAGACAAAGAATAATAATGATCATGTGGCTGTAGAAGTAAAATGTTCTGAGACTGGGCTCTCAGATGATGAAAATAGATCATTTAGACTGGAGAAATGATCACTGCTCTGAGCCTTAACTTAGAGGTAAGATGTAGGTTTGTGGAAATGGCAAAGGAAGAATCCAGGACAAAAAATTATGCACAGAATCAAATATGCCTTCACATTTGGTCAATTAGATCATCTGTCCCCCAGGTTTTCCCAGGTACTTATGAAGCAAGTGTAAGCTAAGAGGTCAGGATCCTGAGTTATGTTATGTGACAGGCACATTGAGAGACAGGCTAAAGTGGAACTAGAGACCGGCCTATGGCTGATCTTCAGTTTGGGAAGCAAAGACAATCACCAAGGTTTTGATTATGGTCACAGCTGCTCCTTAGGAAGACTAATTTAGCAGCATTTTCCCGAGTTGGTTAAAGATAAGGCAAGGCCTAGGAAGAAGCTGGCCAGGATCAATGGAAATGATAAAGTCTGGAGTGGTGTAAATATTAGAGGACTGAGTAGTTGAATGGACTTAGAAGTTGAGGAAAAGAAAATAGTCCAAAATTAACTCCAAGTTTTAAGCTCAGGTTACTGGGGGTTATGATAATAAATGGTGTGCTGGAAAATGTTCGACAATCAGCTATAAAAAGAGAAAGAAAGAAGGAAGAAGAAAATGAAGCCCTGATTTGTAGGATTTGCCATTATTTGTGGTATAAATATTTCCAGTATGGCCAACCTCAGTGCTGGGAAGAGACACACACAGTAAGCCCTCATATGCTGGTAAGAGTCAGATCTAGCACACCTCTGCCAGTGATGGACATGAAGGAGTGAAGTTGAGGAGCTGAAAAGGGATCTGGGAACCTCAACCCTGCACATACTGAATTTACAGGGATTAGTGGTTGTTCAGTCACTCAATGTGTCCAACTCTTTGCAACCCCATAGACTCCAGAATACCAGGCTTCTCCATCCTTCATCTCCCGGAGCTTGCTCAAACTTCTTCCACCGAGTTGGTGATGCCATTCAACCATCTTGCTCTCTGTTGTCCCCTTCTCCTCCTGCCTGCAATCTTTCCCAGCATCAGGGTCTTTTCTAGTGAGTCAGGTCTTCACTCCAGGGGTCCAAAGTATTGGAGCTTCAGCTTCAGTCCTCCCAATGAATATTCAGGATTGATTTCCTTTGGCGTTGACTAGTTTGATCTCCTTGCTGTCCAAGGGGCTCTCAAGAGTCTTCTCCAACACCACAGTTTAAAAGCATCAATTCTTCAGCTCTCAGCCTTCTTTATGGTCCAATTGTCACACCCATACATGACTACTGGAACCTTTGCCAGCACAGTAATGACTCTGCTTTTTAATATCTGTCTAGGGATTAGTGAGAGAATATCAAAATTGCATGCATGCATGCTAAGTCACTTCGGTGTGTCCAATTTTTTGTGACCTTATGGACTGTAGTCCTCCAGGCTCCTCTGTCCATAACCTTCTCCAAGAGATCTTCCCAACCTAGGGCTTGAACCTATTTCTCTTATGTCTCTTGCATTGGCAAGTGGGTCTAAATGGTAACATTTAGTAAACAGTTGGAAATCTGGATTGTAGTTCAGTGACTAAATCAGTTTTATTTATATATATATAGGGGTTCTGTGCACATAAATTATATTAAAGGTAAAGTAAACTACGTTAGTAGAGAATTCAGGGAGAGAAAAATTAGAAATAATGACAGATCTGAGAAAATATCTGATTTGGGGAGCAAGAGGAGGCAGGAAAAGAATAGTCTGGAGAGGTAGGAGGTAAATCAAAAGAGTGTTCTATTCTAGAAACCAAGAAAATGCACCTTAAGAGGGCTTGGCAAAAGGTGCCAAGGGTGGCAGCGAGGTCAAGGATGATTAAATTGAACTAAAAGTCTTCATAAAAGTCTTCTAGATGATTCTCTTTAGGCCACTAGGACCCTGAAGGATGCAGTTTCAGCAGAGCTGTGGGTTGAGAGAGTTTCAGCAGTGTATATCTTCTCATTCTTTTAATGTATTTGGCAGCCAAAGGAATGAAAAAAAAAATGAAAGGATAGCTCTTGTTTTTCTTTTCTTGAGCTATTACTATTTGAATGGAAATTTAGCTGTAGCATTAGAAGAAAAACAAACTCTCATAAGAGTCACTAGTAGCAAAAATGGCTTTAGTCCAAAGTTAAAGGCTTGTGAGCCCCATCGGGGTTGCCCTTGGGCTGCCCAATACATGCTATGAGCCTCACTTAGTCAAACCACTTGGGAGAGGAGAGACTCTCATGGGTAAAGCAAACAGAAGCAGTGGAATAAGCCAACATCAATCCCATGAAGAGGAAGAATATGACAAAGCATTTGCTTTAGGAAAAATATAGGGGTAGGGAGAAAGAGGGAGACAATGCCAAGAATAAATATCTGAAAAAAATACATTTTTCTAGAATTACTTGTGTTGTTCAGCCAGTTTAAAGCTTAACAGAGCAAAATTGTCTTCTGAGCCCACAATTCTTATTTTCCAAGTTGTTCCCCATGTTGGTTTCTTCTTGCTTGGAATAGATTATTTCCTCATTAACACATTTCCAGATTCTACCCAAAATGTGAAGTCTAGTCCACATACTTCCTCCTTGATATCTTCTGTAACTCACAGTAGTTTCAAGATGCTCAAACTACACTCCACTGTCTATAAAATGCATAAAAAAGAGGAACAAATATCCATTAAATACCTATTATAAACAGTGCATGTACATTGACAGTTACTCCAAGTCTTGCATTGTACAATATTCTGATTATTTCGTGTATACATCCTCTCATTCTCTTAATATATTTGACATATTAAATGATATAGTTTACATTTGGAAAGTTCAAATCTTATATTGTCCTTTTGTAAACCTTTCTTTCCTATACAGGGAACAGTTATAGGCTAGTTAAAAAAATATTAAATGATTCTTATTGAATTGGATTGAAATTTTTAAAAAAAGTTTATTCATTGATATCTTTATGTATAGTACAACATAGTAACTCTTGTGCAGCTGAAGATAAACTACAGTATATCTTTGTTTAAAACACTGTGCTTTTTTAAAAGTAGGTTCTGGAGAAAAGGAATGGTTCCTCTAAGAAATGAATTTGGAAACAAGTGAAAGATAAGAGTAATTTATCAATATCATCAATTCAGCTGTAACAAGGATAAGACCTTTTGAAATAAATTAATTGACCCTCCCCCATCCAGCCAGAGGCATTCATTATCTGAGGCAGGATTTGGGTTATTAAAGCAGGGATACAAAAAGGAAAAAAATCGGTGTTCTAGGAAGGCTGTTGTGTTTATTTTTTATCAGTGTGTAGTGAGACAAAATTTATGAATAAGAATTTGTGGCAAAAGAAAGTGGCTTTCTAAATTCCAAGAGCTACTTACTTATACAAATTAAACTTTGGAGATATGAAAATATGCTTTAGTATATATATAAAGAAAAAAAAGTGTAGGGAAAGCTCAACTTCAACAGAAGAAAGCAAAAGATATGGTCCTGATGGTGATTCTGAGAGAATTCAAGGGGAGGAGGCAAGAATCCTAATTATGTGTCCTGGCTTTCCCCTAAAGAAGTTGCAAAAGGTAAGAGGGAAGGTTTGAAAAAATTTTCTGTACTAGATGTTTCAGATGTAGCTCAGGAAAATGACAGAGCTCTGAAGAAATACCTCAGATCAGAATGATGGTGACCATATGGAGCCAACTAAGATGTTTGTTTCTAGGATGTCCTTTAAAAATTGCTGTCCTGGAAGTGATTAATCAGAGCAGAGTCCAGTCACAGGCTGGCTCACATCAACATCAAGGTAACCTCTATAGGGGAGAAAGGGCTGTATGGCCCACTGAGGAAGAATGGAAGGGATTCAGTTCAGTTCAGTCGCTCAGTCGTGTCTGACTCTTTGCGACCCCATGAATCGCAGCATTCCAGGCCTCCCTGTCCATCACCATCTCTCAGAGTTCACTCAGACTCACATCCATCGAGTCCGTGATGCCATCCAGCCATCTCATCCTCGGTCGTCCCCTTCTCCTCCTGCCCCCAATCCCTCCCAGCATCAGAATCTTTTCCAATGAGTCAACTCTTCGCATGAGGTGGCCAAAGTACTGGAGCTTCAGCTTTAGTATCATTCCTTCCAAAGAAATCCCAGGGATGATCTCCTTCAGGATGGACTGGTTGGATGGAAGGGATAGTGGGGAATAAATCTAGATGTTCTTTAAGAAAGTAGGAGGCACAAGAAAGTAGTTGAATTGAGAAGCAACAGATGTTCAATGAGACCACCATAGTGAGACTAGGAGCAGATGAAAGGAAATTAGCCAGAGCTTCTTCAGAATCAATAAAAGCTGAGGTAAAGCTGATAGACCAATGGAAACTGAGATAGATTTATCTTTGACATTTACAAGCCATAAATTTCAGTAATGTCATTACTGAATGCCACCCCAATCCCCATCACACACCAAGAAAAAAAAAAAAAAAGCTATATTAACAACAATTCAGTGGGCACTAGTGCCATATGGCTAGTAACTAAAGAAACCAGACTGCCTTTGTCACATCATAGACCAGCAAAGACATGAAGGACATGTAGACCACCTTTCTCTTTGCAAGCAGAATGCTGAAGCTTTTCCATAAACTTAGACATCATCTTGAGAAAAAGGACTGAAAGAAGAGAAATACTGCTATGAAGAAGTTTACCTTTAAATTAACAGAATATTTTCCAGAAGGCTGCTTAAATGCAGAAGTCTGCGATTCTTTTAATTACCAGGTTTAGGTTTGTATTTACTTATACCCAGCAGGATGGAGGGCTTGAGCATTAGTCATGGCAAATGAGTAGCAGCATTTCTTTTTTGCACGTTTTGAATCACAGACTACACATTTTGATACATAAACTAATAGGAGAGTAACAAAAATGTTGGAAAACATGGTTTTGAGAAAGCTATTTTTTAAGTTGTCATATTTTATTGTCATTTTTTTAATTTACAGTGAAAAGTAGGTAAAAAAAACAATTGGAAATAAGACAAGTTTTCCTTTGTACAAGAAAATAGAGTATGTAGTGCGATATGAATAGCAATGGTAAAGCAAGGCCAATCTCACATCACAGGATTAAGTTATTAAGATGAGTGCTACTGCTTGGAAACGGAACACAACCCACATTTCAATACCTGAAGCATCATAGATGAAAGGAAAAAGTTTGTTTTCTAAAATAAGCAAACTGGGATTAAATAAAGTAGATTAGGATAAAGTTTATTACTAAAGTTTTAGCTTCTAGAAAGTTGTGTTTATTTAAATCTTGCTCTAAACTGTGTCCCTCTTTTGATATACTGTGGAAATGATAAAATGTAGCAATCTATCTGGGCTTCCCAGGTGGCACTAGTGGGAAAGAACCCACTGCCAGTGCAGAAGACATGAGACCTGGGTTCAATCCCTGGGTTGGGAAAATCCCCTGGAGGAGGGCATGCAACCCACTCCTGTATTCTTGCCTGGAGAGTCCCATGGACAGATAAGCCTGTTGGGCTGCAGTCCATGAAGTTGCAAAGAATCGGACACAACTAAAGTAACTTAAGCAAAAACATGAAAAACAATTTATATATTTTTATTTTAATAAATGTTTTATAAGTAAAAGGTTAATTGAGGGAAAACATATACTGTATAAAATTCAGAAGTGTATGACAGTGCAGTGCCTTGTGGGACTTCTCAGGTGACTCAGTGGTAAAGAACCCGCCTACCAAAGTAAGAGACATAAAGGGTGCAGGTTTGACTCCTCAGTCATAAAGATTCCCTGGAGGAGGGCATGCAGCCCACTCCAGTATTCCTCCCCGGAGAATCCCATGGGCAGAGGAGCCTGGCAGGCTACAGTTCCTAGGGTCACAAAGAGTTGGACACGACTGAAACAACTTAGCACACACGCACAGTGCCTTGTAGAACGGGCTCATGTCGGCAAGGCAAATATTATCAATAGCCTGTTGGCAGATACTGAAACAGGACATGTAGTTTCAGGGAGGTATCCCAAAGCTGTTGGGTGGCAACAGGTATCACTTTAATAAAGACATCATTTCATAAGTAATCTGTTTAGGATAATTATATTATCATAGAAGTTGAAATCTTTTCAATTTGAGATTTGGGTTTTTTAAGATATAAAATAAGACTGGAACTGTTTCTTTCTGGCTGAAAACTCTCAGTTTATTAGAAAAAACTTTGCTATATTTACTTGTAAGATTTATATTTATTATCGCCTGTGTCTTCTAATGCTCTTGAAAAAGTCATTCATGTTTATTGTTATATTACTTTTATGAAGAAAACAGCTACTGCTTCATAGCGCTGCAAATACCATATAATGCCACATCGTTTTTCAAATAATAAAATATGGAAATAACTTGATAATTATATCTGCTTCTTTAAAATATTCTCCCTCCCAATCCATGTCCCTCCCCCTCAAAAAGAATTTCCCACAGTTATGCTTTAGGTGTAAAAATGTTATTACAATAAAGCTGGAAGCATTAAAAGGAAATACAAGCTATAATATGGATATAAAAACATGTTCAACTTAACTAGTAATCAAAGGAGAAGTAAAAACATGATTTCAAATTGTTGCTTGCTGAATTTAACAAAAAGTTGTGTGTTTTGTTTTTATTATTAATACTTATACTTGCCACTGGGCTCTAAGAGAGATACTCTTATTTACTGTTGGTGGAAGTATGAGTGCAAGCACACATGCTAAGTTACTTCAGTCGTGTCTAATTCTTTGTGACTCTATGGCCTGTAGCTCCAGGCTCCTCTGTCCATGGGATCCTCCAGGCAAAAATATGGGAGTGGGTTGCCATGCCCTCCTCCAGGAGATCTTCCCAGCCCAGGGAGCGAACCTGTGACTCCTGCATTGCAGGCAGATCGTTTACCACTGAGCTATCTGGGAAGCCCTGGTAGAAGCACAATTTGGTGCAATCTTTCTGTAAAGTACTTTGAAAATATGTATGGAATATCAACAAATGTTCATGGAGTTTGAGCCACAGTCTCCATACCTAAGAATCTAAAGATATGTCAGGGAATCATGTGAAAGCACTTTCACTGAATATTGTAAGGGAGAAAATGGAAACTGTCTAAATGTACAAAGATATGAAGCTAATTAAATCAAAACAGAACTGTTTTTGTTTGCCCAATTGAAAAATGGCAATATGGGCTCTTGAATTCAATTCTCTACTTGCCAACATCAGACTTGACCCAAGGGGCCATTTCATTCTGGCATTAATTCCTTTGTTAATGATGTAATAAGTTGTTGAGTAAGAACATTTTCAAAGGATATATATATATACAAGACAACAGAAAATGCTCACCATGAAAGTTTTGTTGGTGTGGGTATATTTGGGAGGGGGAGAGAAATAATCCAAAGTGCTAACAGATTTTAACTTTCAGTGGTAAAATTTTCTTAACTTTTCTCTTTTTAACATTTCTTCTTTAATATTTATGAGTTTCACAAATTTCCTACCAAAAGGTTCATTCGTTTTAAAATCAGAAAGAAAATAAAATGATCAGTACTGAAGACAAAATAAATTCTAAAAACTTCATATCTATTATATTTTACAAATAAAATTTATTTCCCCAGATTCAACTGTTTGTAAACAATATCCTATTAAATATTTTCATAAAAATAAAGTTCAGATACTTTCAAAAATTAAGTTAGATCTCTGTCTCTAAATCAAGAATAGTAAAGGTAGTATTTCACATTTTATAGTAATCCACTTTTCCAAAGAAGTTACATATATGTGAACCATCTGTCTCTTCTCCTTCAACTTGATTTCATGACTGAATCAGAGAATCTGAGCTGCAAGAACCCTAGGAGTCAACCAATTGAAATCCTGCTTAGTGCAAAGGAATTTATCATAACCTGTCTGTGAAAGTGAAACTGTTAGTCATTTCCCATGTCTGACTCTTTGCAACCCCATGGACTGTAGCTTGCGAGGCTTCTCTGTCCATGGAATTCTCCAGGCTAGAATACTGGAATGGGTAGCCATTCTCTTCTCCAAGGGATCTTCCTGATCCAGATTGAACCCAGATATTGTGCATTAAGGGCAAATTCTTTACCATCTGAGCCACTAGGAAGCTTGAGAGAGGCTCTATTCAACCTTGTAAATGTTTCTAAAGCTCATGACACCACAAGGATTTTTCATCTGCTGGACAGTTTTAGTGGTTATAAAGTCCTAATATTAAATGAAAACATGTCAAAAGAAAGCAGTGGCTACTAATCTCGAACTTTCTTATGTAAAAAGGAATTGGCCATTCCCAATCCTGAGTGTCCATTTTTCTAAAACTGGTCCATAGACCACCTGCATGAACCCACCTGATAATTTCTTTTGAAATGTAGATTTCCAGACCCTACCTGACACCTTCTGAACCAGAATATCTGTAGGTGGAGCCAGGAATATATATTTTTCACTAGCTTCTTACTGATTCTTGGATGTCTGGGTGGATAGAAGGTCCTTCTGAGAAGGAATGAACTCTTTTAGTTTCTTGCTTTGCTTTGGAGATGGCCTTTGTGAGCTCCTGAATCAGTTTTCCTTTAGTCATCGAACAGGGCTTGAGGGCCATTTCCCCCTCCAGTGTCACTACTCTTGTAAACTCCCACTTGTTCAACATCATTTACTGTGTCAGGCACTATACCTTGTGCTGAGGACACAAAAATTGAGTACATGTGGTCTTTGCTGGTAAGGAGCTCATTGCTAGGCATAGCATCCTCTGGTCTACGTAGCTGACAGGTTGATCTTTCCTGGTATCAGGTTTTGATTATTTTTCCTCTATACCTTTCTCTGGAAGATAATTCAGTTAGAAAGCTCCTATTTCAAGAATACATACTTGGATTTACTTTTCTAAGAATTGGTCTCTAGTGATTAGAACCCATTCTGTCCCTTCATTTTGGAAGTAGTTATATTCTTTTTAAACTGAAGTGAAATTTATGTAACATAAAAGTAATTATTTTAAAGTGAAAAATTCAGCGATATTTAATACATTCATAATATGTAATCACCATCTCTGCTAGTTCTAAAACATTTTTTAAAAACCCAAAAGGATACATCATAGACATTAGGCAGTTTCTCCCCATTCACTGTCTACTTTGTGAATACTTTCGCTAGTTTCTTTTCGGTTTAACTTCTCATACCTCTTACTCTCTGCCCAGTTAAGACTTTTTATGCTAAAAGGTAGTTTCTGACTTCATCAGCACTTATTTTGTTTAGTGTTCTATATTGTAGGCAGCTGATATCATCTGGTTTTTTTTTATTTCTGGTCATGGTGGAGAGGTCTGACAGACTGTGGTCCACTGGAGAAGGGAAGGGCAAACCACTTCAGTATTCTTGCCTTGAGAACCCCATGAACAGTAGGAAAAGGCAAAATGATAGGATACCAAAAGAGGAACTCCCAGGTCAGTAGGTGCCCAATATGCTACTGGAGGTCAGTGGAGAAATAACTCCAGAAAGAATGAAGGGATGGAGCCAAAGCAAAAACAATACCCAGCTGTGGTGTGACTGATGATAGAAGCAAGGTCCGATGCTGTAAAGAGCAATATTGCATAGGAACCTGGAATGTTAGGTCCATGAATCAAGGCAAATTGGAAGTGGTCAAACAGGAGATGGCAAGAGTGAACGTCGACTTTGGCCACCTCATGAGAAGGGTTGACTTGTTGGAAAAGACTCTGATTCTGGGAGGGATTGGGGGCAGGAGAAGAAGGGGAAGACAGAGGATGAGATGGTTGGATGGCATCACTGACTCAACGGACGTGAGTCTGAGTGAACTCCGGGAGTTGGTGATGGACAGGGAGGCCTGGCGTGCTGCAATTCATGGGATCACAAAGAGTCAGACATGACTGAGTGACTGAACTGAACTGAACTGAAAGAGTAATTAATTTTTTATCATTTTATTTGACTTTTCAACATCATTTGATGGGACTGACCACACTCTTCTTGAAACGTTTTCCTCTTTCAGTTTCTTAATACACTTGTGTGTATGAGTGTGTGTGTGTGGTTAAAAAACACATGACATAAGATTTACCCTCAATGATTTTTTAAATGTTTAGTATTCTTAGTTGTAAGCACAAAGGTATATAGAAAATCTCTATAACATTTTCATTTGCATGACTGAAATATTATACCCATTAAACAGCAACTCATCATTCCACTTCCCAGCAGCTCCTGCAACCACCATTCTACTTTTTACTTATATGAAATAAATACCTACCTCATATAAGCAGAATAATGTAGTATTTATCCTTTTGTGACTGGATATTTCACTTAGCATGGTGTACTCAAGGTTCATTTACGTTGTAATGTATAGCAGAAATGTCTTTCCTTCTTCTCAGCTGGGTAATGTCCCATTGCATGTATATACCGATTTTGTTTTATTCATCTTTCAGTAGACATTGAGGTTGTTTCTGTATCTTGACTATTGTGAACAGTGGTGCAATGAACATGGGGGTGCTAACATCCCTTTAATAACCTTTAAAAATTCTTTTAAAATAGCCTTTTAAAANCGTGCTGCAATTCATGGGGTCGCAAAGAGTCAGACACGACTGAGCGACTGAACTGAACTGAACTGATGTAAAACATACAATGGAGTTCTGGAGGGAAAAAAAATGCAACTCAGGTATTTTGAAATCCATATGTAATATGGAAAATATTTTAAATCAGTGTAATTATTCTCTTCTAGGTTATGAATTTGGTAATTCTTAGAAAAATACTGTTTTAAAAATGTAATCAACTATACTTACCAAGGGCCTATGACATGCTAGATATATTTCTAAATTCTGGAGGTAAACCAGAGAGAGAAAAAAGAAAAGAAAAAAGTCTCTGTCCACACGTAGCTTACAGTAGTAGGAGAGATGGAAAATAAAGCACAGATAATAAAATATACAGTGTATCATTTTATATGTCTTAAAAAGAAATAAACCAGGAGAGGGGACATACAAAGCCAGTAGTTAGGGGAGAGATTCAATTTAAAATACAATGGTTAATAAAGACGATGGATAAGGTGCATATGAAGGAAAGCTTAAAGGAGAGAACCTTGGATACATTTTGCTGGAAGGCTCTTTCAAGAAGAGGGAATAGTAGATACAAAAGGAGGCAAGAAAGAACTTACTGTGTTCATGGAATGGAAAGGAGTCCCAGAGACTGGAAAAGAATACTTCTGTCAGATGGTAATGAGAGCTAAGTTCAAAGATCAAATGCAAAAGGGTATTAGGAGTGTCTTGGCTGATGTCATGGGTGGTTGCAACTTTAAGTAGATAAAATGCCTCACTTGAAAAAGTTGGCAAGGAAGCAAGCCTTACAGGTTCTGGAGGTAATAGCCTTCTAGACAGGAGGAATATCAAGTAGAAAGGCTCTAAGTCATGTGTCTGGGTGGTTCAAGGAATAGGAAGGAGACCTGATAACTAAAATGGAATAACCAGCCTGGAGCATTCTTGATGTGCTTAGTCGCTCACTCATGTCCCACTCTTTATGACCTTGTGGACTGTAGCCCACCAGGCTCCTCTGTCCCTGGGATTTGTCAGGCATGAGTACTGGAGTGGGTTTCCTTTTCTTCCTCCAGGGGATCTTCACAACCAAGGGATCAAACCCATGTTTCCTGTGTCTCTTGGATTTAAGATAGATTCTTTACCAGCTGAAACAGCTGGAAAGTATACTTGGAGATGATGATAAAGTGAAAGCAAAATCAAATGCATGGGTACATAATAAAATCTAACTTATTATTTATGGATATAATGGAAAACCACTGCAGGTTTCTTAGCAGAAGAGTGGTTTTGTTTGTTTATTTTTCCTTAGAAATTAAAGGGATTATTCCAGTTATTGGATTTTGAATAGATAATAGGTGATTAAAGGACAGATCAAGGCGAACAATTAAAAATAATCCAGGAAAGCCCTGGGGAAAATCCTGCAATAACCCAGGAAACACATGATGATGGCTTTCATGAGGTTATTTGTGAAAGAGATGGAAAGATGAGGTTGTATTCTGGATATATTAAAAGCATAGCCTATAGCCCACTGCCTGTGGAATATCAGAGGAATAAAGGAGTAAATTGCACCAGAAAGTAGTAAGTTGAGTAAATAAGAAAGATTTACTTTCAAAGAGGCAGTTACTTTAGCCAAGAATTATCTTTCTTTGTGAAACAACTGAAAAACTAGATGGAATACATGAAATAAAAGCTTTCAAGATATTTACCATTACTAATGAAAGACAAGGATACTTGACAGAGAAGAAATAAATAAGATGAATCACACATTGCCTTGACTTGCTCTCTGGAGAGAGCTGCCATGTTGTAGCCCAGAGAGAGGTAACCTAGATAAAGCCCAGTGTTTTCTCCCATAAGTTGAGAAAAAACAGACTGGGGTTTTGAGAAGCCAAGGAATTAGGAGTTTCTGAAAGAGAGTAAATAGCTTCCTGGGGTACTCTCTCAGCTGTTTTAAATTCTTTTTAATAAAAGAAAAAGTATTGGGCTTCCCAGGTGGCACTAGTAGTAAAGAGCCCACCAGCCAATGCAGGAGACAGAAGAGATTTGGGTTTGATCCCTGGGTCAGAAAGATCCTCTGGAGGAGGACACGGCAACCCACTCTGGTATTCATGCCTAGAGAATCCCATGGACAGAGGAGCTTAGTGGGCTACTATCCACTGGGTCACAAAGAGTTGGACATGACTGAAGCAACTGAGCATGCAAAAGAGAATAACAGATAGGAGAGAACTGTCTAGAGAGGAAGTTCCAGAGATCTCTAGAAGGAAGGCTCCCCTCAATGTTCAGCTGTGTACTGGCAGGTACAAATGTATGAGGAAACTCTCTGTAGCTGGAAAAGTAAACCCCATAAAAAGTTTAAGTACTTTGGGAAACAGTTTAGTCATTATTTGGATTTTTTCCAAACCCAGAAAAAGAAGAAAATAATGCCCAAAGCATACACAGAAAGAAGTAAGTTTTTTTTCCCAGGAAGAGTAGTAAATCCTCATAACTAATGGTGGATAATATATACACTCACAAAGATTTTTGCCTCAGTAATAGCACAAAATTAATTCTAGACTGAACAATTTTCTGCCC
The DNA here is from genome assembly GCA_006410875.1 of Neotragus pygmaeus. Taxonomy (NCBI): domain Eukaryota; kingdom Metazoa; phylum Chordata; class Mammalia; order Artiodactyla; family Bovidae; genus Neotragus; species Neotragus pygmaeus. The sequence continues at coordinate 1,363,836 of SJYV01056326.1, forward strand.
CTGTCTAAGAAAGCTAGAAAGCAAGACTTAAAAGCGTCCAAATTTTTCCAAATAGTTTAACTATACCATAGGTCATAGCCGAAGAATATTTATAGAGATCTTATCCAGCACTCAACAAAGCAAAATTTGCGATGTCTGGTATACAATCAAACAATACCAAAACATGTCAAGAAACAGGGAAACACAATTCCTAATGAAGAGAAGAATAAATTAATCATGAAATCACACAGATGATGAAACTAATAGAAAAAGGATATTAAAACATTGTAACTGTATGCTACATGTTCCAGAGGGTTAAGAGGAAACTGAGCATGCTAAGTAGAGAGGAAAGAAGATATGAGAAAGGCCCAAATGAAACTTCTCAGCAGAAACTACAATTCTGAGATGAAAAACAACAATAACAACACTGGATTGGATTAATTGCATGTTAGACATTTCAGAAGAAAAGATAATGAGCTTGAAAATACAGAAACAGAAATTATTCAGAACTCAGAGGGAAAAGAAACTAAAAATAATAAAGGAAAATGTAATCAAGCATTAGTGATTTGCAGAAATACTTTAAACATTCTGACACATGTAATAGGAGCCCCAGAAGGAAAGGGAAAAGAAAAGGCAGAAAGGATAAGAAAAAAATACATATATTTGTAGAAATAACAGCTAAAATATTTCCCAAAGTGCTTAAACCTCTGAAACTACAGATCCAAGAAGCTCAATGAACCCCAAGCATAAGAAAGTTGAAGAAAACTATGTCAACACTCATCATAAATTGCTTAAAACCAGCAATATATTAGGCTTATGGGGTGGCTCAGACGGTAAAGAATTCTCCTGCAATGCGGGAGATCTGAGTTCAGTCCCTGTGCTGGGAAGATCCCCTGGAGGATGGAATGACAACCCACTCCAGTATTCTTGTCTAGAGAATCCTCATGGGCGAGGAGCTTGGAGGACTACAGTTCATGGGGACACAAAGAGTCAGACATGACTGAGCAACTAAGCACAGAGTAATATGCAAAAACACATTTGGAAAATTACATGTAGAGGAACAAAAATAAGATTTATTCAGACTTATTTTAGGGGAAGAAAAAGAATGCAGGCCAGAAGACAAAGGAATAATATCTTTAAAGCACTGCAAGAAAAAAAAGCTAACTAGAATTTTATACCCAGGTAAAATATCTTTTGAAAATGAAGAAAGAGTAAGGCTTTTAAGATATACAAAAGAAGAAAGAAATCATCACTGCCTCACCTGCACTATAAGAATGGTTAAAGGAAGTTCTTCAAGCAAAAACAAAGTTATACCAAAAAGGAACACTGCATCCAAGACTGAAAGACTCCTAAGATAGTAATTATATAGGTAACTATGTATATTTTCTTATTTTCTAAATCTCTTTGAAAGATAGTTGCCTATTGAAAGGAAAAAACAAATGAACAATGTATTATGGGATCGCTAACATCTATAGAAGTAAATGTATAAAAATAATAGAACATGGACAGGGTGGGATAAGTTAAATTGTATCACTGCAAGTTTCTGATACATTAAATAGCATAAAATCACTTGAAAATATTCTGTAATAAGTAAATGACACATACTATAAACTAGTCAAATAAAACACACAAAACAGAGTTATAGATAATAAGCCAAAAAAGCCAATTACTATTAAAGAGAAATTTTAAAATGGAAAATAAAAAACATCAGATAACTAGAAACTATTAGAAACATTCTTTACCATCTGAGCCACCAGAGGGTACATCAGTGGAAACATGGTAGATTTTAACTCAGCCACATCAACAATATTTTAAATACCCCAACTAATCCAGGTCTCCCACAGTTCAGGCAGATTCTTTACTAGTTGAGCCACAAGAGAAGCCCAAGAATACTGGAGTGGGTAGCCTATCCCTTCTCCAGCAGGTCTTCCCAACTCTAGGATTGAATCGGGGTCTCCTGCATTTCAGGCAGATTCTTTACCAACTGAGCTATCAGGGAAGCCCATAACTAAAAGGCAGGGATTATCAAATTGGAAAAAAAAAGACCTTGCTTGCAAAAAAAAACATTTGCAGTATAAAGACACAGACAAAAGGAAAGGAGAGAAAAAGTAGATATGATCTGGTAATACCAATCAAGAGATTTTGGAGTAGTCAAATTAATATCAGATAAAGTAGATTTTAGAGCAAAAAATATTACCACGGATCAAGAAGTACATCTTACTAATGAGATATGGGTGAAATCATCAAGAGGATATAATAATGGTTGGATGGCATCACTGACGCTATGGACATGAGTTTGAGCAAGCTCCAGAAGATAGTGAAGGACAGGGAACCCTGGCACACTGCAGTTCATGGGGTTGCAAAGAGTCAGACATAATTTAGCAATGGGACAGCAATAACAAATGTCTATGCATTTAATAACAGAGCTTCAAAATATATAACATAAAATCCATAGAGCTATAAAGAGATATAAACAAATATTTAATTATAAATAGAGATTTTTAACACTCCTTTCTCAATAATTGGAAAAGAGACAAATAGAAACCAGTGAAGACATATATTTGAACACTGTATCAACCATATAGATCTAGTTGATATTTTAAAAACACCTTATCTCAAAACAGAAAAATACACACAGAATTTACCAAAATAAGCCATGGTTTAGGCAATAAAATAAGTCTCAAGAAACGTAAAAAATACATACTTTCTGACTACAATGAAGCTGTATGCAATGTAAGTGGAAATCAATAGTAGGAAGCTCTCTGGAAAAGTCCCCAAATATTTGGAACTAATTAACATAAGTGTAAATAACTAACAGGTAAAGTAAGAAATCAAAATGGAAATTAGAAAGTGGTTTGAAATCAATGAATATGAAAACAAAACATAAAAAATTTGTGGGATGCCCTACTGGTGGAAATGAAGAAGGAAGTTTATATTACTAAACTACTACTAAATTACTGTATCTACATTGGAAATAAATAAAGGTATAAATCAGTAGCCTTGGCTTAAGGAATTATTAATAGAAAAAAAATAAACAAAAGTAAGCAGAGTAAAGGAAATAATGAAGATCAGAGCAAAAATCAATTAAAAGTTTAAATATATATATCCGGGAGTTGGTGATGGACAGGGAGTCCTGATGNGCTTAAGGAATTATTAATAGAAAAAAAAAAAAACAAAAGTAAGCAGAGTAAAGGAAATAATGAAGATCAGAGCAAAAATCAATTAAAAGTTTAAATATATATATCCGGGAGTTGGTGATGGACAGGGAGTCCTGATGTGTTGCAATTTATAGGGTCGCAAAGAGTGAGACATGACTGAGCAACTGAACTGAACTGAAGATTAATAAATCCAGAAGCTGGTGTTTTGAACAGATCACTCAAACTGATAGAACTCTAACAAGATGATCAGAAAAAAGAGAAAAGATTCAAATTGGTAATATCATGAATGAAAGAGGTAACATCACTACACTTTCACAGATATGAAAAGGATCACAAGGGAATATTATGGCAGCTTAGTATAAATAAATCTGACAACTTAGGAAAAGAGAAAAATTTCTTCCAGTCACAAACTATGAAAGCATAATAAAAAAGAAACAGATAATGTAAATGGTCTTATATGTAAAAAGAAATTGTTATGTAGTTAAAAACCTTCCCATAAAGAAAACTGTAAGCCTAGATGACATCACTGGATCACTTAAAGAAGAAATAATACCAATTTAGCACAAACTCTTTTAGAAAATTGAAGAGAAGGGAATGATATCCTAGCTCAATTTGTGAAGCCAGCATTATGCCAATAAGATACCAGGAAAATAAACAAAGAAACAAAAAACAGCTACAGACCAAAATCCTTCATAAACAAAGATACAAAAATTTAATCCATACATTGACATGAATATGTATGGCAAAGCCAATAGAGTATTGTAAAGTAAAATTTAAAAAATAAATAAATTAATTTTAAAAAAATTAAAAAAAATTTAATCCAACGATATATAAAATGGAAATACACCATGACCAAGTGATGCTTATACCATGAATCCAAGACTGGCTTAACATTTGAAATCAATACATTAGGAATACGTGAGCATTTATTCAAATTGTTAAACTGCATCAATGAAAAACATACCTCTAACATTAAAATCCATTATAATCTTGAAAGATTGAATGCATTCTCCAATCTAGTCCAGTAAATGGGAAGAATGCATACTATTGTTATTTTGATTCAAATTGTACTGAACACTAGATAGCAAAATGAGACAAGATATTAACTTATCTAGCTTAGATAGGAAATAGCAAAACTCTCCTTATTCAATGACACAATTGCTTACGTATAAAATATTATGTAACAATGAGATACAATGGTATGGACCTAACAGAAGCAGATGATATTAAGAAGAGGTGGCAAGAATACACAGAAGAACTATACAAAAAAAGATCTTCATGACCCCAGATAATCACAATGGTGTGATCACTCACCTAGAGCCAGACATCCTGGAATGCAGAGTCAAATGGACCTTAGGAAATATNTGGACATGAGTTTGAGTAAGCTCCAGGAGTTGGTGATGGACAGGGAGGCCTGGCATGCTGCAGTCCATGTTGTCACAATGAGTCGGACATGACTGAGCAACTGAACTGAACTGAACAATAAGTTAATTTATCAAAGTTTCAGGACACAAGTTCAACATACAAAAAGATCAGTATATTTTGATATGCTAGCATTAAACAATTGAAATTGAAAATCAATATCATTTACTAAGTGTGTATACTAAGTCTCTTCAGTTGTGTCTGACTGTTTGTGATCCTACGAACTGTAATCTGCCTGGCTCCTCTGCTAATGGAATTCTCTAGGCAAGAATATTGGAGTGGGTTGCCATGCCCCTTTTCAGTGGATCTTCCCAGCCCAGGAATCAAACCCATGTCTCCTATGTCTCCTGAATTGGCCAGCAGGTCCTTTACTGCTAGCACCACCTGGGAAGCCCCTTTACAAAGCATAAAAATACAAAATAGTTAGGAATGCATACATATACAATAATATATGAATAATTTTTATATTGAAAACTAGATATAATTGAAAAACACTATGTAAATAAAGATATGGATCATAGATCAGTATATTCAATATTGTTCAGATATCCAATTGTCCCTCAAATTGATCCAGAGATACAATACAATCCTAATTAGAATTTCAGAAAAAATTTTCAGTGTTGACATTAACAAACTGATTCTCAAATTCATGTAGAAATGCAATGAACCTAGAAAAGCTAGAATGAATTTGAAGAAAAATAAAATTGAACAATTTATAGTATCCAGTTTCAAGATTTGTTAAAGATATAATATTCAAGACATAGATAAATGTAGAACAGAAACTGATATCAAATAGAATTCAGAAATAGACCCACATATACATGGTCAGCCAATTTTTGACAACAGTGTGAGGTAACTCAAGGAGAAAAGATAATCTTTTCAACAAATAGAACTGAAATAATTGGATATCTCTATGTAAAAACAGACAGACTTCAATTTTTCCTTTGCATTATGGAAACATTAACTAAATATGGGCCTTAATATAAAATCCAAAACTATAAAAGCTCCAAAAAAAAAAGGAGAAAAATCTTCATAATCTTGTGTTATGCAAAGATTTCTTAGCTACATTAAATGCAAAATCCATACATTAATAAATGATAAATAAAACTGAATCAAAATTTAAAACTTTTTATTTGAAAGAGAATGAAAAGCAAGACAGACTGGGAAGAAATGAAACTCAAAAATAAGGGAAACAAACAATACAGTGAAATATAAGTAAAAGATTTAGATAGCTGTTCTGCTGCACCTCATAGGCCTACAAGACCTTTGCTCGCCTAGTTTCAAGACTGAAGAAATAACTCAGTGTTTCATAGAGACAATGGTTTAATGGAAGGGGGAGCTGACACTCTGAAGCAAAGTGTCTTAGAATGACACCCCCTGTGTGTGGATTGTCGCAGGTAGGACAGGGTATGGTAGCAATCTTTTCTCCCAGGGAAGGGGAGATTGCCATTTATAAGGATACTGACATCAGATGGGCTCATTAGTTACCAAGGAAACCAATAGATAGGCACACATTCCTCACCACTCCTTTGTTAAGAACAATTATTCACTGGGACAAGTATGCAGGAAGGTCAGTCATGTGAGTAGGGTGCAGGTGTAGCAGACCCTGGACAGGCAGGATGTACAGAGAGTAACAGAACAGCTATCCTGAGTACCTTGACCGCACAATAGCTATTTCACCAAAGAGGATATATGAATAAAAAATAAGCGTATAAAGTATGCTTAACATTATTAATCATTAGGGTAAAAAAGATTAGAATCAAAATGATAAACCTCTAAATACCTTTTCAATTAAGTTCAGTTACTCAGTCATATCCAACTCTTTATGACCCCATGAACTGCAGCACACCAGGCATCCCTGTCCATCACCAACTCCCAGAGCTTGCTTATATCATGGCCATCAAGTTGGTGATGCCATCCAACAATCTCATCCTCTGTCAGCCCTTTTTCCTCTTGCCTTCAATCTTTCCCAGCACCAGGGTTTNCAGCACACCAGGCATCCCTGTCCATCACCAACTCCCAGAGCTTGCTTATATCATGGCCATCAAGTTGGTGATGCCATCCAACAATCTCATCCTCTGTCAGCCCTTTTTCCTCTTGCCTTCAATCTTTCCCAGCACCAGGGTTTTTCCAATGAGTCAGTTCTTCGCATCAGGTGGCCAAAGTATTGGAGTTTCAGCTTCAGCATCAGTCCTTCCAATGAATATTCAGAACTGTTTTTCTTTAGGATGGACTGGTTGGATCTCATTGCTGTCCAAGGGACTTTCAAGAGTCTTCTCCAACATCACAGTTCAAAAATATCAATTCTTCAGCACTCAGCTTTCTTTATAGTCTAACTCTCACATCCATACATGGCTACTGGAAAAACCATAGCTTTGACTAGACAGATCTTTGTTGGCAAAGTAATGTCTCTGCTTTTTAATATGTTGTGTAGGTTGGTCATAACTTTTGCTCCAAGGAGCAAGTATCTTTTAATTCCATGGCTGTGGTTACTATCTGCAGTGATTTTGGAGCCCCCCAAAATAAGGTCTGTCACTGTTTCTATTGTTTCCCCAGTTATTTGCCATGAAGTGATGGGACTGGATGCCATGATCTTAGTTTTCTGAATGTTGAGTTTTAAGCCAGTTTTTACACTCTCCTCTTTCACTATCAAGAGGCTCTTTAGTTCTTCTTCATTTCTACCATAAAGGTGATTTCATCTGCATGTCTGAGGTTATTGATATTTATCCCAGCAATCTTGATTCCGGCTTGTGCTTCATTCCACCCAGCATTTCTCATGATGTACCCTGCATAAAAATTAAACAAAAGGGTGCAATATACAGTCTTGATGTACTCTTTTTCCAATTTTGAACAAATCTGTTGTTCCATGTGCAGTTCTAAATGCTGCTTCTTGACCTGCATACAGATTTCTCAGGAGGCAGGTCAGGGGGTCTGATATTCTTATCTCTTGAAGAATTTTCCACAGTTTGTTGTGATCTACACAGTCAAAGGCTTTGGTGTAATCAATAAAGCAGAAATAGTTGTTTTTCTGGAACTCTCTTGCTTTTTTGATGATCCAGTGGTTGTTGGCAATTTGATCTCTGGTTCTTCTGCCTTTTCTAAATCCTGCTTGAACATCTTGAAGTTCACGGTTCACGTACTGTTGAATCCTGGCTTGGATAATTTTGAGCATTACTTTGCTAGCATGTGAGATAAGTGCAATTGTGCGATAGTTTAAGCATTCTTTGGCATTGCCTTTCTTTGGGATTGTAATGAAAACTGACCTTTTCCAGTCTTGTGGCCACTGCTGAGTTTTCCAAATTTGCTGGCATATTGAGTGCAGCACTTTCACAGCATCAGCTTTAAGGATTTGAAATCACTCAAGTAGAATTCCATCACCTCCACTAGCTTTGTTCGTAGTGATGCTTCCTAAGGCCCACTTGACTCTGCACTCCAGGATGTCTGGCTCTAGGTGAGTGATCACACCATTGTGATTATCTGGGTCATGAAGATCTTTTCTGTACAGTTCTTCTGTGTATACTTGCCACCTCTTTTTAATATCTTCTGCTTCTGTTAGGTCCATAAAATTTCTGTCCTTTATTGTGCCCATCTTTCATGAAAAGTTCCCTTTGTAATTCTAATTTTCTTGAAGAGATATTTAGTTTTTCCATTTTATTTCTTTCCTCAATATCTTTGCATTGATTACTGAGGAAACCATTCTTATCTCTCCTTGCCATTCTTTGGAAATCAACATTCAAATGGGTATATTTTTTCTTTTCTCCTTGCCCTTAGTTGCTCTTTTTTCAGATATTTGTAAGGCCTCCTCAGAGAACCATTTTTCCTTTTTGCATTTCTTTTCCTTGGTGATGGTCTTGATCCCTGTCTCCTGTACAATGTCATGAACCTTTGTCCATAGTTTTTCAGGCACTCTGCCTATCAGATCTAATCCCCTGAAACTATTTTTCACTTCTAGTGCATAATCATAAGGGAATGATTTAGGTCATACCTGAATGATCTAGTGGTTTTTCCTACTTTCTTCACTTTACATCTGAATTCAGCAATAACTCGTTCATGATCTGAGCCACCATCAGCTCCTTGTCTTGTTTTTGCAACTGTATATAGCTTCTCCATTTTTGGCTGCAAAGAATATAATAAATCTGATTTTGTTATTGACCATCTGGTGATATCCATGTGTAGAGTCTTCACTTGTGTTGATGGAAGAGGGTGTTTGATATGACCAATCAATTCTCTTGGCAAAACTCCTTCAGCCTTTGCCCTGTTTCTTTCTGTATTCCAAGGCCAAATTTGCCTGTTACTCCAGGTGTTTCTTGACTTCCTATTTTTGCATTCCAGTCCCCTATAATGAAAAGGACATCTTTTTGGAAGAATTAATTCTGGAAGGTCTTGTAGGTCTTCACAGAACCGTTCAACTTCAGCTTCTTCAGCATTACTGGTCAGGGTATAGACTTGGGTTATTGTGATACTGAATGGTTTGCCTTGGAAAGGATCAGAGATCATTCTGTTGTTTTTGAGATTGCATCCAAGGACTACATTTTGGATTTTTTTGTTGACCATAATGGCTACTCCATTTATTCTAAGGGATTCCTGGTGGCTGGCTTGGGGGTTGCTTAGGCGACCTACAGGTGGCTGCGATGGCGCACATAGCACAGCTGAGAGGAGCTACCACACGTCTGAGGTCAGGGCAGAAGCCGGGAGGACCCCATGCCCGAGAGGCGGCCGCCAAGAGGAGTTACCCCATGTCGGAGATCAGGGGCAGTGGCTGGGAGGAGCTACCCCATGTCCGAGGTCAGGGGCAGCAGCAGGAAGGAGAAACCCCATGACCAGGGAGCAGTTGTTGCACGGGCGCAGGAGGGCCTAGAGGAGCTATTCCATGTTCAAGGTCAGGAGGGGTGGCAAAGAGGAGATACCCCTCATCCAAGGTAAGGAGCAGTGGCTGTGCTTTGCTGGAGCAGCCGTAAAGAGATACACCATATCCAAGGTAAGAGAAACCCAAGTAAGACAGTAGGTGTTGCAAGAGGGCATCAGAGGGCAGACACACTGAAACCATGATCACAGAAAACTAGTCAATCTGATCACACAGACCACAGCCTTGTATAACTCAATGAAACTAAGCCATGTCATGTGGGGCCACCCATGATGGGAGGGTCATGGTGGAGAGGTCTGAAAGAATGTGGCCCACTGGAAAAAGGAATGGTAAACCATTTCAGTATTCTTGCCTTGAGAACCTCATGAACAATATGAAAAGGCAAAATGATAGGATACTGAAAGAGGAACTCCTCGGGTCAGTAGGTGCCCAAAATGCTACTGGAGATCAGTGGAGAAATAACTCCAGAAAGAATGAAGGGATGGAGCCAAAGCAAAAACAATACCCAGCTGTGGGTGTGACTGATGATAGAAGCAAGGTCCGATGCTGTAAAGAGCAATATTGCATAGGAATCTGGATGTTAGGTCCATGAATCAAGGCAAATTGGAAGTGGTCAAACA
>SJYV01056326.1:1375535-1394342 GCA_006410875.1 Neotragus pygmaeus
TATGTAGGTCAGGAAGCAACAGTTAGAACTGGACATGGAACAACAGACTGGTTCCAAATAGGAAAAGGAGTCCGTCAAGGCTGTATATTGTCATCCTGCTTATTTAACTTATATGCAGAGTACATCATGAGAAATGCTGGGCTGGAGGAAGCACAAGCTGGAATCAAGATTTCCAAGAGAAATATCAATAGTTTCAGATATGCAGATGATACCACCCTTATGGCAGAAAGTGAAGAGGAACTGAAAAGCCTCTTGATGAAAGTGAAAGAAGAGTGTGAAAAAGTTGGTTAAAGCTCAACATTCAGAAAACAAAGATCATGGCATCTGGTCCCATCACTTCATGGGAAATAGATGCGGAAACAGTGGAAACAGTGTCACACTTTATTTTGGGGGGCTTCAAAATCACTGCAGATGGTGACTGCAGCCTTGAAATTAAAAGGTGCTTACTCCTTGGAAGGAAAATTATGACCAACCTAGATAGCATATTGAAAAGCAGAGACATTACTTTGCCAACAAAGTTCTGTCTAGTCAAGGCTATGGTTTTTCAAGTAGTCATGTATGGATGTGAGAGTTGGACTGTGAAGAAAGCTGAGGGCCAAAGAATTGATGCTTTTGAACTGTGGTGTTGGAGAAGACTCTTGAGAGTCCCTTGGACTGCAAGGAGATCCAACCAGTCCATCCTAAAGGAGATCCGTCCTCAGTATTCATTGGAAGGACTGATGCTGAAGCTGAAACTCCAATACTTTGGCCACTTGTTGTGAAGAACTGACTCATTTGAAAATACCCCGATGTTGGGAAAGATTGAAGGTGCGAGGAGAAGGGATGACAGAGGATGAGATGGTTGGAGGGCATCAGAGATTCGATGGACATGAGTCTTGGTGAACTTCGGGAATTGGTGATGGACAGGGAGGCCTGGCGTGCTGTGATTCATGGCGTCACAAAGAGTCGGACACGACTGAGCGACAACTGAACTGAACTGAATAAATTGCCTTCTTTTGTGCTAGGTGCTATTCTATGTGCATTATAAGTATTGACTTATTTAGTCTCTGTGGTAGTTCTATTCATTGTATATGGCATTATCGATAGCCATCTTTGGGCTTCCCAGAGGGCACTATTTGTAAAGAATCTGCCTGCAGTGCAGGGGATGTAAGAGATGTAAGTTTTATTCCTGGGTCAGGAAGATCGCCTGGAGGAAGCAACTGACTCCAGTACCCTTGGCTGGAGAATATCATGGACAGAGGAGGCCAGCAGGCTACGGTTCATAGGGCTGTAAAAAGATGAATACTCCTGAAACGACTTAACACATACCCATCTTACATATGACGAAATTGAGGCACAGAGAGCAGCCATTTTATAAATGCAGAGCTTGGGTTTCAACCCAGGGGGTCTGGCTTCAGGGATACAGCTCTGTTTAATCTTGCTTAAAAAGAGAGTTTATTTTGACTACTTCACAGATTCAGTGACTGTACCATAGAATTTTTCTTACTGCCTACATGTTGAGTAGATTTTTGCATGCAGATTGGTTCCTTACTGCCTTTTTATAAGATAATACTTAACACATAGTAAGCACTGCTTTCATCACACGGTGTCCTGCCCACCAGACTCCTGCTTTAAAACCTCTTTGTGCCCCTATTCTTTACTTCTTTTCTGAACTGAGTCCATTCTACAAAGCACAAATCTTCAGATTTTGAAATAAACACTGCAATATGACACCTGTTTTTATTCCCACCCAAACTGATTCGTCTCATTGTAAAGCATTCATTATCCAGGTACGACTCATAGTTTTGACTGAGTATTGCTTCTAATGATTCTTACTCTGAGAATGTAAATTTTGTATTGACAATGACTTTGAGATCAGAAACTCTTTATCTTATGTCATGCATATGCAGAAACACATATTTTTGATACAGAATTACCAGCTTCTCAGGACTCAAGGGAACATACATGCTCCACTTGGAGAATATAATCATATATATTTTTTAAAATCCTCATGTTGAACAAGCAGCTCAGCATATGAGGGCTGGCAATGCATCTCTCTCATCACTGTCTCCAAGTTTCGCCTTGGGTGTGTAATGAGGGATGTCCACTCAGGGATGAAGAATAGAGGCTAAATGACTTGTGTTGGAATTGTGAAAATGGTGTGCTTTATGTGGTTAGGGCACATTCCACATTTTTTCTTCTTAAAGAATGGGACATTTGTGTCAACTGGAGAAGTGTGGGGGTGTCCTTTTGGTATGGGTACAAGTTCATTAAGCTAGTTCAGCAGCGAACACCAGGATCCACTTCTTACCCAGTCCTTCCTTCTCAAATAGTTTACATTAACTCTCTGAGTTCTAAAAGTCTCTCTCATTTTTTCATTACATGTTTCATATAATTTATTGTACATAATAAATAGTTTGCAAGAGTTGGGTTTATGAATAGCTTGAAACAGGTTTTCCATGTCCAAATCAAGCTGCCATAGTAACCATTTTTCATTTCTGCCAAACGTATGGTCTTTTCCCTTTTTTTCTGCCTTGAAATATGTTGTTTAAAAAAATCCCAAATTATTCACGAAAGTTGATCAGGTTTCATTAAAATAATGACTTCATTGTTAGCAAATGCTCATTTCAATCTCTTATTAAATGACTCTTTCTTGCATTATGGGCATCAAACTGAAAATAAAAATATATAGCTTTACATTTTGACTAAATGATATTTATCATAAAATAAATTAAGATACATTTTCATTCTCCTCCCACTTCCCCATAAAAGAATCTCTGCCCCCTTAAAACAACAGAACAGGAACTCAACCAGGATAAGTTTCTGAGATAGTCCCATGTAGAAAGTCCAGGAAGACAGTAGTTTGCTAGATATTTATATCCATACCTCCTCACAGAGCCTCCAAATTCTTTGCCAAGAAAAAGAATTAAAAAAAAAAAAGTTTTTCTACAGGTGTTTTCCAATGTCTCATCATTATAATATTTTGACTTTTCAAAATTAGATCTCTTATCAAAGTAACCAGTCCCTTCTAGGTAAATGCCTGAGTATCAAAAGACAACTTAATTCAAAAGATTGCAAAAGCTGCACTCAACACCGATTTGCATCAGATTCTTAAACAAAAAACTACCTTCAGAAGTCACTGTGATATATGAGCCTTATAACAGTAAAAGTGTTATGGAGGTTGGAGGGAGCGGTTGTGTTTTGGCAAGTAAAGAGATATGTTTGTTATGACTCATTTACTTTGAGAGTTTTTAAAAAACTTTATAAAAACTTTTATCCTTTAACCTCTACTCACTATTATATAGCTTAGAGAAAGAAAGTGATTTATTAATCAGTCCAGGTTTATTCTGTAACCCAGTGACACCATGAGATGTATATACTTTTACCTCTGCCCATTAAAGTGACTTGTTTTAAAGTACTTTCAAAAACCTCATTTTTCTCTACATACNGCCAAGTTCCTCTCTGGGGTCTCATTTATAAGATCACTAATCCCTTCTTGGGAGTGCTACCCTCACGGCCTAACCACCTCCCAAAGCCCCCGCCTTTTAACACCTCCACCCTGGGGTCTAGGATCTCAGGGTACCAGTTGGTAGGAGTCTAGTCACTCAGTCTATAGCAACTGCCATCTCTGCAGTTTCCAGGCTAAAGCCAGGTGGCACCCTTGGTATAAATAGCATGGATTACTTATCTTGGCCTCATTTCCCCCAAAATGGCACAAATAATAACTGTGAAAAGAATTCACTTTCATGACAAAAAGTTGATGTTACTCTAAATATGAGTACAGAACTGTCAGTGATCATACATTTCATAAACATATGCTCCATGAAATCACAACGTTACAAATGTTTGTCCTTTTTCTTTTTTTCTTCTTCATACTTTGACATAAAACAGAAAGCATCTCAAGCATTCACTTAGCCTGAAAGTAAAAGTGAAGTCGCTCAGTCGTATCCAGCTCTTTGTGACTCCATGGATTGAAGCCTACCAGGCTCCTCCGTTCATGGGATTTTCCAAGCAATAGTACTGGAGTGGGTTGCCATTTCCTTCTCTGGGGGATCTTCCTGACCTAGGGATCAAACCTGGGTCTCCTGCATTGCAGACAGATGCTTTACCCTCCGAGCCGTCAGGGAAGTCCTAACTTAGCCTAGGATCTTCCAATTCTAGATGGAGTATACTGTGTTGGACTGAAGTTGGTATTTAGACGCCATCAAAAGATGAGACCCAATGACAGTGAAGCTCCTATCATAGTCCACAGTCTCAAAATTATTAATATAGTGCATTCCAAAAACTCTTAAAATATTGTTGTAAATGTTTTTTGGTGTCAAAGAATATCATATTTTCCCATGTTAGCAACTAAACTCTTTCATCTTTTTGCCATGACTAAGTTTAGAAATCACATACTTATGATTGAAGCCATTACAAAGTTGCAGAAGTTATTTATGCCCAATCTTTGCAGTGTGAACACACACTAAGAGTATAGTGCCATGAACGCATTTGTTACACTGTGAGAAATGAACCACCAGTTAGTGGTATAAGCAAGCTTCATAAAGCCAAAATTAGTATAGTAATATGCACATCATAACCTGGGGGGAGAGTGGTGACTTTCTCTCCATTTTTCCTTCCCCAGGAGCTGATAAGCACATAGTTCATTGTCTTTAATTTAGCCCTTTAATTTTTAGTATTGGGAAAATTAAACTTTATTTCTCACTGCTGTTAGCTTTTTGGTTCAGAAAAGTTCAGAAGAATGAGATTATGGTTAATATTTTGAGTTAGGCAGGAACAAGTATATAAGAATAATTTAGGTAACATTCTTATTGGCATAATGTATGCAGAGGGAGAAGTATGAGTTTGGGAATATAAATTTAAATGTATTCATTTTCTAATAATAGGCAAATTTCTTTCTCTCAGATTTTCACAATAAGTCTGTAACATTTTCCTCTTGGCTTTATCTTTTCTTCCTTTTCGAGAACAATGGCACATTCCAGTTTCTCTGTAAAATGTCGGCATATAAATTTTGAGTTGTTTCTACTTCTGGAAAGAAAAATGCCACTGAAATCTTGATATGGATTACACTGAATTTATAGGTGAATTTTTGACTGTTAAGATTCACATCTTAACAGTATTCTTCCAATATATAAACATGGAATATCTTTCCATTTATTTGTGTCTTCTCTGATGTCTTTCATTAAACTATTCTGGTAGTTTTCAGGGGAGAGACCTTTCACCTTCTTAGTTAAATTAGTTTGTAAGTACATTGTTGTTTTTGATGCTCTTGTAAATAGGTAAATTTATGTTTTTCATAAAGTTTATTGTTAAGATGTAGACGCACTACTGATTTTTGTATGTTAATTTTATACCCTGCAACTTTAATGAATTTACTGTTTAGATCTGACTTTTGGTTGAGTGTTTGGGGCTTTCTATATGTAAAATCATGTCATCTGTAAATAGAGACAATTGTACTTCTTCCTTTTCAGTTCTGATCCTGTTATTTTATTATCTTGCCTTCTTCTCTGCCTAAGGCTTCTCGTAAGAGGTTGAGTGTGAGTGGTGAGAGTAGACACCCTGTTGTTGTTCAGGCTCCCAGTCACGTCCGACTCTGCGACCCCATGGACTGCAGCACACCAGGCCTGTCTGTCTCCCATCATCTCCTGAAGTTTGCCCAAGGTTGTATCCATTGCATCGGTGATGCCATTCAGCCATCTCATCCTCTGATGCCCTCTTCTCTTTATGCCCTCAATTCTCCCAGCATCAGGGACTTTTCCAATGAATCAGCTGTTCACATTAGATAACCAAAATATTGGAGTTTCAACTTCAGCATCAGTCGTTCCGAGGAGTATTCACGGTTGATTTCCCTTAAGATTGACTGGTTTGATTACCCTTGTGTTGCCCCTAATCTTAGAGGAAGATCTTTTCAGTCTTTTCTCATTGACTATGATATAAGCTGGCAAAGGACAGGGAAGCCTGGCATGCGGTAGTCCATGGGGTCAGAAAGAGTCAGACATGATTGTACAGCAATAATGATATTAGCTGTGGGCTTGGCAGACATGGCCCTTATTGTGTTCGGGTATGTTTCTTCTATGCCTGGTTGTTAAAAGTTTTTATCATGTAGGGAGGTTGGATTTTGTTAAATGCAATCTGCATCCCCATGTTCATAGTAGCATTGTTTACAACAGTCAAAGCATGTAAATAACACATGTCCATTGATAGATGAATGGATAAAGAAACCTGGGGTATCTATAAACATATAAAATGAAATATTATTCAGCCATAAAAAATGAGGAAATCCATTTTCAACAACATGAGTGGACATTGAATGCATTGTGCTAAGTGAAATAAGTCAGATGGAGAAAAGTCATTACTGTCTGATCTTATATTTGGAATCTGAAAACAAGACAAAAACAAACTCATAGGAAAGAAAAATCAGACAGTAGTTAGCAGAGGCTGAGGGTGTGTTGGGGGAAATTGGAAGAAGGTGGTCAAAAGGTACAAACATCTGGTTAAAAGACAAGATGTGTGCAACTAGAGATGTATGTACAGCATGGTTCTAACTAATGCTGTTATATGACATATAGGAAAGTTGTTAACAGTAAATCCTGAGAGTTCTTGTCACTAGGAGAAAATACTTTCCTTTTTATTATACCTGAATGAGAAGATGATTGTTAGCTGAACCCATTGTGGTCGTTATCTCATGATGTACGTAAGTTGCATCATTATGCTGTATGCCTTAAACATGTACAGCAATGCATGTCAGTCATTTCTCACTAAAACTGGGGAGGATTATAAATTAATGATGGTATAAGGACAATGTTTTCCATTTCTCTGTTTTTACCATAATATTGTATGATGTATTTTCATCCTACATAGGTGTGTGTGTCTGTTTTTATGGGCAAGGGTAATTTTTTGAGGTCCTTTTCATCCATCTCCACAGTCCTGGCCTCAGTGGAAATAAAACAACCTCCTGCAGAAAGAAACAGACATCGGAAGTGCATCCTGTTCTCTAGCAAAAGAGTTAGCCGTGGCTTTCCCTCTGCATTACATTCAAAGTGGTGGTCTGACAAGTGCTGCTGCTGCTGCTTCTTTTTTTTTTTTTTTTGATGGTAATATTAGCATTTAGTGGAGCCCTAAAACTTATTCTCCCCCTTCTGATGGCCATTTATTGGTTATCAACATAGGCAGTATATTTCATCTCCAGCTACTTTGATGTACAATTAACAAAGTATATCACATCCTTTCAGTAGTCATTAAGAGAAGTTCAGTCTAAAGCCATCACTTACTCTAGATAGAGGAGAGTCAGAGGCACTTGGATATTAAACATTCATTAGGTGTGCTTTAACTTTTTTGTTGGGTAGTGTTTTTAACCGATGGAGCACTTGTGTTTCAGAGGAGCCTCTAGTAAGTGGTTATTGGGTATGTCTGCTCTATTAAATTATGGGGAATAATGGGTTACTTTAGATTCAATCTTTCAGTATCACTGAGGTGAGTTTTAAGGATCTTTGCCCTCCATTTCCAAAGGGATGACAGATATTACATTTCAGTACAGAACAGGAGCTGCTGTTGTATCTTTAAGGGAATGAAAAGGCAACAACATCCAAGTTCATGATGTGAAAATGGCTTCTATTAGCATCTATTCAGCACACAGTCTTTTCCTCTTTAAACAGAGACAGAGATGAACACAACCTTCCATCCCCTGCTCAGGGAAGCAGGGGTTCATATGACACCATCCTTGTCAGTAAATGAGATAATGCTGGCAAGTCTGTCTGGGTGTGATTCCTCGTAGGTAAAGCTTATTTCTTCTTTTATATGACTAGGGAAGAGTGTTTATCAAAGGGACTTTTATTTTAGGACTTGAGCCTCTTGGAATAGGAATATTTGCATATACATCCTTAAGAACTTGCCAACCCTTTAAGAAACTGACACTTTTAGAATTATCCATATCCTTTTATTTTGCCAGGGAGAGTGAGCAAAAGTATATTAAGCTAGCTTCAAACTGCCTCAGTCTCGAGTACTGATTTGAGAGGGGAACGAAAGACAGGCTGAGAACTCTTTTTTCAACAAAAGGTATTAGTCTTGAAGTGAAAGATTCAGGTTTGCTGGTTCTCCACCTGTGGGAAGGAAAATTGGAAGAAGAGAGGGCACCTCCTCCACTGGTCTTCACAGGATAGTGACTCTATAAAGCAAAATTCAAAGTAGGGTTTTGTGAGGTTAAGGGTGTTTTAAAAATTAATGAGAAATTCAAAAAACTTGTAAATCTGTAGCATTACTTCTCATTCTTGTATGAAGANAAAGAAGAGAGGGCACCTCATCCACTGGTCTTCACAGGATAGTGACTCTATAAAGCAAAATTCAAAGTGGGGTTTTGTGAGGTTAAGGGTGTTTTAAAAATTAATGAGCAATTCAAAAAACTTGTAAATCTGTAGCATTACTTCTCATTCTTGTATGAAGACCTCTCACGCAGTGCACATTCATATGTGTGAATCCTCACATATTTAGTCATTAAATAGAAAACATTAAGCTGTTCCCTCAAATCCTGTGCCAGGTACTGAGTTCACAAAGTTGGATACATTGCCATCGTACTGTAGTAGCCAGGCAGAGCCACATTGAAACAGCTGCGATGCAGTGTAGTCATGGAGAAGCTTATAGGTTGCAACGGGAAAAGCAAATCCCTCAGTGTCTCATTCTCAGGTGCTTTGCCCTGGGGAATTTGGGTGAGTCTGTCTAATATGAATGCTGGTAAATTTTTAAAAGGGATTTCAGTAATGTGTTTTCATGATATAAATCACCAGAATAGTTTTCATCCAAGTCCTAGAGGAAACTGCAAAATGAAATACCAAGAAGAATATCACTCTGGAAATCCTCCTGGAGAATTGTCAACTTAGCATCATTTTCTGTAATGAAGTTCAGTGTGATTTTGATCACTCAAATAGTAACTTTCACACCCATGATTGAGGATACGGTTTAAGAAGGGCAACAAACGTAAAAAGAGCAGAACATGACTTGATTGGTTAGACATCTTACAACTTTTTATAAGCATAGACTCGTTTTTATTTGAGCATCATTAAAGACTAAAGCTTTTTTGAGAAACATGTCTTACTACAATTANTTTTTTTTTTTTTTAATTAAATTTTTGTTTCTAAATCTGCTTACACGAGTGAAAGCTATATATGAAAATCCCTGAAACTCACTGAGAAGTCACCCACAATATCTGAAGATAACTACCTTCCTTTCTATGTACACACATGTGCACACACACACACACATGCCATCATGTACACACGTAAATGGAATCATAGACGCTATTATACATCTGCTTTTTCACTTTCTAATGCGTTCTAATGTATTCTAATCATGATTCTCTGTATTTCACACTATTTTCCATTGTCTCATAATTTCTCCATTGCATTGCTGTACCAAATTCTATTTAACCATTCCTCTAATGGACAATTAGGCTGCTTCTAATTTCTTTCTATTATAAACAACGATGTAATGAATATTCTTGCAAATAAATCTTTGCCTGCATCTAGAATTGTTCTTTAGGGTATATTCCCACAAATAGAATTTCTGACTCAAAAAATATGAACATTTTAAGGCATATATATGCATACACAGACACACACACACACACTTACATATATATAGCAAAATCACACTCCAGAAAGGTTGAAACTAGGCTAAATCAGTGTGTGCAAGTGCCCCTTTCCTCAAAACTCTAATGCTGGCATCGTCTTTTTCCAAAATGGCCAATTTTTGAAAACTGTAAAAATGAAAAAAATGACTTCTTGTCCAAAGTCTTACTTCCTTAGTAGTGATAATGAGTTGTTTTCCTATTTCCTGACCATTTGCATTTCTTCTTTTGTGAATTGTCATTTAAGTTTTTTTGTCCATTTGATAACCGGGGCAAATCACCCTTTGCTTTAGTGATTTATAAACATTCTTGACATATTAAGATGATTGCACCTATTTCATGTTGCAGATATATGCCCCAACTCATGTCAAGCTCTTTTTCTGGTTCAGTGGTTATTTGCTAGAGTAAAACTTTTAAATTTTAGATTTCAACAGACTCACAGACCTAGGGAACAAATTTATGTTTACTAAGGGGAAGG
Organism: Neotragus pygmaeus; assembly: GCA_006410875.1. Lineage (NCBI taxonomy): Eukaryota > Metazoa > Chordata > Mammalia > Artiodactyla > Bovidae > Neotragus > Neotragus pygmaeus. The sequence goes on from SJYV01056326.1 coordinate 1,385,612, forward strand.
ACGGAGAAGGCAATGGCACCTCACTCCAGTACTCTTGCCTGGGAAATCCCATGGATGGAGGAGCCTTGTAGGCTACAGTCCATGGGGTCGCTAAGAGTCGGACATGACAGAGTGACTTCACTTTCACTTTTCACTTTCATGCATTGGAGAAGGAAATGGCAACCCACTCCAGTGTTCTTGCCTGGAGAATTCCAGGGACAGAGGAGCCTGGTGGGCTTCCGTCTATGGGGTCGCACAGAGTCGGACACGACTGACGCGACTTAGCAACAGCAGCAGCAGCAAGGGGAAGGATGGGGGTATGGGAAAGTAGGGAGTTTGGGATGGACAGGTACACACTGCTATATTTAAACTGGATAACCAACAAGGACCTACTGTATAGCCTGGGNTTTCATGCATTGGAGAAGGAAATGGCAACCCACTCCAGTGTTCTTGCCTGGTGAATCCCAGGGACAGAGAAGCCTGGTGGGCTTCCATCTATGGGGTCACACAGAGTCGGACACGACTGACGTGACTTAGCAGCAGCAGCAGCAGTGAACAAAAGCAATGGGAAACAAAGGTTAAAGTAGAAGAAACAGATCCAACATGGGGTCATAATTTGCTCTTCCTGTAATTTACCACCAGCCCTTATCACAGTGGAGCCACAAAACTGCCACCAGTTTCTCGTGTGTCTCAATTTGTGCCTCACTCCCTTGAGAAATAAGTCCAGGACTTCAGTCCAAAGCGAGTGATCTGACTGTCTTCTTGTCCAGCTATCCAGTTCCATTGTAAGCAGCCACCTCATCCTAGAATGCTGGAAGCCCTGAATACCACTCTAGGCAGGTCCAGCCCTGTCCCCCAAGCCCTGCCCTCCATGAGCATTTGATTCCTGAGATGCCAGGTCATCATTTAGCTCTTTTCCCCTTGTGGTTCAAAATCCTACCACCGAGCAAGCAAATGGCTCTGCCCTTGGCCAGCTAATAGTCCAGGCCCCTCCCTATTTCCCTGAGACTTGGCATTGTCCCACTTGGCACTGTCTCGCCTATTAGACGATCAGCTCCAGGAGGGCAGGGAGTCTATCAGTCCATCCATCAGTGTGGTGCCACTGGCTAGAACACTGCCAGACAAGCAGCACATATTTGATGAATGTGTGGACTGAATGAATGATATATTATTTCATCAGCTCTCTGTATGTCAGAGCTCTGCCTGGGAAATTCTTTCTTGGAATTCTAAAATCCTTCTTGCATAGGCAAGATCAGCCACCAAAGAGCCGTGTCTGTTTTTTTTGTTGTTTGTTTTTTTGTTTTTTAGGAAACAGCAGGTTCAGAGGTAGGAACCTTGACCCTCTCTTGAAGGCTGGAGAGTAACCATCTACCAGTTGTAACCCTCAAGTCCATCAGTGTCTCAGATCAGTGATGGAGCAAGGGATGTGTTTGATTACCTGGACTCATCCACCCTAATTTGGGGTAGAAACTTCTTCTAACTTACATTCCTCCTCAAAGTGGAGTCATGAATGGCCTGGACCTGTGGATCAAGATGAAAACTCTTAGCCCTTCCTGCTACACAGTGGCTTCTGAGTGACCAATTCAGGGCTGCATTTGTTCACTCAAAGGATACTACTCATACATAACGGCCTGCCTTGGGGAACCCTGCCCCTCTACCTAAATATTAAACCAAAGTGCCTTTTTTTCAGGACCATGTCCACCTGTGGATGGCTACAGGAAGGAACTGACAACTCCCCCCCGCCGCCACCCCCACCCAAATCAAATAAACACCTATGAACACTGTTTGTGATGTTAGTAATGTTTGTACACAGTGTTTATGAATGGTGGGCTCATTCATGGGCAATTTCTAAGCAGTTATTTGAAAATAACCACTCAGTAAAGACTCAGCAGAACACTAAATCCATCATTTATCTCTAAAACTTTCTAAGAAATGCCCTGAAAAATAATCACAGCCAGATTTAGCCTTATCAATAGCAAGAAAGGGTCTGGTCTCCCAACCTGAAAGGGACCGTCAACATTTTTTTTTAATTGGGATATAATTGCTTTACAATGTTATGTTAGTTTCCAGTGTACAATGAAGTGAATCAGCTACATGTATACATATGTCCCCTTCCTCTTGGACCTCCCTCTCATCCCAACCAATATTTTTTAAAAATTGAAACTATAGTTGATTTACAATGTTGTGTTAGTTTCAGGTGCACAGCAAAGTGATTCAGTTATACATATGGATTTTTCATGATAGATTATTACAAGATATTGAATATAATTCTCTGTGCCATACAGTAAATCCTTACTGCTTATCTATTTTATATAGAGTGGCATTCCAACTTCTTAAGAAGAACCACATGCCCAGAGAGAGCCTTAAAGTAGGCTGGGCTGACACCAGGGTCTGCCTCTCCTTGCAAGAACTTAAGCTGGTCCGTGCTGGGTCTGGCCTCAGGCTAAGAAATTAAAGACAGGAGGGACTCTGAAGCCTGGCTGGGTCTCAGCACCTTGGAATACTCCACGGTGTCTCTTCTTCTGATGTTTGCTCTTGGATGTGGCTGGGCGCTCCGGGGTGAGGGTGTGGGGGCAGAGTCTGCAGCTGGCCTCAGCCCACCTGTTCCCCTCTGCCTGCTTCCCGGATGCCCGGGTGGTGGGAGGGGAGGGACCCACCAGTAGCCGCACAGCTGTGATTCATTCTGTACAAGGCTGGGGCGGCAGGCCTGGCCCAGCCCAGAGTGGAAACTCGCTCTCCACCAGATGAGGGCCAACTCCCTCTGCCCGACACCTTCTTCACACGAAATGTTCTCCCACTTTTTTGTTTGGAACGTAACTTTATGCGAGCCTGGCCAAGCTGAGGCAGGGAGCTAACGGAAGTTTAGCATCGGCCCATGGGGAAGCAGGAACAAAAATTAAGAGCAAGAGATTCGATCCTTTTGCCCATTCCAGCCCCGATTCCACAGCCTCCAGCTGGAACAGCTGCAACAGCTGGGACTTATCAGTGGCCCCCACATTAACCCATTGGTTCCAGGAGTTGGGATTTCCTGGACCCAAAGCACTAATTTTTGCAAGTTATTTTTTTTTTAAACCTTTCCTCTCTTTCAAGGAAGCGGGGAGCGTGTGTGGGCGAGGAGGCCAATTTGGGCAGCAAATTGTTTCAAGCGAACCCAGCAGCTCGGACAAAGGAAAAGGAGCTCAAACAGCCCTGGTTTATTGTTCCTGGAGGGCCTGCTGGGGTCCCCGTATTCCAGCCCCACACGACACCTTTTTGTCTTTGGGTTTTGGAAAACAAAACCCTGACCCTCATCACCGGCTCCTGAACTAATGAAATAACACAGACGTGGGAATCTAGGACTGGAGAGGTGACACTCCCCTACCTCATGGGGGCACCTTCAGGTCCCCAGTAAGCTAAAGTGCCCTCCTTTAACTGGACGCAGGGAGGCGATGGGTGGGCAGGGGCCCGGCCAGAGGTGTCGGCAGAGGCCAGAAAACAAGTCAACTTCTAACTTCCCCCTCACCACGGGCTGCATGCTTCTCATGTCCGTCTTCATTGGCTCACCCACAGGAGCAAACTGACAGCCAGATTACGAAAGGTCAGTCAGGTCCAGCTGCTGAGGCAAGGCCGAGCTCCACGCGGACCGCACTCTGTTTCCATCCAGCCAATCAGCGCCAGCATCCATCAGTCACGTGGTCACCATGCACATGCGCACACGAGAGAACGCCTCATCCGGGTCCTGGCGTGGTGGAGGAGCCTGGCCATAGTTTCTTGCTGTGTGTTGCAACTCTTCTCCAGTGGTACTCTCGCGGGTAGTTTCCCTGCAAATAGCCCCAACCAGGTACGTATGTGTCGGGTTCGTGGTGAAGTGACACAGATGTCAGTAACCTTGGTATTTTCCAGTGGGTTGCTAGTGTTTGGCGCCTAGAGGCTGCACAAATTGGAAACACAATTCTCCCCTCTCTGCCCCTCTTCTCGCCAGCCCACTTCTCCCCGTGGGACCCCTGCCTCAGCTCGGGACCTCAGAGACCTCCTGTTCAATAGCACCTCGGCTGCGGGACTAGCCGCAAGACCCAGCAAGCCTCCCTCCAGAGCTCCAGGGGAGGAGGGTGAGGTGGCTAGGGTTTGAGAGGAAACAGCTGAGGCCACGGTGAGGTACTGGCTTATGGACTTGGGGGCAGGAATATTTTCTCAGAAGCGTGGGGCCTTTTCTAAACTGGTATTTGAAAATTTGGAGGATCAACACCAACGTTCTGCAGGCTAGGGGCAAGGAAGCAGGAAGGCCAGCAGTGTCTGCACGCCCAGCAGGGAGAAGAGAGGACGGTGGCCGGGCATTGCCGGTGGGCTCACAATGGAGGCTTCCAGAATATTACAGGTTCTGTGACAGTCGGGCCTCAGGACAGGGCTCGGTGCCATCCTCCTTCTGGCAATGGTACCGTTTGTCCAAGTTGCACAGTCTTATATCCTGTGAAGGGCAAGTTCCCCAGGAACCGTGCGCTCTCAAAGGTTTATAGACTAGTTTCCTGCACGGCAGGAGCCCCCTGGGTTCTGAGGAGCAGGAGGAAAAGAAAGGAGGAGAGTTTTTGCAGTTATGTCCTGGGAGCCACAGAGAGCAAATGGCAAAATGGTCTTTAAAGGAGTAAATATGATAAAGACACGAGGATAACTAATACGCTCTCCCGTAGATCTGGCTTACATTTGCTTATAAACACCCCAAGAGACAGCCCAGATTTATTTAAATAGCCCGGATGATATATAAGGCAGTGGAGAGAAGCAGGTGGGAAATTGCATTCAGGCCGGCTTGGAAACAGATGAAAGAAACAGGCCCACGTCTGCAGGGAGGGGACCGGTCCCTGGGGAGGCCTGGAGATGGAGCCTGGGGGAGCGCCGACAGCACCCAAATGCCAACAAGAGAGATGGTGCCCACGTCATGAGGCCCAGACGGCTGCAGGGTAAGCCTGCAGGGCTCCTCCCAGAGCAGCTCTGATGGGTGACAGAAGGGAGAGGTAGAGAATATTGAATTTCAGATCAGACTTCTGCCTGAGCTCTGATTCCTTATGGGCCTCTGCTTATTTCTATGACAAGCGAATAAGTGATTATTATCTGCATGTTACTTAGAGTGAAAAGGGCCTGGTCTGTGGTGACTGGGTGCCATCCTACAGGGGTGGGAGCTTGACCAAGGTAGCTAATTTGTGCTGTACGGTAGTGGAGGCTCCAGGGCCACCTGGCAAAACCAGACCTGAGCATGTTGTGACTACAGGTTGCAGACATCACCCTCTGCTGCTGAGGAGGGTGCAGACCCCCAGACCCTCTGGAAGGAGGGGACACAAAGCTGGGTGTGCCAGACCCCCTTCCTCACAGGTGTCCTGTGTCCAGGGCTGCTGGTGGCTGTTTTCTGTCCAGGCAGGGCTCCTGCTGGGTTGGGCCGCTTTACTGTTTGGTGAGCGGATGGGCAGGTGTCTTGCTCAGTGGAGTCTATCACATCACTTCTTGTCCTGCTGTTCTTCTGGGTGCCGGCTCCAGATCCAAGGGTAAGATACAGGCTGCTCTCCAGGGCTGGATGGTACAGGTGCTGTGCTGTGGCCACATTGCATTTTCTTGAACTGTCATGTCTCAGAGGCTCTCAGCCATTGAGAGACTGCTCCCTGGAGTGGGAGGTCTCAGCCTTGCCTCCACGGTCCCCCTGCAGTGGCCAAGTGGCTCTAGCTCCCTCACTGCAGCAGGCTATCACGGAGCCTGGGTGAAGTTGGCAGGGGGCGGTGGGGGGGGGNTTTTTTTTTTTTTTCTTGGCCACCCCACACACTAAATGGAGACCCATTGGACATATCTGTCACTTGATTAAATTATCCAGGAGGAAAGCAGAACAGTCACACTTCTGCTAAATGTTTCTGGACAGTGTACCTTGTTTCCTGAATCAGGTCCTTGATTCCTGACCTTTCTCTTCCAGGGAATAGTCTTATGGAGCACAGTACTTTGGAAGGACCTGAGATTGCTGTCATTGTGCCAGACTTTAGGCCATTCTGAGGTTATAGACAAAGTTGGAAGTGCCATAGGTCTGCATGTTAAGGAAATAAATGCTGAATTAAAACAAACAAAGAAATGTGAACCATGGCTCTGGTTATTTGCAGATTGTGATATTGTTTAGGACAAATAAATATCACACCAGTGGAAAAGTGGGCCAGATATTTTGTTTCGCTGCCACAACCTAACAACTTCACCTTTAGCAAATATGAACCTGAGACCCCCAAAGAGAAAAGGAAAGAGTAGATGGTTATATTGCTCATGTCAGGAAGGTGGAAGTCAACCTTGACTCTTTTACCTCTACTCCTCTCCACGTAATCTATGGTCAAATTTCTCTACCTTCTTGAAATACTTGAAATCTTTCTATTCCTTTCTAATTTGCTGTCACCTTCATTTCTTATATGGAGTGTGCTATAAACATGTAATTGTTGCCTATGCATCTTAATATTTTCAGTCCATTTGCCTCTCTATAGTTGGGATCATTTTTTAAAGGATCTGACATGATACTTTGCATAAGACACTATGCCAGGCACTCTGGTAGGTACTTTATTTATATATGTTCAATTTGATCATTTGATCCTCCTAAAAACCCAATTTGGTAAATATAATTGTATTCATTTTCTATTGTTTCTGTAAAAACATGATGAATTTAATGTTTTAAAACAATAGTAACCTATCACCAGTCTCTGACATTGTCCAGTCAGGGCCCTGAGCCTGAAACATTCCATTATGACCAGTGCTGAGACATAGCTCAGATTCTCCTTCCTTATTAGGGGAAATATTTCCCTATTCTGAGTACAAAGTGAACTTCCTTGTACTGCTTAAGTGGTGCATGGCATAGCATCTGGCCAGTCCACTGGCATTTCTCCTCTGAGGGAAGGGAACAGGGTTTTCACTCACAGGACAAGAGGGGCCTGTGAAGTTCACCACCCTGTGTAGGCTATCCTGCTGCCCATGGAAGACAGGCTCAAGACCCTACTCTTGCTAGGTGTTTTCTTCTTTTTGTGATTGAAACATTCTTCCAACAAGCACCTTGTGAGTGGAGTTCTCCTTGGTGACTCAGAGCTGCAATCTGTGAGTTCCTGCTTCTGATGGTTAGTAGTGCCATGCTCTTTGCTCTCTTCCACAAGGTGTAAAACCTCACCAGTGATTGGTAGCTCGATCTTCCAGCTCAACAAACAGAAATGTGTTCTTTTTCAGCTATTGAGGCCCAAAGTCCAAAATAAGCCTATGGGGAAAAAAGTAAAGTCAATCAGTGGGGCTGTTTCCTTCTGGAGGCCCCAAGGAATAATCCATTTCTTGTCTCTTTCAGCTAGGAAAGTTCTTGGATATCAGTAGTTCTTGCTTTGTGGTTGTTTACCTGTGTTCTTGCTTGTTTATCCTAGATGACGTTATGTTTCCAAAATGAAGCAGGGCAAAGGCTAACAGAGTTTTACCAAGAGAATGTACTAGTCATAGCAAATACCCTCTTCCAACAACACAAGTGATGACTCTATACATGGACATCACCAGAGGGTGAATACCAAAATCATATTGATTATATTCTTTGCAGCCAAAGATGGAGAAATTCTATATTGTCAGCAAAAAACAAGACTGGGAACTGACTGTGGCTCAGATCATGAACCCCTTATTGCAAAATTCAGACTTATATTGAAGAAAGTAGAGAAAACGACTAGACCATTCAGGTATGACCTAAATCAAACCTCTTACAATTATGCAGTGAAAGTGACAAGTAGATTCAAGGGATTAGATTTGATAGACAGTGCCTGAAGAACTATGGATGGAGGTTCATGACACTGTACAGGAAGCAGGGATCAAGAACATCCCCAAGAAAAAGAAATGCAAAAAGACAAAATGGTTGTCTGAGGAGGCCTTAAAAATAGCTGAGAAAAGAAGAGAAATGAAAGGGAAAGGAGAAAAGGAGATATACCGATTTGAATGCAAATTTCCAAAGAATAGCAAGGAGAGATAAGAAAGCCTTCCTCAGTGATCAATGCAAAGAAATAGAGAAAAACAATAGAGTAAGAAAGACTAGAGAAAGACTAAAGACCTCTTCAAGAAAATTATAGAAAATTATATCAAGGGAACATTTCATGCAAAGATGGGCACAATAAAGGACAGAAATGGCTTGAAACTAACAGAAGCAAAAGATGTTAAGAAGAGGTGGCAAGAATATGCAGAAAAATAATACAAACAAAAAGATCTTCATGACCCAGATAATCATGATGGTGTGATCACTCACCTAGAGCCAGACATCTTAGAATGTGAAGTCAAGTGGCCCTTAGGAAGCATCACTATGAACAAAGCTAGTGGAGCTGATGGAATTCCAGTTGAGTGATTTCAATTCCTAAAAGATGATGCTGTGAAAGTACTGCACTCAATATGCCAGCAAATTGGGAAAACTCAGCAGTGGCCAGAGGACTGGAAAAGGTCAGTTTTCATTCCAATCCCAAAGTAAGGCAATGCCAAAGAATGTTCAAACTACTACACAATTGCACTCATCTCACATGCTAGCAAAGTAATGATCAAAATTATCCAAACCAGAATTCAACAGTATGTGACCGTGAACTTCCACATGTTCAAGCTGGATTTAGAAAAGGCAGAGGAACCAGAGGTCAAATTGCCTGCAATCACTGGATCGTAGAAAAAGCAAGAGAGTTTCAGAAAAACATCTACTTCTGTTTTATTGACTATGCCAAAGCCTTTGACTGTGTGGAACACAATAAACTGTGGAAAATTTTGAAAGAGTTGG
>SJYV01056326.1:1394675-1469502 GCA_006410875.1 Neotragus pygmaeus
AGTTCACCACCCTGTGTAGGCTATCCTGCTGCCCATGGAAGACAGGCTCAAGACCCTACTCTTGCTAGGTGTTTTCTTCTTTTTGTGATTGAAACATTCTTCCAACAAGCACCTTGTGAGTGGAGTTCTCCTTGGTGACTCAGAGCTGCAATCTGTGAGTTCCTGCTTCTGATGGTTAGTAGTGCCATGCTCTTTGCTCTCTTCCACAAGGTGTAAAACCTCACCAGTGATTGGTAGCTCGATCTTCCAGCTCAACAAACAGAAATGTGTTCTTTTTCAGCTATTGAGGCCCAAAGTCCAAAATAAGCCTATGGGGAAAAAAGTAAAGTCAATCAGTGGGGCTGTTTCCTTCTGGAGGCCCCAAGGAATAATCCATTTCTTGTCTCTTTCAGCTAGGAAAGTTCTTGGATATCAGTAGTTCTTGCTTTGTGGTTGTTTACCTGTGTTCTTGCTTGTTTATCCTAGATGACGTTATGTTTCCAAAATGAAGCAGGGCAAAGGCTAACAGAGTTTTACCAAGAGAATGTACTAGTCATAGCAAATACCCTCTTCCAACAACACAAGTGATGACTCTATACATGGACATCACCAGAGGGTGAATACCAAAATCATATTGATTATATTCTTTGCAGCCAAAGATGGAGAAATTCTATATTGTCAGCAAAAAACAAGACTGGGAACTGACTGTGGCTCAGATCATGAACCCCTTATTGCAAAATTCAGACTTATATTGAAGAAAGTAGAGAAAACGACTAGACCATTCAGGTATGACCTAAATCAAACCTCTTACAATTATGCAGTGAAAGTGACAAGTAGATTCAAGGGATTAGATTTGATAGACAGTGCCTGAAGAACTATGGATGGAGGTTCATGACACTGTACAGGAAGCAGGGATCAAGAACATCCCCAAGAAAAAGAAATGCAAAAAGACAAAATGGTTGTCTGAGGAGGCCTTAAAAATAGCTGAGAAAAGAAGAGAAATGAAAGGGAAAGGAGAAAAGGAGATATACCGATTTGAATGCAAATTTCCAAAGAATAGCAAGGAGAGATAAGAAAGCCTTCCTCAGTGATCAATGCAAAGAAATAGAGAAAAACAATAGAGTAAGAAAGACTAGAGAAAGACTAAAGACCTCTTCAAGAAAATTATAGAAAATTATATCAAGGGAACATTTCATGCAAAGATGGGCACAATAAAGGACAGAAATGGCTTGAAACTAACAGAAGCAAAAGATGTTAAGAAGAGGTGGCAAGAATATGCAGAAAAATAATACAAACAAAAAGATCTTCATGACCCAGATAATCATGATGGTGTGATCACTCACCTAGAGCCAGACATCTTAGAATGTGAAGTCAAGTGGCCCTTAGGAAGCATCACTATGAACAAAGCTAGTGGAGCTGATGGAATTCCAGTTGAGTGATTTCAATTCCTAAAAGATGATGCTGTGAAAGTACTGCACTCAATATGCCAGCAAATTGGGAAAACTCAGCAGTGGCCAGAGGACTGGAAAAGGTCAGTTTTCATTCCAATCCCAAAGTAAGGCAATGCCAAAGAATGTTCAAACTACTACACAATTGCACTCATCTCACATGCTAGCAAAGTAATGATCAAAATTATCCAAACCAGAATTCAACAGTATGTGACCGTGAACTTCCACATGTTCAAGCTGGATTTAGAAAAGGCAGAGGAACCAGAGGTCAAATTGCCTGCAATCACTGGATCGTAGAAAAAGCAAGAGAGTTTCAGAAAAACATCTACTTCTGTTTTATTGACTATGCCAAAGCCTTTGACTGTGTGGAACACAATAAACTGTGGAAAATTTTGAAAGAGTTGGAAATACCAGAACACCTTACATGCCTCCTGAGAAATCTGTATGCAGGTCAAGAAGCAGCAGTTAGAGCTGAACATAGAACAACAAACTAGTTCCAAATTGGGATAAGAGTACATCAAAGGTGTATATTGTCACCCTGTACATTTAACTTATATGCAGAGTGAAAGTGAAAGTGAAGTGAAGTCACTCAGTCGTGTCCGACTCTTTGCGACCCCATGGACTGCAGCCCTCCAGGCTCCTCCCTCCATGGGATTCTCCAGGCAAGAGTACTGGAGTGGGTTGCCATTTCCTTCTCCAGAGATTGAACCCAGGCCTCCTGCATTCCAGGCAGATGCTTTAACCTCTGAGCCACCAGGGTACATTATGCAAAATGCCAGGCTGGATGAAGCATAAGCTAGAATCAAGATTGCCAGGAGAAATATCAATAACCTCAGATATGCAGATGACAGCATCCTTATGGCAGAAAGTAAAGAAGAACTAAACAGCCTCCTGATGAAAGTGAAAGAGGAGAGTGAAAAAGCTGACTTAAAACTCAACATTTAGAAAACTAAGATCATGACATCCAGTCCCATCACTTCATGGCAAATAGATGGGGAGATGCTGGAAATAGTGAGATACTTTTTTTTCTTGGGCTCCAAAATCACTGCAGATGGTGACTGAAGCTATGGAATTAAGCGATTCTGCTAACAAAGGTCTCTTTAGTCAAAGCTATGGTTTTCCCAGTAGTCATGTATGGGTGTGAAAGTTGGACTATAAAGAAAGCTGAGTGCTGAAAAATTGAGGCTTTTGAGCTGTGGTGTTGAGAAGACTCTTGTGATTCCTTTGGACTGCATGGAGATCCAACCAGTCAGTCCTAGAGTTAATCAGTCATGAATATTCATTGGAAAGACTGATGCTGATGCTGAAACTCTAATACTTTGGCCACCTGATGCAAAGAACTGGCTCATTTGAAAAGACCCTGATGCTGAGAAAGATTGAAAGCAGGAGGAGAAGGGGATGACAGAGGATGAGGTGGTTGGATGGCATCACTCACTCGATGGACATGACTTTGAGTCAGTCCTGGGAGTTGGTGATGGACAGGGAGGCCAGGCATGCTGCAATCCATGTGGTCGCAAAGAGTTGAACATGACAGAATGACTGAGCTGAACTGAACTGAACTGATATTTACCCTCTGCTTCATTGTCACATTACATGCTGTTCTGTGGAAGATGGTCCAGAGAATGAGAAGACCAACCACAAAATGGGAGAAAATACTTGCAAATGATATATTCAGTAAAAGACTGTTAGCCAAAATGTGCAAATAACTCTTAAAGTTCAGCAACATGAAAAGAAACAACCCAATAAAAGATGAGCCAAGGCACTAAAAGACAACTTTGAAGGAGTTTGCAGGGGGGAAGGTAGGGATAGGTAGAGCAGTAAGACTGTTTCATGATGCTATAGTGAATACATGTCATTATACATTGGTCAAAGTCCACAGAATGTACAACACCCAAGCGTGAACCCTAATGGAAATTATAGACTTTAAGTGATAGTAATTTATCTGTGTAAGTTCATCAATCGTAACCAAAATAAAAAAAATGAGGGTGCAAGGGATTTATGAGAGACATTGTAGAAGCAAGATGCTAAGTTTTACTCTAGTCAAGAGATTGGACATGTGGTGGTGATTTAGATGAAAGAGCCAGAGCTTTATGCCTTAATGCTAGACAGAATGGTGGTGCCATTGGTAAAAATAGTGAAGTTCGAAGGCAATACTTTGTTTTAAGAGGGAGATAACCTCAGTTTAGATAAATAGAATTTAAGGAACAAGTAAGACAACTAAATGATCATTGTAATTTATGGACTAGAACTGGAGAGGATCCCTAAGGCTAGAGATAAAGATTTGACCATTATTTATACAGATGAAGGCCAATTCTCTGCAGCAATTAGCTTTCACTGGACACATTTTATTTTACAGCACTTAATTCTTACAGCAATCCTACGAGATAGATATTCTTTTCCCATTTCATAGATGAAAAGTCAGGCTCAGAAACGTTAAAAAACTTCTCAGGTCACATACCTAGAAGATGGTGGACCATGGAGCCATGTCCTTCAGATTTCAAAGCCCCTACTCTTAATTACTTTGTTAAACTGGTGTAAGAGTAAATACAATCATCCCAGGCTTCTCAAAGACTGTTTCTGGAAGGTACCTTGTGGCCAAGAAGTATGCTAGCTGATCCTGTTTCTGCCTGAGTGAGAAGGGTTGGCTATTAAGCAGTAGATAGGTACTCTCACTGAAAGAAGAAATTTCTTATCCTAAAAATTCATCCTAATACTGAATTAATATAAAAATTACGTTTTCTACTCCACAGTGTCAAGCAAAATTTATAACCTAAGGAGATGTGTCCTATGTAACCTCTGCCTTTACTCTCAGCAGACTATCATGTATTCTGGGGTAGGGAAAGAAGGATCCAGGCTGAGCAACATAGACCCCAGTAGAACACAGAGAGCTAGGGACAGAAGCCTATATATGTCAACATTTATGAAATAAAAGGAAGAAGGAGGGCTCAAAAGAGTAATGGAAGAGTTGTCAGAGAAGTGAAAGTTGAACTGGCACACAAAAATGTGGGTGAGAGTTTCCATTCTGTCAGACACATGCAAAGGAAATATCCAAAGTTTGAGAAATTAAAATAAAATTTAAAAGATCTTTATATTTAGCAAGAGGTAACTTTCAAAGGTGGAGTTCAAATGAGGTAAGAGTCAGATTGAATAAAAGTAAAAAACAAGTAAGTGCTCAGAAATTGGAAGGGCAACCAGTGAATGCTACTGGTTTGTGAGGTTTGTCGGAAGAAATGAATATGCTGGGTCAAGTATAACCAGAAAGCCTGAAACAGCTGAGATGCTGCTGTTGCTTACAACACAAACTGCATAACCTAAGCAAAATAAGGATTTAGTACAATGCAATAGGGTAATTCTCAGAATCAAAATGATAGGTAGGTAGAATAGGAAAAGGGAGTCTGAAACGTCAGTTAACTATAAGGCAAAGAAGGGAAAAACTCATGAAAACAGAACAAAGGATGGTCCAAGGACTGAAGTGAGGACTTCAGGTAAAACAAACCCTCCTGGCTAGCACAATTTACATAGGGCAGGCCCATGGGGGAGGAGATAAAGGTATTAAAAGAGGAAGCCTAGAAGGATTGAGGCCTCTTTTCTCTTTGTCTTTTGGGTCAGCTCACCCTCACTGCTTGAGGGCATAGTATCCTTTGTTTATCCTAAAAAAACTGAGCTGTAACACTGATTTGTCTGTGGCTTCAAATTTTTGTTGTGGTGAGACAGAACTGAGGAAATTACACACTCCCCCAGCATATATGGTGCCATTTCTTGGATTTAAGCTGGCTGAAACAACCTTGGCTTGGCCCCCGTGAGACCAACGCCAAGCACAGCAGAAGCCCAACTCAGCAGATGCTCCCGTGGTGGAAGCTGGACACAAGAAAACCCAGTGCGGTGGAAGCGACAATAAGCCCACCATGCTGGAAACCAGGACAGCAAAAATAGAAAGCTCACACGGCTCAGGCTCAGGTTCCAGAAGACCTCCGGTTAAGGGAGGAGGTCCTCACTCCTATGGCTGGGAGGATGCATGGCTAACAAAATCTTAATTCCTTTACAGTCTCTCATTTCTTGTTTCTTCAAACCTCCCGCGAACAGGTGAGCATCAGTGTGTGCCACAGGGCGTCCTGAAGGCTCTACTATCTGTTGTCCAAGCGCCAGGGGTTCTTCCACCCCTTCTTTGTGACAAGGATCAGGCCAATGAAAACTGTGAGCACAGGTCAAGTATTTAGCAGATTTTCCAGCAGGTTATGAAGAGGATTCCTCAGCATGTTTTTCTCATTGCTAAAGAATTAAACCTGAGAAAGTGCAGTAACAAGATCAATTCTAACAGCAAGTAGCAGAGAGGAACTGGTGAGCAGTCCCTTCAGAGCAATGCCATCTTGTGACTCCACTCCAGCCCCTTTCAAACCTTGAATTGCTATGGTTGAAGATATAAGTTCTACTGGGAACATTTAACTGGCCTAGTTCTGGTCATGTAATCACACTTGGCAAGGGAAGGACAAGGTCCTTGAATTACAGTTTATCTACCAAGGCAAGGTTCATTCTTCGAAGAAAATTTGAGGAATGAGGTCCAAGAAGTAAAACACTATCAAGGAATAGAAATATACAGGCAGTTCTTACTTGGCACTGCACGATACTAGCTGAAACCCAGGCACACTGGCACTGATTCTTCACTCGGCACGGTTCTGTGGCAACTAACATTTGACCTCTGACACCATGGATGTTGCAGTGAGGAACTGGTATCAATAGGTACCAATTTCAGTTACAAGGAATCATGCAAAGTGACAACTGCCTGCATGTATGACCAAGAACAATTTATAAAGGATCCAAGACTTCAGAGATAGATTTGGAAAACAAACATGCTATAGTAAAAAGGGAACTTACAGGTCATCAGATCCAGCCCTTTCTTGTTACAGAGGAAGAAATGGAAGCCAGCGGAGGAACATTGACTTATCCAAGACTTCCTTCTTGGACAAACAGAAATTATAATAACCAAAGAAGTACTAAGGAAAGGAGTGATTCCCAGAGCTGGCTTCAACTTCAGAGGGAAGGCAATTTTGTGGGAAGTAAATTTTGAGTTAGGGGCTGAAGGACTTCTGAAATGGGTTTCATCAGGTGTAAATTGAGGGCTGATCTAAATCTCTAAGAGTCTTTTCGGCTTTGACAGGCTATGATTAAGAGCAATATGTACTAAAATTAGCAAATCACAGATAGAGAATAGTAAACAGGATGGTGTGGTTGGAGCAAAGAGGCTTGTTAGGGAATAATATCACCTCTAGGATTGTTGGTTGATGGTTGTTTGACTGGGAATCCAGGGTTCAAGGGGGTCAAGGGAACACCCCATCCCCAAGTTACTGCAGTATGCCCACTGTTTAAGAAGCAACGGACCAACACACTTGCTAAGCCATAGTGCCTGATATCTTCCCACAGAATGTGACTGAAACATTATTGGGAAAATTTTTTCTGCAGGGCTATAATAAGCTGACATTCCCTATTGTCTTATTAGATGAAGCATCTATAATTTTTAATTTTGATTCTCTCAGAGTGTATGTGACTTCCATCAGATGTGTGCCATCCCTAAGGCCAAGGCCCAGGGATATACAGAATGAACATACAAACTGAAGATTGAATATAACTCATTTTAGTAACTATATGACAAACTTGCTTATGGATGCAAAGCAGGGTTTGCTCGGTGTTTTATTCCCTAGTGGAAACATTTACTTTTCATATGTATGGAAGTTAAATGATATTTTTAAAAAAGAAAATTGCTCTAATTCTTCTGGCTCTGTTATCTATTATCTTTACTTAAATCCAAATGCTTTTTGATCAGATTACTAAATTAATAGACAAGGAAATATATTCAGTTCTTTTACTGAAGTCCAGTTATATTTAGATATCTTAGCATATAAAAACAAAAACCCACTAATATCCTATGCTTGCTTCTCTGTCTGGTCTCTTCCTTTTTTGTCAGTTTGATCATTCTTCCTTCATTTCATTCTTTTTGTTTGTTTCCTTGTGTATTTTTTTTTTCTTTCCTATGTCTCACTCTCCACCACTCACTCTGATTACCACATTAATGTTGTTTGTTCTGAGCTAATTAAGATGCTTCATCTTCCCCTTTTCGCCTCCAGTTTGGGCCACTTTTACCATCTTCCACTGTATTTTTATAAATGGAATGGAAATGTTTACTCTGTCTAAAGCTGCCAGATGTGCTCATTCCAAATCAAAGTGATTTTGGAAGCTGTACACAAGAGCCTGGACAGCCCTGGAGTGAGAGCAGTAGAGACTTTCTTGCCTGGGTGTCTACCCTCTCTGTGATACTCTATTATGGGCTGTGGAACACCTGCTCTCTTTTTAGGAGGTTTCCTAGATTCACTATTTTCCTCAATCCACTTTTGACTTTAACTGAAACTCAGCTTTATCCTCTGGATACCCATTACAGCCCATCATCCTGCCCAGTGCACACTAGCACTTGACTGAGTTGCCCAACTATTTTCCACTATCTTACCATCATTATCACTCATCAGCTTCTTTTTTTAATAACATATAAATATATCATAGGCTTATGCAAACGTTTTGTCACTATTTCATGTTTTTAAATATATATAGGCTTTCCCTTTTCTGGAAGACATTGCATATCTCTTCATCATTGATTATTATCTTTTCAAAGAGTTAGACATCTAAACAGAGGTATGTTTTTTCCAATTTATTTTGCTTGCTGACTCCAGTGATCCTGAAATACAGTCATTCCTTAGATTGTGTTTTTATCAAAATGTCCATTTTCATACCTCAAATGCTAAGCTTCCCTTCTCTAATTTTCACTTTCTTTGATTCCACTTTCCAAAGTTTCCTTTCAAATGCAAATAAGACCTTTTCATCCTCCACCTACTAAAACCCTTCATTGATCTCTTTGCACTTGAAATAAAGTGTGAATTTCTTACAAGACTTGTTCTAGGTAGCTATCTTAAACTACTCTAAAAAATAAAACCTTAATAAAATTTAAATTTAAAAAATCTGCATTTGTTACCAGCAAACATAAATTATAAATAATGCTAAATGAACTCAATAACAAAAGCTTACCAAAACAAACAAAAAAAAAGATACCAAATGGAAACTTGATCTCACAAAGGAATAAAAAGTGTGAAAAACATAAATGTGTGGATAAACATCATAAAATTTCCTATTAAAAAATACAGATAATTAAAACAAGCAAAATAGTAATGCATCTTGGGGTTTATAATGTAATGTTTTAATATTTTTATACTATAAGAGAAGAGTAGTGATCCATTTCATTCTTGTGTGCCTGAGACTTTCCTGATTTTAGCATGAAAATTTCAGGCTGGGAATCCCTAAGATTTAGCACACTGCTATGGTTAGTCATCCAAAATGGAAAAGCAATTATGATAGTAAAATGCATTTTGTAAGCTCTAAGGCAATCAGTAAAAAATAAACAAAAAAGTATTGCTAATAAGCCAATATGCAAAAGTAAAATAAAATACTAAAAATATTCAATCCATAAAAAGGCAGGAAAAGACTAAAAAAGGAATAAAAAATAGATGTCACAAATAGAAAAAAAATAGAAAACTAATAATTTAAACCTGTTAGGTAGTTAGAATAGGAAACAGGAGTCCAAAATGGTGGTGGCTAAAAGACAAGAAAGGGAAAAAAGCCCACGAAAATAGAACAAAGGAAGGTCAAACACCTCAGGAAGAACAAACAGCACTCCTGGATAGCCTAATTTACATAGGGCGGGCCCCGGGGGAGGGAAAAAACGAATAAAAAGAGGATCCAAAGGGCTCTCGCGCGCACTGGCGCACTCTCCACTCCTTTTCTCTGTCTTTGGGTTGGCATGCCCTCAAGCCAGAAGGATGGATTCTCATGCTATTATTTAAATAAAATAGAGCTGTAACATGGAGCCTAACATTGATTTGTCTAAGAGCTATAACACAGTCTGTTCAAGACCTGAGCACTATAACACGGTCTGTCCAAGACCTGAGAGCTGTGACCCTCCAAGGCTTTAATGTCCATCACTCACAAAACTTTGTGGTGATGAGACAGAACCGAGGAGCATACACTCGCCTGACAAATCTTAGCATATAAATACATATTAAATGCAAATGGTCTGAACTTTTAATTAAAAGAAATGATCAAACTGTATCCTTAAAGTCCAAATTCTATGCTTTTAACAAGCATAGAATTTTAATATAATAACATAGCTAGGTTAAAAACAAAAAGGGAAATAAAGCCATATTATGCAAACTCTTAGCATAAAGCAACTGGAGTGACTATAATTAATATTAGATAAACTATAAAACAAGGTGTATTACCTGAACTTTCCTAATGTTAAAGGGCTCAATCCATCAAGGAAACAAAGCAATCTCAAATATCTATGCACTTAATAACAGGGCTTCAAAATGCACAAAGCAAAATCTGAATAAACCAAAAGGACAAATATTGATGGAGTAAATTGACAAAAAGTCAGTAAGAATTTAAGAGAGTTGAACTATGCTAAACAACAATTATATGCTATAATTAGCATATATAGAATGCCCCAAAGTCCTTGGAATACATATCTTAAAATATGCAAATATTCATTTAAATCATCAAACACATTGCAACAATTTAAAAAATGAAATGGAAATTTCATAGTGTATATTATCTAGCCATAAAAGAAACTAATAACAGAAAGTTATCTGGGAAATCCTCAAATATTTGAAAATAAAGCAACATGCTTTCTAAATAACTCATGGAGAAAACATGAGAAAAATTATAAAATGTGTGAGTGAAATTTAACATATTGCATATCAAAATCATGAGTGTAGCTAAAACTTGCAGCAAATTTTATAGTGTTAATTGTTTCTATTTGAAAAGATAAAATTTAAAATTTAATGATCCAAGTTTACAACTTAAAAACTAGAAAAACAAGAGGAAGAATATGCATAAGAATGGAAATAATAAAGATGAGAAATTAATGAAATAGAAAAAGAATATAGTGAAACAATGAAACCATATATTATTTGAACAACAAAAAAATATGAACTTCCAGCTAGACAAATCAAGATAAAAAGAGAAAAAACAAACTACCCACATCCAGAAAGAGAAGATACCATTATGACTCCTATAGACATTAAATCACAATTAGAGAATATTATGAAATATTTTATACCAATAAATATGACACCTTAGATTAAATGGACAAATTTAAAAAATGAAGACATTTCAAATTTTTGAAAGACATAAATTATTAAAACTAACTCAACAAATCTCATTGCAATTAGATCTACAATATTACTTCTATGAAACCATCTCTGATAAAGTCACCAATGAGTGCCCAGCTACTGAAGGCAAAGAACTTTTCAGGGCCCACTTCTCTAATTAATAGTAATGAGCCATTCAGTTCACTTTAGTCACTCAATCATGTGACTCTTTGTGACACCATGGACTGAAGCACACCAGATTTGTACATCAAGTTGGTGAGGCCATCCAACCATCTCAACCTCTGTCATCCCCTTCTCCTGTCTTCAAACTTTTCCAGCATCAGGGTCTTTTCCAGTGAGCAAGTTCTTTGCATCAGGTGGCCAAAGTATTGGAACTTCAGCTTTAGCATCAGTCCTTCCAATGAATATTCAGTACCGATTAACTTTAGGACTGACTGGTTTAATCTTGCAGTCCAAGGGACACACAAGAGTCTTTTCCAACACCACAGTTCAAAAGCATAATTTCTTCAACACTCAGCTTTCTTTATGGTTCAACTCTCACATCCATACATGACTACTGGAAAAACCATAGCTTTGACTAGATAGACCTTTGTGGCAAAGTAACATCTCTGCTTTTTAATATGCTGTCTAGGTTGAGTGTAGCTTTTCTGCCAGGGAGCAAGAGTCTTTTAATTTCATGGCTGCAGTCACCATCTGCAGTGATTTTGGAGCCCAAGAAAATAAAGTATCTCACTGTTTCTATTATTTCTCCATCTATTTGCCATGAAGTGATGGGACCAGATGTCATGATCTCAGTTTTCTGGATGTTGAGGTTTAAGCTAGCTTTTTCACTCTCCTCTTTCACTTTCATCAAGAGCTCTTTAGTTCTTCTTCACTTTCTGCCATAAGGTTGGTGTCATCTGCGTATCTGAGGTTATTGTTATTTCTCCCAGCAATCTTGATTCCAGCTTGTGTTTCATCCAGCTCAGCATTTCACATGATATTCCCTGCATATAAGTTAAATAAGCAGGGTGACAATATACAGCCTTGAATCCTTTCCCAATTTGGAACTAGTCTGTTGTTCCATGTCAGGTTCTAACTGTTGCTGCTCTACCTGCATACAGATTTCTCAGGAGGCAGGTCAGGTGGTCTGGTATTCCCATCTCTTTAAGAATTTTCCACAGTCTGTTGTGATCCACACAATCAAAGGCTTTGGCATAGTCAATAAAGCAGAAGTAGGTGTTTTTCTGGAAATTTTGCTTTTTATATGATCCAACAGACGTTGGCAATTTGTTCTCTGGTTCCTCTGCCTTTTCTAAATCCAGCTTGAACATCTGTAAGTTCTCAGTTCACATAGTGTTGAAGCCTAGTTTGGATAAATTTGAGTATTACTCTGCTAGCATGTGAGATGAGTGTAATTGTGTCAGTTTGAACATTCTTTGGTGTTGCCTTTCTTTGGGACTGGAATGAAAACTGACCTTTTCCAGTCCTGTGGCCACTGCTGAGTTTTCTGGCATATTGAGTGTAGCCTACATATTGCCGGCATATTGAGTGCAGCACTTTCACAGCATCATCTTTTAGAATTTGAAATCGCTCAGCTGGAATTCCATCACCTCCACTTGCTTTGTTCACAGTGGTGCTTCCTAAAGCCCACTTGACTTCACACTCCAGGATGTCTGACTCTAGATGTGATCACACCATCATGGTTGTCTGGGTCATGAAGATCTTTTTTGTATAGTTCTGTGTATTCTTGCCACTTCTTTTTAATATCTTCTGTTTCTGTTAGGTCTATACCATTTCTGTCCTTTATTGTGCCCATCTTTACATGAAATTCTTTCTTCCTCATTTTGGTTACATAAAGCCTTCTTTGATTTATTCCTACCTCTTGTCCTAGACTCTACTCTAGAGTCTAGAGTGCTCTTTTGGTGATCTCATTTATTCTTTAGATTCCACAGCACTCTACAGACAGACCAATGGATCCTCTATTTATGACTCTCAGCTAACTGAATATCTGCACTTATGTGTACAATAGATACTGCAAGCTCAACATGTCCAAAATGTATTTGACCCCATCCAGACTGGAGCTTTCATCTTTGTTTTTGCTTTCTCAATAAATGAATGAATCATCTCCACAATTCCTCTTTTTGCCAAGACTGGAAACAGCCACCCTTCACTGTCTTGTCACTCACTCACACTTTCATCTTTTAACTGTTCATCATGGATTCTACCTAGCTTTTTGCATGATTACTATCTGAGTTTCTGATACTGTTTCTTGCTTAATTTACTAAAATAGCCTCTACCACTCTACCAGGGCTTCCCTGGTGGCTCAGAGGTTAAAGCATCTGCCTGCAATGTGGAGACCCGGGTTCAATCCCTGGGTTGAGAAGCTCCCCTGGAGAAGGAAATGGCAACCCATTCCAGTATTCTTGCCTGGAGAATCCCATGGAGTGAGGAGCCTAGTAAGCTATAGACCACCGGGTCACAAAGAGTTGGACACGACTGAGCGACTTCACTTGCACTTCCACCACTCTTTTACTCCACAGTTTTCCTTACTCATATCCATTCTCCACATTTTTCCAGAGTGATCTTTCAAAAGCAGAAGTTATTCTCTTTAAGATCCTTTACTATGCCCTTTTCCCACCAGGATGAAAATCAAACCCTATTGTGGTATGCAATATTCTTTACAATTCTATTCTTGCTTTTCTTTTTAGCTATATCATCTGTTTCTCAACCTTCACAATTTATTGTCTTTTCACACTGAAATCACACTTGCAGTTTCATTAGTTATTCTCCTTTTTCATACTCTTCTTGAGTTTCACATATAAGATGCCTTCTCTGCCAAGATTGTCAACCTCAGCAATCTGAGGCAGCATGTCTCCTAAGTTTTTCTATACCATCCTCTTAACACAACTTGTAAAACACTTAGTACATTTTGGAAAAACATTGAAAACAAAATTTGGAAAAACAAAATCATCACTCTACAGATACAGGAAATGGAGAGACATGTAAAGGGAAATATTAACACAATTCAACAGGATGAGCTCTGTTAAATGGTGATAATGGAGGAAGATATAAACAACAGAAATAATTGATGGACTTTGACATATTTTTTTAAAAAAAGAAAAGGGAAGATAACTGTAGAAATATCACCAGAGGCAGAAGAATGAAATGAATAAAAATGAACTGCAGGCTAATTCTCTAGGGGAAATATCTCAAGAATCAAATTCATTGGTCTCTGGCATCTTCTCCTTGGAAAGGTTGATAACTCCCAGCATTTAGGCAGTTTTTACCTAAAATACCTAGCCCTTGAACCTTAAACTGAGTGACCAGGACATTTTTTATTTTAAACTGAGATTGCTCAGATCTTTGTAGATCTTTCCTCTTTTTAATGTTTGCATGGCGTTAATTGTGATGATGCATCCCCAGAAAGCTCAGTTCTGATGCCTCAGACTCTCAGAGTCAAATATGTGAAGTCTTCAGCAACTCTCATTCTCCAGGTCTAGAGCTTTGATTCAGCTTAGTGTCTAAAGGTATTCACATCACAGTCCATGAACACAGAGGAAGCATCTTCAAACTAGGATGTGCTGTTGAGAAGATGAAAACTTATTCTCCAGACATGGTGCAAAACACTTAATGTGATTCAAAGGAGGCCTGTAGTCAAATTGAGCATTTTGCAGCCACAGGGAGCAATCACTTCCACAAAAGTATGAATGACTGACCACTAGAAACTTCCTACTCTAAGAGTCTGTTATGTTTTTAATTAAATTAGTTCAAATGCTAAATTTACTTGCTTTTTGCCTTATATAGGCAGCTGCTTAGAAGTATTTGATACTAAGTACTGAGAATTATGGCATGTGCCAAAAGGATTTTAGAATTGGGACCAAGTTGTGATCTAATTAAACAATAAGACCTGACAAAACAGTCACTACTAGTCTGTTAATGACTTCCTGGGGCAGTTCAACTTCCCGTGTCAAGGCAGAACAAGGGCAAGGTCATCTGCCTTTGGCTGGGGCTTTTTTCCCTCTTAAGAATAATGCCTCTACTGTTTCTCTCCTTTTTTCTCTCCCTCTGCTCTAAAATCATACCCTAAACCAGTGACCAGAAAGTCTGATTCAGAAGTCTCAAAACAGCAAGACTAAAATTATAAAAAAGAAAAAAGTTCTTAACAATCCTATAAAAATATGCAAGAAAGAAATAGCACACCACAGCCCACAGCTCTACCAAATAGAGGCATAAAGTGAGGCAAAGGAGTCCAACAGCTTGACACACACATCACCACAGTGAATGACACAAAGGGAAAGGCAGAGGCAGACTCAAACCCCAACTCCCACATGTGGAAGCATCTGTTCATACTGTGGCCACACCTGTTGCCCTGTTCAGGATGCTAAGACAGACCTCAGTGTATGAGAGATGCTTATCATCACTTTATGTAGACTTCCTGAAACTCTTGGTAGCTGGGTCCATTTTAGTGTTGGAAATTATTTAAAGAGCCACTTCACTTGTCTAGGTGACAAATCAAGTACAACTTTGAGTTTGGAGGACAGATACATTTCTTTCAGATTATTTTCACTGACTAAAAACCTAGTTCTTTAAAAAACCACCACCACNGCTCTTTAGTTCTTCTTCACTTTCTGCCATAAGGTTGGTGTCATCTGCGTATCTGAGGTTATTGTTATTTCTCCCAGCAATCTTGATTCCAGCTTGTGTTTCATCCAGCTCAGCATTTCACATGATATTCCCTGCATATAAGTTAAATAAGCAGGGTGACAATATACAGCCTTGAATCCTTTCCCAATTTGGAACTAGTCTGTTGTTCCATGTCAGGTTCTAACTGTTGCTGCTCTACCTGCATACAGATTTCTCAGGAGGCAGGTCAGGTGGTCTGGTATTCCCATCTCTTTAAGAATTTTCCACAGTCTGTTGTGATCCACACAATCAAAGGCTTTGGCATAGTCAATAAAGCAGAAGTAGGTGTTTTTCTGGAAATTTTGCTTTTTATATGATCCAACAGACGTTGGCAATTTGTTCTCTGGTTCCTCTGCCTTTTCTAAATCCAGCTTGAACATCTGTAAGTTCTCAGTTCACATAGTGTTGAAGCCTAGTTTGGATAAATTTGAGTATTACTCTGCTAGCATGTGAGATGAGTGTAATTGTGTCAGTTTGAACATTCTTTGGTGTTGCCTTTCTTTGGGACTGGAATGAAAACTGACCTTTTCCAGTCCTGTGGCCACTGCTGAGTTTTCTGGCATATTGAGTGTAGCCTACATATTGCCGGCATATTGAGTGCAGCACTTTCACAGCATCATCTTTTAGAATTTGAAATCGCTCAGCTGGAATTCCATCACCTCCACTTGCTTTGTTCACAGTGGTGCTTCCTAAAGCCCACTTGACTTCACACTCCAGGATGTCTGACTCTAGATGTGATCACACCATCATGGTTGTCTGGGTCATGAAGATCTTTTTTGTATAGTTCTGTGTATTCTTGCCACTTCTTTTTAATATCTTCTGTTTCTGTTAGGTCTATACCATTTCTGTCCTTTATTGTGCCCATCTTTACATGAAATTCTTTCTTCCTCATTTTGGTTACATAAAGCCTTCTTTGATTTATTCCTACCTCTTGTCCTAGACTCTACTCTAGAGTCTAGAGTGCTCTTTTGGTGATCTCATTTATTCTTTAGATTCCACAGCACTCTACAGACAGACCAATGGATCCTCTATTTATGACTCTCAGCTAACTGAATATCTGCACTTATGTGTACAATAGATACTGCAAGCTCAACATGTCCAAAATGGATTTGACCCCATCCAGACTGGAGCTTTCATCTTTGTTTTTGCTTTCTCAATAAATGAATGAATCATCTCCACAATTCCTCTTTTTGCCAAGACTGGAAACAGCCACCCTTCACTGTCTTGTCACTCACTCACACTTTCATCTTTTAACTGTTCATCATGGATTCTACCTAGCTTTTTGCATGATTACTATCTGAGTTTCTGATACTGTTTCTTGCTTAATTTACTAAAATAGCCTCTACCACTCTACCAGGGCTTCCCTGGTGGCTCAGAGGTTAAAGCATCTGCCTGCAATGTGGAGACCCGGGTTCAATCCCTGGGTTGAGAAGCTCCCCTGGAGAAGGAAATGGCAACCCATTCCAGTATTCTTGCCTGGAGAATCCCATGGAGTGAGGAGCCTAGTAAGCTATAGACCACCGGGTCACAAAGAGTTGGACACGACTGAGCGACTTCACTTGCACTTCCACCACTCTTTTACTCCACAGTTTTCCTTACTCATATCCATTCTCCACATTTTTCCAGAGTGATCTTTCAAAAGCAGAAGTTATTCTCTTTAAGATCCTTTACTATGCCCTTTTCCCACCAGGATGAAAATCAAACCCTATTGTGGTATGCAATATTCTTTACAATTCTATTCTTGCTTTTCTTTTTAGCTATATCATCTGTTTCTCAACCTTCACAATTTATTGTCTTTTCACACTGAAATCACACTTGCAGTTTCATTAGTTATTCTCCTTTTTCATACTCTTCTTGAGTTTCACATATAAGATGCCTTCTCTGCCAAGATTGTCAACCTCAGCAATCTGAGGCAGCATGTCTCCTAAGTTTTTCTATACCATCCTCTTAACACAACTTGTAAAACACTTAGTACATTTTGGAAAAACATTGAAAACAAAATTTGGAAAAACAAAATCATCACTCTACAGATACAGGAAATGGAGAGACATGTAAAGGGAAATATTAACACAATTCAACAGGATGAGCTCTGTTAAATGGTGATAATGGAGGAAGATATAAACAACAGAAATAATTGATGGACTTTGACATATTTTTTTAAAAAAAGAAAAGGGAAGATAACTGTAGAAATATCACCAGAGGCAGAAGAATGAAATGAATAAAAATGAACTGCAGGCTAATTCTCTAGGGGAAATATCTCAAGAATCAAATTCATTGGTCTCTGGCATCTTCTCCTTGGAAAGGTTGATAACTCCCAGCATTTAGGCAGTTTTTACCTAAAATACCTAGCCCTTGAACCTTAAACTGAGTGACCAGGACATTTTTTATTTTAAACTGAGATTGCTCAGATCTTTGTAGATCTTTCCTCTTTTTAATGTTTGCATGGCGTTAATTGTGATGATGCATCCCCAGAAAGCTCAGTTCTGATGCCTCAGACTCTCAGAGTCAAATATGTGAAGTCTTCAGCAACTCTCATTCTCCAGGTCTAGAGCTTTGATTCAGCTTAGTGT
Source organism: Neotragus pygmaeus (assembly GCA_006410875.1). NCBI lineage: Eukaryota > Metazoa > Chordata > Mammalia > Artiodactyla > Bovidae > Neotragus > Neotragus pygmaeus. The sequence continues at coordinate 1,412,544 of SJYV01056326.1, forward strand.
CTAAAGGTATTCACATCACAGTCCATGAACACAGAGGAAGCATCTTCAAACTAGGATGTGCTGTTGAGAAGATGAAAACTTATTCTCCAGACATGGTGCAAAACACTTAATGTGATTCAAAGGAGGCCTGTAGTCAAATTGAGCATTTTGCAGCCACAGGGAGCAATCACTTCCACAAAAGTATGAATGACTGACCACTAGAAACTTCCTACTCTAAGAGTCTGTTATGTTTTTAATTAAATTAGTTCAAATGCTAAATTTACTTGCTTTTTGCCTTATATAGGCAGCTGCTTAGAAGTATTTGATACTAAGTACTGAGAATTATGGCATGTGCCAAAAGGATTTTAGAATTGGGACCAAGTTGTGATCTAATTAAACAATAAGACCTGACAAAACAGTCACTACTAGTCTGTTAATGACTTCCTGGGGCAGTTCAACTTCCCGTGTCAAGGCAGAACAAGGGCAAGGTCATCTGCCTTTGGCTGGGGCTTTTTTCCCTCTTAAGAATAATGCCTCTACTGTTTCTCTCCTTTTTTCTCTCCCTCTGCTCTAAAATCATACCCTAAACCAGTGACCAGAAAGTCTGATTCAGAAGTCTCAAAACAGCAAGACTAAAATTATAAAAAAGAAAAAAGTTCTTAACAATCCTATAAAAATATGCAAGAAAGAAATAGCACACCACAGCCCACAGCTCTACCAAATAGAGGCATAAAGTGAGGCAAAGGAGTCCAACAGCTTGACACACACATCACCACAGTGAATGACACAAAGGGAAAGGCAGAGGCAGACTCAAACCCCAACTCCCACATGTGGAAGCATCTGTTCATACTGTGGCCACACCTGTTGCCCTGTTCAGGATGCTAAGACAGACCTCAGTGTATGAGAGATGCTTATCATCACTTTATGTAGACTTCCTGAAACTCTTGGTAGCTGGGTCCATTTTAGTGTTGGAAATTATTTAAAGAGCCACTTCACTTGTCTAGGTGACAAATCAAGTACAACTTTGAGTTTGGAGGACAGATACATTTCTTTCAGATTATTTTCACTGACTAAAAACCTAGTTCTTTAAAAAACCACCACCACAACCATAAAGTATTGAATTAGGCAGAATTAAGGAAGACAGTAAAATCAAAGTCTATATCAGAGGCTGTTACGTTATGAAAACTACTTTTGAACTCTTGTTTCCTAAATAAAGGAAACATTTTAAGATTTAGATTAATTATTTTAGGTGACAAATGCAATTTTCTCTGCATCAGTTCACAGGCAAGGTCATTTGCAAATAGTGTGCTGGCTGCCTCCAGGCTGTGACATATGCCTTCTTGCATAGAGTAGACAGATAAAATATAGGACATTCATTTACACTGGAATTGGAGGTAAATAATGAATAATTGTTTAGTATAAGTATGTTTCATGTAACATGTGGGACTTTTTTACTTGCTAAATCCAGAAACCCTATTTTCACATTATTTTTGCTTTTAAATACTTTGCTTCCTTCTACCTTCATAAGGAAAGGCGATATGAAGGCAATACGTATAGGATATATTTGACACAAACCAAACTAACTGAAAAAAATTAGACACTGTTTGAGGAAAAAGAAGGCTCCCTCTGTAAGGGTCCTATCTGTCAGAGGTCTTCACCTGTCAATAGAACTTTACAGTCTCCCAAGGGACCTGTTGGGGGAGAGGACTGAATACATCCTAGGGATAGTAGATTCAGCTTTCTTAGACTTGGGGTGGTGACCAGCATCTCAGGTGATCCTAGAGTACAGTTACTGTCGGTCATAATCTTCAGTAACATTTGTCTGCCTATTGTGTAGGGTAGCATTGTTAGTTATTAAAAATTTCCTCTTAAGCTTTCCCCATAATTATCATTACATCTCAGAGTATGGCCAGGGAGTCTCATTTAGACAGGTAAGACGGATTCACTCATTTAATCGTCCTCAGAAGGATTTGTTCACCTTCTTGTCCCCTAAAACACCAAGCTTTCTTTTTAAGTTTTTAATGCAGCAAACATTACCCTACCTGCCTGCTTCCTTTGGGATTTCTGCATGGTTTACTCTAATTACTCCCAATGCCAGACCTTGTGTGCTATGAACAACTTCAAAGAAAAAAAAAAAAAGGAACAGTGTGGTGTTTCTTTCTTGTTTTTTTTTTTTTTTCCTTTAAGACACTGTATCAAGGAGACAAGATAGCATTCTGTTCTTATAATGTGATGGACAAATCATATGTATAATCTATTAGGATGATGGATGATATAAATTTTAATACAAAACATCAACTGTAGTGAATTTCTCCTAGAATGTCTTTGAAAGTGAACTACCTCTGTTTGGTCCAAATTTAATAGTCAAGTCTCTAAGTTTAAAACTACTCTGGATATAAAAAAATGTGATTAACTTTAATTATGTTCATTGCAGGAACCAGTCAAATCTTAGTTCACAGCAATTGTTTTAGGAGGAAGTTCCTAAAATGAATCCCATTCCCTGCCACAAGGCTAAATAGTAGCTGACCTTAAATGTCTGTTACCCTTCTGCCCTGATAAAATCCTATTTCTGTAGTCTCTATTTTTCTGTTTTTTCCCTGAAGCCAAATTAACCCAACGAAATTGTTTGTCTTGTTCTCTTTTGCTTCACCCTAGATGCTGTATTTTCTTAAAATATATTTTGTTCAAAAGACAATTCTTATATGCCTACTGTGTGCCAAGATCTGTCTCTTGGCCTCATAAACCAAGACTCTTGTCCTCAAATCTTACTGTCTCTTATTGGTCAGACAAGTTAAAAAAAAAAAAGTTACAAGAAATGATGACTGTGTTGCTAGTTTTATATATGTGTGTATAAAGTGCTTTGGGACCAAAAATACAGAACAACTAACTCATAACCATTTTGTAATTCTAATCAAAATAGAATTTTCACAGAATCATAGAGCTAGAAAATATCCTTCCTATTAGTTAAAATTAAACAGACCTGGTTTCAAAATCTGACTGTCATTTCCTAACCACATGACATTTAAAAAATTGCTTAACCTTTCTGAACTTCAGTTACACCTATAAAATATGGATATTAGTACTTATAAAGTTTCAGGCTGTGAGAATTGAATTAAAGAGCTAGTTCCTGGTTCCCACCACTACCGTCACTGCTGCTACAAGTGGCTGACATTTACGGTTAAGCTGTGGCAAACATCTTACATGTATTATTCAGTTAACCTTCACAACTTCCCTCTGAGGTTCATGTTACTTGTGTTCCCATTTCACAGGTGAGGAAATTAAAAGTTCCCAAGGTCACATAACTAGTTCTTTGAATTCAAGCAAACTTCAGGGTCTCACCAATAATCGTAAAACTGATTAATCTTGGGAGCTGCTCTTTTTTCCTGTTTATGCTTATTGTTATAACTTACTATTGAAGAAAAATATCTGGCATCACCGACTTGAAATACCTTCTTTTATAGATGAAAGATCAGAGAATAGAGAAGTTAAGACATTGGGGGAAGTCACAGCCAGTTAAAAAAAAAATCTAGGACTAAAAATTCTGAGTAAATTCAGATCATATTGCCATCTGTTTTAATATCGAACATTGGTTGTTAACTTGCAAAATGATACCATAACTTTTACAACAGAAAATTTAGGATTCAAGGCCCATCTTACATCAATCCTCAAAACAAATTTTTTGGAGGTAAATTGAAAGTTGTCCTCTTCTTGGAGGCTGACTAGGTCAGCATTTGTGAGCCTCCTCGTCATGGGTGATTGATGCAAACCAGAAATGACTTAGTCATATGGAAAGAAGGGTCCCTTCTTGAGTTTAGGCAACTCAGGCTCATATCCTCTCATATGTGCATCACAGAAAAATACCTTCAGGGACATACAGAAGCTGAAAATGCAAAGAAACAGCTCAAACAGCGAATGGGTGTTCAAAATATCCTTTAAATAAGAAAATTAAAATCAGATCACTGCATTTCCTAAACAGGCTATAAAGCAATTATTTTTTAGGCTTACCAACTAGACTCACTTAATAACTTAATGTCCTCACTATTCCACTCAATGCTGGCATTAAAGAAGCAGAGGAATAATATAAACTTCATTGTCATTTAGTAAAGGGAAAAAGTGTCTAAAAACAAATTCCTCTTTCACTAGACAACTAATATTTCTTCAGAAGTGACACTGCATCCATTGAAAAAGAAAAAAGAAAAACAAAGACACCAGATCACAATACCCTATGTTTTTACTTTTCTGTTTATGTTCCATTATTATTATAATTGGGTCCCTACAATGTAACTTATACTGTGCTGGTCACTATATTTATGAAGTTTAATTAAATTCTCACAAACAGTTCTGCAAGGTGGGAGATCTGATTTCCATTTTTCAGATAAGAGTCTGAATCTCCCAAAGAATAAATAATTTGCCTAAAGCCTCACACTGTATTCGTGGCAGAATCAGGATCACCACTCAGGTTTTGCTGACTCCAAAGCTGGTGTTCTTTCCACCACATTAAGTGACCTCTAAAAAAACCCATGGGCTTAAGTCTTACCTGAAAGAGGAAAACAAACAAATGAACAGACAAAAATCAACATAGTCTAGGGAGGAGAACATTGTATGACTGGGCCAGGAATAAAGTCCAAATTTTTCAATCCTTTTGTTCAGGGGCTGTGACATTAGTCCCCATCATCTGCTTTGGAAAGAAGAAGTGTACAAGCAGAAAGGAGTCAAAAAGTTCTCACCAAGAACAACAACAGTCTTTCAAATCCATGTTCCAATGGAACAGACCACTGTGGTTTGTAATGTAGTACCTGCATCTATCACATCGTGTGCCATGTAAGTCAGTAACATATTCAAATATTCCTGATACCCGCAAACCACTTCTGCCACTGTTGCACAGGGAAGTGGAAGTTCATTTTGTTCATTTGTGTTTGGCTGGTAATGCACTTAACACTGTTCTTTCCGGTTTCTGAGAAAAAGCCCATTTCCCATCAAATATATATCAAACACATCCTCACTAAAAGAAATGATAATCCTTCACATTGAGTCAGCTGCAGAAAGGTTTTTTCTGTGTTCTTAGGCTAGCCTAAAAATGTGTAGGTCAGATCAGAGATGGTGCATGGTAACTATGATGCAGTAGGCATGCTCTTATTTATTATGATGCATGTGAAAATGATGCAAATGCATTTCATGCTGCCTAAAATATTTTTAAACTTGAAAGTAGAAGGAGAAAAAAAAATCACCCTGAGTCACAGATTCTATATTTTGTGGAACAGAATTAAATTGTCTAAAATATTGCATAAGAAGGATCACCTAGGGACTCTTGTTCACACAATAACTTTTAAAATCCTCTACCCAATGTTGCAGGTTTTTTTTAATCCAGAAATTTGGTGGAGATGCCAAAGGGTCTTTAAGCAAAAAAGAAGTAGAAATCAGTGCTGGAATTATTATTTTCAACAGGGTATTGACAGCTATAATAAAGTTATTTCAACTGGACCTGGGAATGTAAAGTCAGTTAATGGACTTTATTTAGACAACATCAGATAAGGACATTAGTAATAACTGTTTTCTTTATAGATAACCTTAAATTTAAGAAACTGTTTCCCCAAACACAACTTGTGAATTCTTTTCCCTTTTATCTTATAGTAGGCAGAAGATTGCAACCTCCTATTATGAAATAGCATCATAAAATGCAGAGCACAGTCACCCTGACTAAAACCACCTTCTCCTTTGCTGATATAGACAAACTAGCAGTAAATGCTTTTTGAGCTCCTGGCAGGCAGATAAATTCCTATGAATGTCCCCAATTGGACTGGGAGATTGAGAGACACCGGGGAGAGAATAGCTGAGGCCAGGAGAATTTAACATGGCAATTAGCAACCCTTTGGCTTCGCTAGACCCCACAGCACAAGATGGGATGCAAGGAACCAAAAATCTCTCTTGCAGAGTAGATGATAAATTGGTTGGGTCCCAGGGGTTGCTGGACACAGTTATTATCCAATGGCAGGCTTGGATGATGTGGAAGTCTCTGTAGTGAGGTCAGAAAATGAAACACAGGGCTCTAAATTCCCAAGGAGAGTGCCTTGGCTTACATCTCAATCGGTGTGCCCTTTCCCCTCATTTTAGAAGGCTCTGGATCACATCACATCATCTGTATTACCTTCCCTATCTTAACAACTTCCAAAGCATCAAGTATATAAAACACTGTAGCCATTATCACCAGTGATTCCCTCTTTGAAAAGTTAAGAAAGTAAAAGATAACCTTTAAAATAAAGCTACTTGAAGACTTTCAGATGTATTTTTCTTTAAGCAGAGGGAGGGTATACGGAGGAAGAGAATCTTGATTCTCTTTCTGAATTTTGATAGCTGTTTTCAGTCACCATTTAAACCATCACATTATGGTTCATAACAACTTTAGCAGTATATTGAAATTCACTCTATAATTCCTAATTTTTTAGAGCTTTAGTTTCTTCATTAGAAAATAAGGCTAATATTGTCTACTCAAAATGTTGCTGTGAAGATTAAATGAGGTGAAAAGTGAAAGTGAAAGTCACTTTGTCATGTCCGATTCTTTGCAACCCCATGGACTCTACAGTCCATGGAATTCTCCAGGCCAGAATACTGGAGTGGGTAGCCTTTCCCTTCTCCAGGGAATTTTCCCAACCCAGGGATCAAACCCAGGTCTCCCACATTGAGGTGTATTCTTTACCAGCTGAACCACAAGGGAAGCCAAAGAATATTTGAGTGGGCCTATACCTTCTCCAAGGGATCTTCCTGACCCAGGAATCGAACCAGGGTCTCATGCATTGCAGGCATATTCTTTACCAACTGAGCCCAAATGAGGTAATATATGTAAATGCTAAAAGACTACCTGGAACTGAATAAATTCTCAAAATGTGTTAGCAATAATGATAATGAAGAAAAAGATGATGACCAAGGCAATAATAAAGATTTGTCAAATATCACTCTAGCTAGTTTTTATAATCCTTAGATCAAGGACCATATATACCTTGTTTATAGTTAAAACCCCAGCACAATGCCTGAAGTGCAATTAATATTTATTGGTTGATGGAAAGATTGATCACATGAATTGTTTTTAATGCCCCATTCTCCACTTGTGCTACTATTGATTTAACTTAATTATGAAGATTATTAGGAGTCATTAAAAAGGAAGTGGGAAATAGATTTAGTAAAATCAATGTCGTCATTTGCATTTATTGAAGGGCTACTACATGGAGAGCACACCGCTTGGAATACTGTGTCAACCTGCAATGGGCGTAAAAAAGAAGCAAAATACAGAGGCAGCTTAACATGAAGATAACTTTCTAATAAAGGAGCCATGTAACAATTCCTCAGTTTCAATTCTGTTTTGCAAATTTCTAACTTCCTCAAACTGTTGATATCGAGGGTCCCTCCCTCTTCCTCCCCTTCCTTCTTTCCTCTCTTCTCCTCCACTTTCTTTGCCCTCTCTACCCCCAAAAAAGTCTCTCTCTCTCTCTTTTTCTCTTTCCTTTACAGTGCACTCACAGGCTACATCCTTAAATATTCTAAGCAAACAAACAAACAAACAAAACCCGCAAATATTTCTTTTTCTATTAAAATTGGCCCTTGAAATTTTCCATTTAGATTCCATTTTATTTAAAACTCTGAGCCAATTCTATGTCTGGGTTCTGCAACTTTGGCCAAATAACATTCTTGATTGACTTGGGTCTCAGTATTAAAGGAAGAGTCTCTCTCTCTCCCTCTCTAGTTAGTTCCTCTTATCTTTAGAGGTCTAAAGTGATCTTTGGTGGGTTGTTTAGCAATGTCAATATTAAAATTGAAGAATATTTAACTAAATACTTGAAATTTTTATTTTTTGTAATATTTTGTGCCTACTATTTTCTTTATCTTCCACTGGCCTTTAAAAATACACAATCACTGATTTTTGGAAACATTTAGGAAAGTGAAGCCCAGCCACAGATAGGTGAACACTGGCTCAAATTTTGTAGTCTGGTGTTTGTATTTATGCTTCCCTTGTGGCTCAGATGGTAAAGAATCTGCCTGCAATGCAGGAGACCCTGGGTTCAATCCCTGGGTTGGGAAGATCCCCTGAAGAAGGGAATGGCAACCCAATCCAGTATTCTTGCCTGGAGAATTTCATGGACAGAGGACCCTGGCAGGCTACAGTCCATAGGGTTGCAAAGACACAACTGAGCAAGTCTGCATTTGGAGCTCTCTTGAACTTGTAAAATCTTAGCTTAGTGCAATAGTTCAAAAGGAAGTGCCTGAGAATGAATCAGATTTCCTGTCCTAATGCTACATGTTGTCCGAACCATTTTTTTTTCTGCCCCAAACAAAATACAATTTGCCTAGACTTGTTCCATAGCCAACTAATTTGTGATTGGTCCTTTTTTTTTTTTTTTAGTTTTTTTTCTTTTTTCTGTCTTCTGTTTGTTTTTGTGATTACTTTGTCCTCTCATGAATACTTGATTCTATCATTATCCAGTTTACTTGATAAACATTTATTAATTATACTATGGGTGAGTCACCCAGGAACACAGACTAAAATGAACCATGATCCCTGTCTTTCAAAGGCTCTCCTTGTAATTCTACATGTAAAATAACCCTCTGCATCTTCACCTGGTATCTCCCTAAACCCTTCTATTTCTCTGCCTATCATATATCTGCCTAACATGTTATATATTTATTTACATATGGTTTATCTTTCCCATTGACTCTAAGCATTCCTAAGATAGTGCTGGTCACAGAAGGGACATGAAAAAATTTTTAATTAATTCATGAATGTTGTAAGAAACACTTCAACAAGCTTTATGTTTTTAGGCATAGGTGGTAGTCACAGAGGTATTGCCTTACAAGGAATCATTGAACTGCATATTTTTGATTTGTGGGGTTTTGTGTATGTCTTGTATTTCATAACAAAGAAAGCTACAAACTCCAGGCTTCTTTTAAGCTTCAAGTTACATTCAATTACTTATTTGTTAGCTACATCAACTAGTTCTTGAACAGCAAGGAGAACAAACAATTCAATCCTAAAGGAAATCAACCCTGAATATTCACTGGAAGTATTGATGATGAAGATGAAGCTCCACTACTTTGGCCACCTGATGCAAAGAGCCAACTCCATGGATAAGACCTTGATGCTGGGAAAGACCGAGGGCAAGATGAGAGAGGATGAGATGATTGGATGGCATCATCGACTCAATGGATGTGAGTTTGAGCAAACTTCAGGAGATAGTGAAGGACAAGGAAGCCTGGTGTGCTGCAGTTAACGGGGTCACAAAGAGTCAGCCATGACTGAGTCACTGAACAACAATCTAGGTAGCAAAACCTGGTTAGTCATTTACAAGTGAAAGCTTTATTGAACACTGACTGTTTATCTCTCACTATATAAAAGTAAGTTCAAAGAGCATAAAATTCTTTAGAATGTGACACTTCTTCACAGGCCAAGGGTATAAAGAACAACAGACTTAGCAACTTAATTTCTCAGACCCTGAAAATACATACTGAGCTGTAGATTTTGGAGAAGCCCATTTGAGTGAGGGTGGTTCACAGAGGAAGGTGGGTAGACCGAATTCTTTGTAAGATTAGTCTTTTTCCAGACTGAAAGGAGGAACAAAACCATATCCAGATTCATTGTAAAAAAGTCACAGATGCAAAGAAAACTGCTAATTTGGCTTCAGGATTTAAAATAAATTCATTTGATGAGTTTGTTCTGTTTTTTAGAACCATAAATCTGTTTTGTAAATAAAATGTAGCTGGTAAGGTTGGTGGGGGCTCAGCATAGAGAAGAAGATGGTACATGCCTTCTGCGTGCTTCTCACTGTGACCCCCTTTCCAGTGTGTGCCAGCAAGACATGCCCTCCATCTGTAGCAGCATTGCCCACGTGCCTGTGAGCCAGTGCTGGGATTTGGTGCCTGGGGCTATGGTTACATTTGATAAATAGGTTAGGGCCAGTTGCATTAAATAAATATTTTTTATGGCTTATGATAGCCAATATTTTAGAAACCAAAGAAAATAATTATGTCCTACTTAAAGGAGTTTTATTTCAAACCCTAGCTAGGGCCCCACAGCAGCCACTGCTTACATTTTTCAAAATTGATTTTCCACCATATAAACAGTTAGTCTGAAGTTACCTGTGACACTTCCTCCCAGTAACATGATACAGTGTCTCTGAAGCATTTTCTGGTGTTTATCATTTTTTCTTTTTTCTGTAGCTCTCATTTCTTTAACACAGTCTCTTTAGGAGAACTTGTTCCAGGGATTCTACCATACTAACTATTGACCTGTATGACCCAGGGAGCTGGGGAATTAGGAAACTTAAGTAGAATTTTAATTTATCCTGGGAAATGAAAGTTTAGCTTGCATTAGTCTCCCCTCAATAAGTGTTATTCACTTTTGCTATAAAGCATTAAGGCCTGCGTTAATCGGCTCTGATTGTATTGCTCCCTAAGGCAAACTTGAGAAGGAGAAGTTGGTCTTGAGAATTTATCCAAGCTCTCTTTCTCTCTATTAGGAACATCCACTATCTGCTTCTTCCCTGAGTTCCTTGTGTACTGGCTTCCTTGGGCCTGAAAATTGACCCAGGCATGATGTCACAGCACAAATCTACACAACTTCATCTAAGGTCAGCTGCCTGTGTCTTCCTCCCTGAGATCTCTGCTTCCTGTTTTGCACAGCAGCTATAAAAAGAATTAAGTAACGTTGCTAATATCTGACACAGGACCTATAGACGTTTTTGGAAGTAAAAAAAAAAAAAAAAAATCAGTGGACTTAGAAAGAGAAGGTCTCAATTCCCATACCAATTCTTCCACTTAGCATTTGGATGGCAAACTGATTGTTTATAAGACTTGCTTTTCTCACCTATGAAGTGGAATTGACAATACATAGCCTGCAGAGGCTCAAATTAGGTGAAGTAGGTGAATTTCCTTGCCAACTGTAAGTTTAACAATAGTACAATATTGTTTTAATTCATGTGACTGAGGAAGAAATGTTACACTTTTTTACTTTCAGCACAACGGTTGACCCTGCTCCACCCAGTATGCAGGTCATTTCCTGGAGAGCAGAGTATAGTGTGTTTTTCTGAGTTAATAAACAGGTGCTCAGTTTTTCAATTTGAACCCCACACCCAGCCCCTGGCCCTCAAGCTTTTGATTCATAAATGCTTTAGCTCCAGCAAACCTTCAGTAAAAACTCTCTGAGAAACCCAGCCTGCCTGGACAGGTGACTTGCCTTGGAGAACCAGGGTATGCACAATGATAGTATTTATAACTTGGGAGTAAGAACCCAGCCTCTGTTCCAGGCCTATAGCCCCACTAAATAAATCCAGGGCAAGTGGCAGTTGAGAGGGATGGAACATACCTCAAAGACACTAGGAAACTCTGGCGAGAGAGGCTGAGCGTCACCGAATAATGTGTGGCGAGGTGTGACACCCAGGTGAAGCTGGTTGTCAAAGGAGCCCTCTTGGTACAAAATCCTCAAGAACGGGGGTCAGAGGGGGTCCACTCATCATGCCTGAGCCTTTGCTTCCTAAGTGTTTCCAAAATGTGTAAGTGTACATTTTGAAGTGCCAGAGGAGAGCAGAGAAAGCAGTAGAAGAAATATTCCAAAAATGATTATACTGAAAAACATATGTGCTGCTTACTCTTTACACGAGTTCTGCAAAATAGAAAAGCAAATATCGTGAGAGGCCTCTAAAATGAAAAGGAACTGAAGCAAGTCTCCATTCGATAAAGCTCAGGTTAGTCAAGAAGATTGTATGGCCAAAACTGCCAAATTCTGCAAGGCATTCCAGTGTTAGTGGGCTTTCTGGTCTCCTCTCATATGGAATGGGAAACATCCACAAGGGCCCATTTCAGTAAGAAAATACTTTCAATTATTTTTATTGGCTTTCAAGCCACCAGTAGTCCTAGCCATGTCTTGATATAATTTTGTTCTAGAAAAAGTCTTGAATGCCTAAAATATATAATTAATCTTCTTTTCATGGGTTAAACTTAAGACATACATGTAATTGCACTATTTAATTTATTATTAAAGGAAATTCACAGAAATAGAGGATCCTGCATATCCTGCATGATAATAAAATGATTCCTTATCACTATATTGTGTGAATTGGTTTCAATCAGTCCATTTAACACCAGTTAAATCTGTTTTAATATTATGCTGGTTAGCCTCAGATAATAAACATGTTGTGAATAAGCTCTCCTTAGTTCCAAGGACTGACAGAAGACTTCCTCTGTGTGTGTGTGTGTGTGTGTGTGTGTGTGTGTCACTCACTCAGTCGTGTCCAAATCTTTTCGAACCCCATGGATTGTAGCCCACCAGGCTCCTCTGTGCATGGGATTCTCCAGGCTAGAATACTGGAGGGGGTTGCCATTTCCTTCCCCAGGGAAGACTTCCTAGCCAACTCTGAATTACTGCAATTCCTAGAAAACTTTATTGAACTGTGTGTGAACAGGGCATCTACCTCTGTTTTTCTAGTATTATTGCCCCTTCAGAGCAAGAGCTCATGGGCTCATTTGAAAATTCTCTTAGTGTTTTCATTCCAGCTCGTGGCATCACATTATATTTTGGTGTATAGAAAGCGCAGTATGTGAGGAGGATAATATCATATCAAAAAGAACCCTGGAGATAGCTTTAAAGTATACCAGTTAGCAACTCGGCAGAGAACCTTCCATCAAACAACCTGAAGTGAGGTTGCTTTGTTCATTAAACTGACCTACATGAACCATTATTGCTATTTGGCTCTGAATTATTAAAAATCAGTAGCAAGATTTAGCACACCTCTAACTCCAGGCTCTCCTGCTCTTTAAGATAAAAACAGTCTCTCTTTGAGCTAGTTAGAAAACATATGTGAACGTCCTAGCACTCAGCTTCTCGTGATAACCTTGTTAGTGTCTATATAACTGCATGTATCCACTCAGCATGACATCCTTTTCCATTTCTCTTTATGAATAATTTTGTTATACCTCATCCATTTTCCAGTGCTCTTTATTACAGCATGCTACTACATTTATTAGAGTTCCCATCAGAGAATTCTTCTTCTTGTTATCCTTAATAGTGCCATGTACTGCCCTCTCTTGACTGTAAACCTGGCACTGTTCAAAGCACATGTGTTAGTTTATAACCCTTGCATTTTAAATTCCTGCCAAGAACTTCCTGGGTGAAGAATAAGTTTGCAATAAATATTCACACACACACACACACACACACACACACACACACACAGAGGAAACACCTCCACCATCATCACCACTGCTATTAGAATTACAGCACCAATGACCGGCCTTTCAACCCACAACATCAGAAACCTCACAGGTTAATAACTTATTCATTTAAACCTACTATGACCAGGCACTTCAGCAGGCTCTAAGAAGATGGTGCTTTCATTTGATTCCAGAGCACATACTTGGAGTTGAAGATTTGGTTCAACAACCTTGCTGCCCTGGATTTTTATTGTGTGGACTACCTCACCCTGACTACGGGCAGTGAAAGGCCGAGAATAAGTAGAAACCTCAGGTTTTGATGTCTTCTCAATAGTCTAAATTGAAATCCTTTTGAGGCTGGCCAGGTTTGGTATTCGTTGCTTCACACTGGCAACTTGCCTCTTTTGGGCTTCTTACAAGATCACATTTGAAACACAGCCACTGATACACAGAGATAATGGAAAATGAGTGGGGAGCTTGTCCTTTTGTTCTTTAATCTGTATCTGTATCTGTACCTGCATCTGAAGAGAAGCTTCTTCTCCCAAGGATCAGAGTGGTCAACCTCAGTTTATCTTCTGTTCTTCAGAGAGAGGAAGTAAAGTGATTTGAAAGGGAGGAGCACTGCCAACAGGAGCAAGAGGAGAAAAGTGGGCATCAGAAGGAGAAACGGGGGAAAACCATTACCACCACATACACACACGAACAAATCTTTCAGCAGTGGAGTCTGCCAAATGTGTATTTACATACAACAATAACCATTGCTAAAAGCTTCACCACTTTTGCTTCAAGTAGATTTACTCCTTCTTTCTCCAAACGATAAAACGTATTGTTTCAGGAAGACATAAGTGCAGAGATGCTAAATATCTTATGATTTTTGGAGCTCACAAAAACCAGTGTTATGCAGCTGATTCGCCAAAGTCCTAGTAGGTAGTGAGAGGCATCCATTGACAATAGTAACAGTACCAGGTGATGAGGGGGAATTCTACTGGGCTTCATTCATAATTAGATTCTGCTTTGATTCCCAGAGATGTATATTCACTACCACCAACTCCAGGAACTGCTCTACATATCATCAGGAGCAGTCCTTCGACAGTCAAGATACGCATCTCTCTGCCTCCCGTTGTTATTTAGCTGTTACTATTATTCTATAATAAAACTTCTGTTGCTGCCTTTTCCCTCCTTTTATCACTGTTGATATCAAGAAATTATATGTCAGCTGCTTTCTGTGAGGAGATAAGACTACTAGCCTTGGCAAAGGTTAGCTACCATTTCCAGATGACAAACAGAGGTGGCAAATTTAGAAACAAAATATTCAGAGTTAGGAGGAGCTTGAAAGGGATGTATTCCAATTGGTTATTTTTGTACTTTTACACAATGACTGTCAGAATGGTAGCAGCCCTTTTTTGTTTTCTTTTTTTGTTTTGGTCATCTACGAAAGACAAACATTTCATGCCCCTTTTCCCCTTCGCCTATCCATCTGCTTCCTGATATTGAGTTCTCTACTACTGTATCCATAAATACTGCTTGCATGAGATGTTCCATTTTCAGCAAACTAGAGGTAGATTCTTGTGTGTAATTAAAAGAATTGCCTGTCAATCCCTGGAAGTATTTAGACATAAATTCTGGAGTATGCTCGGAGATTAAATTCCAGTGATGTCTTAGAGGAAAGTTAATGTTAGTATTTGAGATATAAGAAGAATTGGCTCATGAAATCTTAATGTAAGGAGACCTCTCCAACTAGAACTATATTGTATAAAAGAGAGCCCAAATGAAATGGGCCCATGACATGGAAATATCAGCTGCACAATCAAGAGAAGTATTAGAGGAAGAAAATCTAAGAAAATGAAAAACCTTCCAAGAGATCTGCCATGCTGGTGGGAACAGACGACAGAAGAAAAAAACAAAAAAAAGAGGCATAAATGTCAAGAAAATGAAAAGCTTAGTTTTAAGAGAAGAACAACCATATCTGGGATTACACCTGGGATTAAAAGCTGGCAAAAGGAGAACCCATCAGTGACCCAGAATGAAGTAAAGAAGACCAAGGGCAATGGGCTTTGTTTTTAATATATTTCATTCAGAGTAGGCTCTGTTGGCAGAGCCTGTTACTGTTACTAGAAAACAGTAACAGAGAAAGAGAGGAAAACAGTCCATTTTTAAAGCCAAAGAAAATCTCAGTCAATTATCACTATGAAATTGTTCAAAACAGATTAACGATAAAATTGATCACTATTTGATGACAACTGATTTGTACATAATGCAGAATTTTCAGTACACACAAAATTTTCAGACTCACAAAACTGCCCAAAGATGCATACAAGTTTCTGTTTAGATAAACACAAGTGGCCAAAGATGTCTTCCCTCTGGAGCCTCTTTAAGTCTCCAGATGAGACTTAGGCCACTTAGCTCTCGCGACCCCATGGACTGTAGCCTGCCAGGTTCCTCTGTCCATGGGATTTTCCAGGCAAGAATACTGGAGTGGGTTGCCATTTCCTTCTCCAGGGGATCTTCCCAACCCAGGGATTGAACCCAGGTCTCCCGCATTGTAAGCAGATGCTTTTACCATCTGAGCCACCAGGGAAATCTTACTTCCCACGCCCTCCCCTAATCAGAAGGTCATGGGTTTTTTATCTTGCTTTTTTGCTCCCATATCACCTCATTTGTTTCATAAAAATGTTTTAATCCAGCAAACCATATTTTTTCATTTTGTTAATAGTAAGGCCTTATCATGGTAGATCCCATGTTTTGATCCAATGGTTAAATTTCTTCTTGAATGATCATTTCTCCATATCCTCATTACTCACTGGTGAACCCTCTCAGAAAACTTGAGAACTTGGAGAAATTGTTTACTTCTATTTCTTGAGCCAACTTGGAAGCAAGTTAAGAAATATTATGGTTAAGTAAAATTCTGAATCCTTGTGATTATTATAACATTTTTTTCCTTAACTATTTGCATGTGTCCCTGATGGTAGATGATTAGAGTGGGTCAAAGACAGTAGCTTCTCAACATTCTTACAGCTATAATTTTTATAAATATTATCCAGCTTCTAGACCTCTCCTATTACAACAAACAATCCCCATCATTGCCACATTCTTCTCCACATTGAGTGCTACCTGTCCTTTGCTCATCCACTAAAAATCTTAAATGCCAAATACAAATTCTCATAATATGCCACCTACAAAGCAGGTGTTATTTATTTTTATTTCCAGCTTTGTAGATTTTATTAATTTCCCCTATAAGTGATGAAGAATATCTATTTCCTTAAAAAAAATTTACTGTAGTCTCCATTTTTCTCTTTAAATTTTATAGTTATTTTATTCATTGATAGATATCTAATTTCTAAACATTAACTTCATGGGAAATAGGTGGGGAAACAGTGTCAGACTTTATTTTTGGGGGCTCCAAAATCACTGCAGATGGTGACTGCAGCCATGAAATTAAAAGACGCTTACTCCTTGGAAGAAAAGCTATGACCAACCTAGATAGTATATTCAAAAGCAGAGACATTACTTTGCCGACTAAGGTCCATCTAGTCAAGGCTATGGTTTTTCCTGTGGTCATGTATGGATGTGAGAGTTGGACTGTGAAGAANATTTTTTTTTAAAAAATTCACGAATTCTCACAACTCACACATATGCACTCACTAACACCACATACACATCACTGGCTTAGAAAGAGAAAAATAACAAACAAACAAACAAAAAAAGAAGCAGGCACTTTTACAATGTGAAAAATAGAAGCATTTTGCTTTGACCCCATTTTTTCTTATATGTCATGCTAAAGATTTACAAAGATCTTTAGAAAGAGATTGTCATTCAGCAGTCAAAGAGCTCAAAGGGCAGCTTCTTACAAACATCAGCCTGCCAAGGGTTTACTGAGAAAGTGCCCTGTCTACCCACTAAACTGATTCTTATCTTTGGGAAAAGTTGTTTAGAAGAAACTTCATGTTTTCTTTAGAGCCTGTCACATCTAATCCTAAATGATAAGACCTTTTGGGAAGTGAGATCTGAGACTAACATCTGTTTGAGACTTAAGTTAACCAAGATCAAAACCATGATCTCTGCTAGATACCTTACCTTGCAGTCCAGTCCACACCTTCTGCTCTACTTTGGAGTCAGCTTTGTCTGCCTCTCCCTTTCTGTGTGTATGATGGCATTTCATAGAGTTCTGTTTCTTGTTCCCAGACTGTGTCGAACTCNGATCTCTGCTAGATACCTTACCTTGCAGTCCAGTCCACACCTTCTGCTCTACTTTGGAGTCAGCTTTGTCTGCCTCTCCCTTTCTGTGTGTATGATGGCATTTCATAGAGTTCTGTTTCTTGTCCCCAGACTGTGTCGAACTCGTGTACACCTGTGGTGGATTCATGTCGATGTATGGCAAAGCCAATAGCGTATTGTAAAGTAAAATAAAGTAAAAAAATAAAATAAAGAGCCAGCAATAAATAAATAAATAAATAAAATAAAAGTGAGAAATGCTACTCATAGTTACTCTCTGACTATATATGTTACATACTAATTATAAGAAGTATGTTTTGTGTTAACCTATATGTACCCTGAAAACATACCTTAATCATCAGTGAAGCTGTCTGGACAAGAATTTAGAGAATTTATCTGGCTCTCTAAGATAATATTAAATAACAAATGCATAGCTGTTTTATATGCCTGGTACTATTCTAAACATTTACCATATATTAATTTATTCAATGTTCCCTGAACCTTATAAGGCAGTTACTATTATTATCCTCATTGTGAAAATAAGGAATTTCAGGGACAGAGACGTTAAACGATTTGTCCAAAGTGAATTAGTTGGTAAGTGCAGAAACTTCTGTGGTCTAATGTACTTTGCCCTATGTTATCATTCCTCTTGGCACTTTGAACACTTTGTGTAAAACAAGATCGCTTCTTCCTCTCACTGTCAAAAGTTTCCAGGTACAATAAAATCTTATTCTGTTCCACCATTTTTCCAACTCCTTGAGGATGGACAAACAACTTTCTTATAATACAGAGAAGTATTATTGCAAAATTTACTGCCAGGTTGAGACCTTGCATGCCATACTAAATTTTTATGACAGTTATAAACACCTAAAAAAATCTAAGTCTATCATGGGACTGCTTATAAATCCTAATAATAACTCTCTGACCAAGCAGCATCATAAAAGAGTAGAGTGGCTGACTTCGAGTAAGCAAGAGCAAAGGTTTAGATAATTTCAGTTTGATGTCTGGTTCTTCTTTCCTTTCTCTGCAAGATACTAAGAGAAGGATGAGGTGATGAGAGGTGAAAGAAAAAGAAGGCTTCCCATAGAAACCCTGCTAGATCTAACTTTCTGAACTTCCCTTTTCTTTTAAGTATAATGGTATTCAATACATTGTCGCATTCTTTGAAATTCCATCTTACTAAAGCTACTCAGCATTTAGGAGAACAATTTAATAAGTGATTGCAGAATTCCTGCCATCCAAGTGCTGCCTCAGGAGTTATTTCCCTGTTGTGTGTTTCTTTTTAAGTATTTAAAGGCCTGGGGAAATACTGAACAGAATTACAAAAATGAATTAAACAAGATCTGACTTTAAAGTAATGAGACTAATTCTACAGGCCATACCTGAAAATCAGTGCTATTGCCATAATCACACTTGTGCTTGCAGTCAAGAAATCATAACACAAATCGGTGGGATTAAGAAGGAAAAATGGATTAGAAGAATACACATCAAACTCAGAATAGTGGTTACCTCTGAGATTAGAGGGGCTTCCACAGTGGATGAGTGGGTAAAGAATCCGCCTTCAGTCTGCCTGCATTAGATGCAAGAGATGGGGATTTGATCCGTGGCTCAGGAAGATCCCTAGAGGAGGGCATGGCAACCCACTCCAATATTCTTGCCTGGAGAATCCCATGGACAGAGAAGCCTGGCGGACTATAGCCCAGAGGGTCTAAAGAGTCAGACACAACCGAAGCAATTGAGCAGGCAGGCATACTGTGATTAAAGAGGACTCTGGCTTACTCTATAATGTTGTCATTTATTAAGCATAGTGTCTTTATATATTTTTAAAATAAATCAACTAACACATTTTGGTTTAAAGAGTACCTAAACTAATCTTTAAAATTGCTGTTCAATTTTTCTTCTCATGAATTTTTCAAAGAAAAAGATTTCATGTTTTCAAGAAGTAACCATTCCAAGGCTTCAATTCTTAGGCAATCCTGTCTTCACATGTTACTTTCATTTTAGGGTTGACATTATTATCGCTACTAATCAGAAACAAAACATGTGTTTGCCATGAGTAGGGAATCTCACTGGCTTCTTTGATGTAGGAATCCAACCCTGTCATGTTTCTCGCTAGACTTAATTAATACATTCTGTCACTCTCTTCCATATACTTGAGTCTCACCATTCATTTCTTTTAGTTGACTTGTTTCATTATCACCCACTAGACTAGGCCCAATGATTGATTTCCATATATATTTCTCAGATATTCAAGAAGAAAATTCACTTTCTCTCTTTAGAGGGAAAAAAGGCAAAGGGAAATCGTTTATTGCTAAACTTGAATGTGTCACCATAAGCAAGTTTTACTGGATGGTGGTGGGAGGAACTATATCTTCAAGCAAAAGTGATTTGTCCATTAGCTTGACTCTTGGAAGAAGTTAGGTATATACCCTAGAATATCTAGTGCTCAAAAATGTATATCTTGGTTAAAACACAGGAAAAAGCCTATTTTAATTTTACCCACAGTAAAAATATTGGTCAACATGAAATTAAAAGTGAAAACAATACTTCTCCTTGTCCTAGTCTCCCTCCCAAAAAACTCAACCTCTTATAAAATCTCTAAAAACAAAATAACATGCATTTATGTGTTTTCTTCTACTAACATTCTTTTGGTATTTATAATGTAGTACAGAAAAACTTTTAAGAGGAGAAAATGGCAAGTTAGAACAACATACCAATGTGCTTAGCAGTGAGTTTACAGAGGGTACCCACTCACACCATAGTACTCTGACCAGGCGAGTGGAAGAGAACAGCAAGGGAAGAAGAGAACTGTTCTCCATAATGGCTGCAATGAGGCAAAATGGTTATTCAGAAAAATCACCTGGGAAAATAAGCCTCTGGCTCTCTTCATCTGGTGCAGGTGGGCATCCATGCATAAATTCACATATATAATTAGTGACAGTAAAATATAAGTACATTGGATCATAATCATTAGTGAGAATTTATCAAGCCTTACTGTAAAGAGTACTGACAGTATGAAATGGGAAGGCAAATCCCTGTGGAAGACCTCTGATAAGACATTCTTGATTCTTTACCAAGTAGTGAAATTAACTGAGAATGCCTCATGTGACTGCACCCTGAGGCCAAGTGTATATTCATACATTAACACTCCAACCCAGGGAACTAAGGTATAGATACCTTCATTCCTCCTCCAGCTTGCTCCTGTTTGACAAGAAAGCCTCACATTACCCTGTGTGTATAGGGGCAGCATATGTGTATTGACAGATGAGACATCATGGGAAAATTCACTTCTTAAAAAAATTCAAATGAGCATGCTCGTAAATATCAAATCTTAACATTTTTTTAACTGAGATTTTAAGAAAACTGAGAAATAAACTGTTTACTATCAATAGAGTTCAGAGATATAAGAAAAATACCCAGACATTACTATGATGTCTATAATGCTTAGCCACTTTTGATGTATCCATTCCTGTAGTCATTTGTATAAATGATTGATTAATTTCTTAATTACAGTCTCTTGACTGACATGTGTGGACAAATAGAGTATAAGCTGCGGAATCAGGCCTAAAATAACATGCAGCTTCAGTGACTAGCTATATATTCCCTGACAAGTCATCTAGCCTCTCTGGGTTTTATTTCTTTTATCTGCAAAATGAAGATAATAAGGTTTACTTCACGTAATTGTGTAATAGAGACATAATATTGAATACCTTCTTAATCTGGAACAAAGTAGGTGTTCAATAATTGGTAGATAACTTTCTTATTCCTACTATTGATAAAGTGAATACCATTTTCCAAAGAACCTGACCTTCTCCTCAGCATAAATTGTGTAAGGCACTAATAAGAGCAGAAAGGACACGGTATCTATTCAACTCCTAGTATATGCCAGGAATTTCATTTTGCACTTCATATAAGTTATCTCATGAAATTGTCCCAGTAATCTGAAGAAGTAGGTATTCTTAGCTCTGTTTAAAGATGACTGAGACTGAATCAGATTAAGCATCATCCTTAAAATCAGACAGCTATAAATGTCAAAGTATCAGAGAAGGAGGATTTTTGGAATGCTGCTTGTTCGTCATTGCTTTGCTAATTGAGTCCGTGTATCTTTCCAAATTCATTTTTAACCATGAGATGGTGTCAGGTATAATATCTACGATCATAAAGTTCCAGTTCTTACTAAAGTTGTCTTCTGGCAAGCTTTGCAAAGAGCTGCAAATGCTCCTTAGCAGTTTAGTGATGATGTCCAGAAATCTAAGTATTGTAGAGCTTGGGATTTCAACCTCAGTGTTCCATAGATCTTCTCTAAAAGGAAAAGGGTAATTTTTCCTCCTCATGGTGGAAGAGAAGACCTTGCATTTTCAAGGTTCAAAATAGACCCTTCCTTTTCCTGCATTTCCTTCAAATCGCCTTGGGTGACAGTTGATCAAGTATTCTACACTACGTCAAAACTGTTTGTGGAAAAGCTCCAGGAAACTGTAAATTTCAAAACATCTAGGCTTGCTGTCTTCAGAGTACAATAGCCAATGGAGTCATAAGGGCATCAAGGTTTCATTTTTACTCTGTGGTCCCCATATTTGCAAAATCCACAAAGATGCACAGATGCACGCCCCACCCTTAGACAGTCACACATAATTTCTTGCATTTGCCAGATCCCTGGAACATTCATATTTTCAAAGATTTGAAGAGATTTTATTCAAAATGACTAAACTTAAAATTGCCATGGCACACAATTGTTTTGTCACCCACTTGATGTTTAAGAACTACTTGGGTGAATCATCATAAAATGTGCTTAGTATAGTACCTTGCCTTAGAATATCTTAATAAATAGTTGCTAATTGAATGAATAAATTAGTTCAAGAGTTAAAGACATCACAGTTATCTTTCATCTTTAAAACATAAAAATAACTTTTGGTCAATGTGGACAGATAAATCATAATAAATATGTGCTTTTAGAATAGACAAGTTTATTCTCATTTAACTAATTCATAGTGAATCTATTCTTAATATTTATACATGGAACAGATAAAAATGTATGAAAATCATAAAGAAGAATGCATACACAGCATTATTCCTATGTATTTATAAATGTCTTCATCTAGGCAACAATTATTTTGTGTTCCAAATATAAAAAGGGAAAGTACAAGGAGTGTTATGAACTCGATATTCATTCATTCTTGAGCAAAATTAAATCATTTGGAAAGCTACAATGATTTTAGTATTAGGAAGAATAATATCAGTTGCCATGTTTTCTTTGTCTTACTGAGGGCTGCATGTTTAATATATTACCTTTATGGAGAATTCCAGATTCTTAGGAAGTTGGTAAGTTAAAATGGCCAGACATTTTGACAAGTCATTTAGCCCCATTTCATTCATGTTTATTACAATTCTTCATTACCTTCAAGATAAAGTCCAAATTCCATAGCTGACATTCAAGGCCTTTGATAATGAGGCCATGCTTTCTTCTAATACCAGCTAGGACTCTGATTTCAATCTATTGATACTGACTATAATTTATTTAATAAAAAATCAAATTTGTTAGAAGGATATATGTATATAGGTTGGAATATAAGGCAGCAGAAGCAAGGTTAAATGCTGGGGAAAACCAGGGTATTTCAAAAGGGCTCAAAGCTGGAAGCTGCTTGACTGTTTCACGTGGGAATGCTTCTGTAAACATAATGATCTCAGTAATTTTCAGTCTTTTTGTCAATCTTTTTGTTCTCAGGTTAACAGAAACCAGGCACCATATTAGTCCTGCTCAATGGTACCCAATGGAAAGAATCCAAATAAAATCAAATTCATATTTCCATAAGAAAGGTAGTGAATGCAGCTAAATAGCAACAATTGTCCATTTCTCCCCTCCAATTTATTTGTGCCCTTCTTTCTGTTTTTTTCAGCCACATAGAAGAAATTTCAGGTCCATAAATTTCTTGGACCTGAAGATCACATAAGACCTCAAGATCTCATAAGTGATTTTATGCCTCCGTGCCTCTATACATCTTTCCCTCTACTAAAAAACCCTCCATTTCTTCTTCCCTCATAACATAATTCCAACCAAGCCTCTAAGATTTAACTTCTCTAAGAGCCTTTGCCAACCTGTCTTCCTCCCACCCACATTGCTCACCTGAGTTGTGACCTTCTTCCATCTTTCCATAGCATTCTCTGTTCACTTCCACCATACTTCTTACCATGGGTACTATTGTAATTTGTAATTTAACCTCCCTTTCTCAGACCTGTCCCTAAATTTTGTTTGGAGCTGTCCACTCTTCTCTTCCCGTCCTTTGCTGTTTTTTGCTCCATGTTGGCCATTTTTTTTTCTTTTGCAGAAACCTATTTGGCCTAGGAATTAGTGGTGTGACCTTGGGAGAATGAACCTGGGAAAGAGGCTCTGCACAAACCAGAAAGCAGGGCTTCCTCACTGAGTGGGGAACTCTGGGTCTCAGGTACCTGGCATGTGGTCTAGAAGGTATGGTGGCTCAAGATCTAGGTGAACACATCTCCTTGGTCCCATGAGAAAAAACAAAAACAGTCAGAGGAGGGCAGTAGGATGCTCTAAAGCTCCATATCTAATGCAAGGTCCCTGGATACCTGAGTCTAAGGACCAGCCAGTCTCATCCGGGCTATGAGTTCCTGGAAGCAGATCCAGCACCTCCTGTGGTGCATACATAGGCAGTGTCCTATCCAAGGATTAAATAGATTTTAAAACTTCAGCTTTCTTTGTAAAATAGAGACCATATGTAAAATAGAGATATTCTACATATTTGTAAAATAGAGATCATACTATCATACAGGTATGATTTCATTCCGTGGCTGACATGAGAAAAAGGAGCTAATCGATTCAAGGGTGCTTTGAAAGAATTTAAGTTTTTAAAGGTTGTTTTTAACATTTTCCCAAACAGGTTATGAATTATTTTTGTTGCCTTCCCAGAACAAGAAATAGCAAAATGTTTAATCAAATCAAACAGAATAAAATTCAGATTATATATACTAAACTCTTAGCACAGAACCTTACAAATTGGGTTATGATTATGAATAGGATAAATAGAAACATTAATATCTTAATTTCCATAATTTATGCTTTTCCCTTTTCTATTAAAAAAGAATGTTAGGAAATCTATAATATGGGACCTCTGACAGAAGAAACAAACACCAATTGTCACAGAATGCTAATTATTCTTAAGACACTCAGGTTCCTACAAGATAGTCATTTTAGTGCAGCAATTTCAGGCTGAGGCCCATTTTGAATGTGAGTATAACATAATTATTTTCTCTGAAATTTTACTTACATAGGAAAGAACATCATCTGAGGTGTGAAGTGACCCTGGGAAATTGCAAAGAATAACTAGGATTTGATGCACAGAGGTCCTAATCCTGACTAAGCTGTGTTCATTCATTCATTCATTCAATCACGTTATTCATCCAATGTGGAACAGTTCTTGAGCACTTTCCTGCTGCAGAAATTGCAAAAGATGCTAGGGACAAAAAAAAAGGAAGGAAAGAAAAGAAAACATGAAATCTGCCTTCTAGGAGTTTGTGATTTGGTGAGAAAGAAAAAAAGTAAGCCATACAATGTGAAACACACCATGCATGCTCAGTCGTGTCTGACTCTATGCAATCCCATGGACTGAAGTCCTCCAGGTTCCTCTGTCCATGGAATTTTCCAGGCAAGAATACTGGAATGGAGTGTCACTTCCTTCTCAAGGGGACCTTCCAAACTCAAAGATCAAACTGGTGTCTCTTGCATCTCTTACACTGGCAGGCAGGTTCTTCACCACTAGAGCTGAAACATACCATAATGGTAATTATAAGCATAAATCTTGATATAGAGTTAGATATCTACTCCACTCCTCTTAAACTTTTCCAGAACTTCCAGCATTGCAAAGTTGATGATAAAAAAGGTGCTAGCCCATCTAGTTCATTCCTATTAAATTCTATGTTTGCTTGACTTTCAGGGTTTTTCTTTTTATTTTTTATACATCCCATTCAATTTTGTCAACAGAACAGTTGAGTAGCTATCGCTAACAAGATGAAGACAATTTTGGCTCATTCAGCTTCAGTGTCAACAAGACTGACACCATCCTGGAAAACAGGTATAGGGTATTTAATTCATTCTACTCACCACTTAGATCAGTGCCACTCAGACTCATTTCATAAGTATTACTTGATGAATGAGATGTTGGCATTTCTAACTGTGTGTCCAAGCTTTCTATTGCCTGACCCAGACCTTTGAACACCAGTGTAATGAACAGAAACTGAACTCATGCTTACTTTTATCCCCACTCCCAGCTCAGATTGATGACAGTGAGTTGCAGTCTTGGGTTGAATGAAAAATGATGTTAAATTTATTTTTTTAAGAAAAGATTAAAAATAATGTGACACTTGAAAGTGAATCAAATCTGACAATGAAAACCAACAAAAATTGAAGAACACTAGCTTTATGGTAATCAACAATTTTCACAATGAAACAATATGCCATGCTAGGAAAATTATAGCAAAATAACCTAGAGAACTCCAAAGAAAAATCAAATAAGTGCCTTTAAAAAAATTATTGACTCTGATACACCAACCCTTGACACTTAACACCTGAAGTGATCATGAACCATGTCAGGCCCTTGAACCGTACCATTCCATTGTATACAGAATCTTTTCCGAGTTCCTGGCACAAGCCTATATTTGTTTAATATCAGTCGTGCATTTACTCCCCTCCAGCCAGGGCTTGCAGGCACCAGCTGCTTACGTGTCTTCAGGAGGAGGAAGGGGGGTGACTTGTTCGCTCTGCACACTGTCTCCTGTCAGAAAACTTTCCAAGTCACTGAAGGTTGTGTGAGACTGCAGAGTTGAAGGAAAGTTTGGTCTTGAGCATTTCCTTTTCTGTCTTCTTACGTTAAAAGCACTAAACACAGACTCGACCAGTGCAATTTCATGGGGGCAATTGCACTGCCTCTGTTTCCTAATGACCTGGATGGTGTGGCAGTCAATTGTTAAAACAGTAATGACTCTAAAACCTTTTGCAATCTCTCTGAGCTGTCTAGGATGTGACAATATGCAACCATTCTTGAGGTGTTGTTTAGGCAGCTGAAAAGACTTTCCCAGGAGAAAACAAAGAGATGGAGAAAATCTGCTGATGGTGGAGAGAAACTAAAGGTGTAAAATGAAAATAACATGAAAATTATACAATGGTCTTATGTAGGGTAATCATTAACATTGACCTCTTGGCCAGCAACTAGCGTTCTTAGTTCACTCGTGCCTCTAGACTGGGCACCACATCTTTGCCTTGCTACCGAGAGACTGGTAAGTTGTGAAGGTGAAGATTTGTTGCTCAGATGGCTGGAAAAAACTACATAATTTGAAATTCACTAGTTTGAATTGTAGTTTTGTAAGTCATTTTGAAAAGAGCAAGACATGCACTATGGACAAAATAATAGACGTGACAGGAAACAGGGGCAGAATGCCTCACACTGCTGGAAAACAGAGACCAGTTCACCCAGATTACACTCAGGGAGCCTGGCTATGCAGAATGCCCTGCATGAGGGTGTACAAACACAATTATAATCCAAACCTTATGCTCACAGAGTTTTACAAGCAAGTGTTAACTTACACTAGACATCCACTTTACAAAAGACACTCACAAATGTTAGCTCATGTGATCCTCTGGGCAGGGCTACCTCGTGGAGATAGAACCTTGGGAAGGTGGGTTAAGCCTTGCTTTCCAAACACCTGAGAGTGAAGTGGAATGGAACCATGATTTCAGCACCTTTGTGCTTACAAGAGGAGTAGTTTACACCTGTGTGTGCATGCTAAGTCGCTTTAGGCATGTCCGATTCTTTATGATCCTCTGGACTCTAGCACACCAGGGATCCTCTGTCCATGGGACTGCCCAGGCAAGAATACTGGAGGGGGTTGCCATGCCCTCTTCCAGCAGGTCTTCCTGACCCAGGAATCAAACCTGAGTATTTGGCAGCTCCTGCATTGCAGGCAGATTCTTTACTGCTGAGACACCAAGAAGCTCTAGTTTATACCCAGGAAGAGAGAAAAATATACCTACTGAGCAAGACACAATCTGGGAGGTGATATTCTAGGATCAAAGTCTCATATTTTGTTTCCTTTTTTTCATCCATCCACAAACATACTTGTAGCAGTCATTTGAATCATTGGTTACTTATTTGCCACAAGTGTTGGCCAATTAGAAATAAATACTACTTACATTTATTATCAGGTGGTGCAGTGGTGAAAAATCTACCTGCCAATGCAGGTGACTCAGGTGACGTGGGTTTGATCCCTGTGTTGGGAAGATCCCCTGGAGGAGGAAATGGTAACCCACTCCAATATTCTTGCCTAGAAAATCCCATGGACAGAGGAGCCTGGTTCACTGAAGTCCATGGGGTAACAAAGAGTTGTACACGACTGAGCACGTGTGCACTTTCATTATATCATCATTATAATTTTCTTAGGAAGGAAAAATGTCTTAAGATGTGTCCATCTGCTTAATTTTGCATGATTGGATCTTTGTTGAACATCTTAAATTTCTTTTACTTTTTTTTAAAATAAAAAGTATAAGACCATAGTTGTAAATTTTCAGAAACATCTTTCTGTGGAAGGCAATGGAAATCTAAGGGAAACACACACAGTAACACACACATACCCATAATGCTTTACTATCATCCTGCAACATTCTTCCACCAACAAAGCACTAAAGATGCAAAGTACCAAATGGTAGATGATAAATCATAGTGCTCTGCCTGTTTTCCATTTGGTATGGCTGTACTCACAACCTTGATAGCAATAAGCAAACCTTCTGTTTCTTCTTCAAAAATTTTATGGGATAATCTCATGTCCTTTTCTTCCCCTATTCCTCCCTGCTACAATTCAGCTCACTCAGAAAATGCTATAAAGTTTCAGAGAAGAGGTTTGCTCAAAGCAACTACAAATAAAGTGCATGTACATAAATAACTTAGCCTGACTTTTTGTTTAATGTCCAAGATGATTGGAACAGATTGTATCATGAACTACTTTCCCTTTGGCTAATTAAATAGCAGTCCCCACTTACCATAAAGCATATTCTTATTAAAACAAGTATCTATAGTCACTCTGCTGGATAAATTACTCCCAAGTAGTGCCATAAAGCCCATTACATTCCTGCTTTAGGAATGGAGCAGGTCCAAACAGACAATCAAAGGATTTCACTGGGATTATTTTAGATTAGAAAAACTAAGGGAGACATGCGGCCCTGACAAGATTGTAAAGGCATAAAGGATAAATTAGCAGTTCCATACCAAACAAAGTGCTCTAGTGGTATCATAGTATATCCAAAAGTAAAAACAAATTCCTACTGTATTAACCTTCGCCAAAATGGAAATCTGTTTATGCAGAAATAAAAATGTCATGAACAACTGTTATCTCCTTGCAAATCAAAATGACTGTTTTGAATAATAATAAAAAAATCCTTTCAAACCAATGACTATGGAAAAGTGCCATAGGGAAGAAGATGTCTTCATTTCAATAAATTGCTTTTTACATTTAATAGAAAAGGTTATGTTATGATTTGTCATGTTAATGAACCATTATTGCATAACCATATTTTTATTGCAATATATTACCTGCTAAATGATGCCTTTTTTTTTTTTCAAAAGAAAAAAATTTTGTCAAAAAGATTCTATAGGAGTTTTTCTTGCTGCCAGTTGTTAAATCTTTCAAAAGCTGTCAGGAGTCTCAGAAATCAAGTTCAAAATAACATAACCAACATGAGTATAGGCATAAGCTAGTTTATTTTTAAATTGTAATACAAAATTGCCAGAGAAATACCTAAACACACAAAAAATATTTAGAAAATGAGATCATCTTATCTAACTTGTCAGTGTGAAGGACAAAGCCCATGAAGTGAAATTTAACCCACAACTTCTATAAACATAGCTAGACATTTGAGTGCTATGTACTTTTTCAGATTAATTTTTCCTTAAATGTATCATGCACCGGAGCCTTCACGCACTCAGCCTGCACAGATCCGGTCCACGGCAGCCACAGGTAATATGGGATCCTAATCGGCCAAGGCAGTCAACTGGCTCAGTTGCCTACTTTGCCTCAGTCAAGCAAGCCCTTCTCTCACAGGATGAATGGGCAGCAAAGACATTGGCCTCTGCCCTGGAAACTTCTGTAGGAAAGGAGCCATACTTGTTCTTACAAATGGCATTCTGGATTTGCCCTGTGTCTGTGAGCACTGATTCACCACACTGCTTTTGACTGACAAGACTCTGTCTTTGGCATTACAGGAAGAGCGACACCAGCTGGGATTCCCTCGGAATATCCCAAGCTTGTGACAGTGAACTAGTGGCCTGATGGAAACAGAGGTGGGTTATTTAGGATTATCTTTCTGCTTAAGCTGCTGCTGCTGCTGTCATATTCTTGGAGGGAAAGGACAGGCAAAATGAAGGTGTCATTTCCTTAGGTATTGCCTGCCTTGCCTGTCAGTTTATGGGTGTACTCACCTTTGGCTGCTGCTGACAGACATTACAGCCCATCATTCATTCCAGACATATTTTTTTAAAGTATTTCATGTGACAGCAGTGCATCAGGTGTTGGAAACAAAAGTGAACAAAGTTCTTACTCTCAAGCAACTTTAAGTCTAGTGACGGAATCAAATATTTAATGAGTAGTCAAAGAGATTGCATATTTGGAATCTGCAAAAAAATATGGTTTGGAGAAATTCTTACCACTTTTAAAAATGATACAAATATTGTACAAATTATGCATGTTGCAAAACACCTAAACAATTAACACTGTGAAAATTCTCTACCTTCTCCTTCCAATCTACACCCTTTCTATAGGTAAATATTGCATTTTTACATTTAAAAATAATATCTAGGTAAGTACCCACCTCTGTACTTATATGAACACACATACAGGCTTACTTTTCTTTTTCACATACATAGTCTAAATATTATACTGCTTAAATTTATATCTTAGAAAAATTTTCATGTATATATATATATATATATATATATATATATATATAAAGCCACTACTTATTGCAATGATTAAATTCCTGTATATTGACAGAACATGATTTATATGACTATTCCCCTTTTGGTGGGTGTATTAATTTCCTGTGGCCACTGTAACAACTAAGCACTAACTAGATGAATTAAAACAGGATCTTATTTTTTCATGATACTATGACCAAAAGCCTGAAATCAGCATTGATGGGCTAAAATCAGCTTGGTAGTTGGGCTATACTCCCTCCAGAGAACCCATTCCTTGCCTCTTCCAGCTTTTGATTTCTCCAAGGGCGCTCAGGGAAAATCCATTCCTTGCCTTTTGAATCCTGCCAGCACTCCTTAACTTGTGGCCACATCACTACAGTTTTCAAGGACAGCATCTTCAAATCTCTCTCTGCTCCGTTTTCATGTGGCCTTCTCTTCGGTGTGTGTCAAATTATCCTCTGACTCCCTCTTACAAGGCTACTTGTGATGGTATTTAGGGCTTATCTGGATAATCCAAGACAATTTTTTCATCTCAAAATTCTTAGCTTATTAATATTCTAATTTATAAATCAAATTTGGAACCAAATTATGGTCCTTTTTTTGTCATAGAAAGTTATAGTCACAGGCTGTAGACATTAAAACTTGGTAACTCTGGAGGACATTATTCTGTGTACTATGGCGAGTATTTAGGTTTTTATATTTCTTAATAAAACAACACAGAAACTATTATCATTGAAATTTATATTTGTACACATATATAAGTATTTTGGTAGATGAGATTCCTAAAAGCAAACTTTCAAAATCAAAAAGTATAAAACTTTTTTAGAAAATATTGTTAAATAATGCCAAGTATTCTCTGAAAAATATTGTATCACAACACTGTATAGTCTCCAAAATACTTCATGGAGTGCTTTTTTCCTATTTTTGTCAAAATTATATACTTTATCTTTTTTCTTATAAATTTGNTAAGTAATAGATTGGTAAAAATATTGTTAAATAATGCCAAGTATTCTCTGAAAAATATTGTATCACAACACTGTATAGTCTCCAAAATACTTCATGGAGTGCTTTTTTCCTATTTTTGTCAAAATTATATACTTTATCTTTTTTCTTATAAATTTGAAAAGTGAAAACTGACAACTTATCATTGTTGATTTGAATTCTCTTCATTATTAATAGGTTTATAATTTTTTAACTGTAGTTTCTCATTCTTCATTTTTCAACTTTTTTTAAAATTTGTAAGCAATCATTTTAAAATAACATTATTATATATTTATTCTTATATTTTTACCAATCTATTACTTATCTTTATAGACTTGTTGAAAGAAATTATAATTATAATATAATATTTTCCTTTTGCATATTTTAAGGTTTGCATCTTATTTAGAAATATCTTGCTCATTCTAAAAGATGAAATGTGTTCTTACAATCTCTTCATCTTTTTTTTCCTAGTTGCCAAGAATTTAAGTGTAGCAGTCTAGTTTAATTAGCTCTCTTTCCAATGGATGACCAATTATACCACTGATATTTTAAAACTAATTTATCTGCTCTCTCACTAATTTTGAAAACTACCTTTATCGTATATTAATTACTTAAGTACACCCAGAACTGGTTTGAACTATCTATTGATTGTCAATTATTTGTTTTTATAAGGAATCTCCACACTGTTCTCCATAGTGGCTGTACCAGTTTGCATTCCCACCAACAGTGTAAGAGGGTTCCCTTTTCTCCATCCCTTCTCCAGCATTTATTGTTTGTAGACTTTTAAATGATGGCCATTCTGATGGGTGATATCTCATTGTGGTTATGATTTGCATTTCTCTACTACTGAGTGATGTTGAGTATCTTTTCATTTGTTTATTAGCCATCTGTATGTCTTCTTTGGAGAAATGTCTGTTTAGTTCTTTTGCCCACTTTTTGGTTCGGTTGTTTGTTTTCCTGGTATTAAGTTGCATAAGCTGCTTGTATATTTTGGAGATTAATTTTTTGTCAGTTGTTTCATTTGCTATTATTTTCTCCCATTCTGAAGGCTGTCTTTTCACCAAGCTTATAGTTTCCCTTCAATGTGCAAAAGATTTTAAGTTTAATTGAACTGCCATACAACCCAGCAATTCCTCTGCTGGGCATATACCCTGAGGAAACCAGAATTGAAAGAGACACATATACCTCAATGTTCATTGCAGAACTGTTTACAATAGCTAGGACATGGAAGAATCTACATGTTCATTAGCAGATGAACGGTAAGGAAGCTGTGATACATATACATAATGGAATATTACTCAGCTATAAAAAGGAACATATTTGAGTCAGTCCTAATGAGGTGGTTGAAATTGAAGCATATTTTACAGTATGAAGTGAGTCAGAGAAAGACAAATACTGTATATTAATACTAAATATATGGACTTTAGAAAACCAGTAATGATGATCCAACATGCTTGGCAGCAAAGGAGATAGAGATGGAAAAAACAAACTCAGTGGGAGAAGGTGAGGACGGGATAATTTGAGAGAACAGCATTGAAACATGTGTATTACAGTATGTAAAATAGATGACCAGTGCAAGTTCGATTCATGAAGCAGAGGCACCCAAAGCAAGTGCTCTGGTACAACCCAGAGGGATAGGGTGAGAAGGAAGGTAGGAGGGGGTTTCAGGATGGAGGGACACATGTGTACTTGTGGCTGATTGATGTTAGTTGATGTATGGAAAAAAACTATCACAACATTATAAAGAATTATCCTCCAATTAAAATAAATAAGTTAAATATTTTTTAAAAAGTATTTGTTTTTGCTATTTCTGAGAGTTCTATGAGGGATATGTTCTGCTGCTGTTGCTGCCAAGTCGCTTCAGCCATGTCCGACTCTGTGCGATCCCATAGACGGCAGCCCGCCAGGCTCCGCCTTCCCTGGGATTCTCCAGGCAAGAACACTGAAGTGGGTTGCCGTTTCCTTCTCCAGTGCAGGAAAGTGAAAAGTAAAAGTAAAGACGCTCAGTCGTGTCCGATTCGTAGCGACCTCATGGACTGCAGC
Source organism: Neotragus pygmaeus (assembly GCA_006410875.1). Classification (NCBI taxonomy): domain Eukaryota; kingdom Metazoa; phylum Chordata; class Mammalia; order Artiodactyla; family Bovidae; genus Neotragus; species Neotragus pygmaeus. The sequence goes on from SJYV01056326.1 coordinate 1,445,924, forward strand.
CTACCAGGCCCCTCCATCCATGGGATTTTCCAGGCAAGAGTACTGGAGTGGGGTGCCATTGCCTTCTCCCGGGATATGTTCTATGAGGGTTATATTCTGAGAGTTCTATGAGAATTATGTCTGTCTCTCCATTCTGTACCTCAGTGGTACACAGGGTATATCTATATGCACATATATATATATATATATACACAGACAAGCATTCAGTTAATGTGCCAGTAAAGCATAAGACTTCTTGTTAAATATGAATTAGTATAACTGTGTTGCAAATATTGAATGAAATATACTTATGATAAGAGAAATTATTCATTGTTTACCTGAAATATAAATTTAATTGGTTTCCCATATTTTTACCTGTTAAATCTAAAACTGTACAGTTGGTATGTATTGAACACTCCATTATAATTTTGTAATTATATTTGTTATTATATTTCATAACTATATTTGTTACCATACAGGGAAATTTTTTTCTTAGTGTTCTTCTATTATAAAAGATTTTGCTTATTTTTTAAGAAGTCTCCATCTGCATAAATCTCAGAATTATTTTGCTAAGTATTTTTATTGATATTGCATTAAATTTATCAATAGTCTTTATTTTGCTTTCTGTACTTCTATAATTCTCAATATTCAGACATGTTGAAAAAAAAGGTGATGAATAAATAACTTCGGCCAATATATGTTTAATGTTTAAACACTAAAGGCACTATCATTTAACAAAGAACAAGAAAAGAATGAAAAACTGCCACCTTTAGAAATTTTAGCCTCTTTAAAAAACAAGGAAAAGGCATGAAATATATGAACACTGGAACATAGAAATTATTTGCTCATAATATAATTTCTTACATAAAAGTTTCTATTTAGAAAACCCAAAGAATCAATTAAACATATTCAAATTAATATGAACTAATTTAGTAAATGGATCAACTATAAAATAATTGTATAAAAAAGTAACTTTTATAGATTTTCAATAAAATCAGTTAGAAATCATGACATAAAAATATCATTCTTATTAGGAAACAAAAATATAAAAAATCTAGACATAAGCATAACCAAATATACCTAAGTTTATATAAAACAGTCAGAATTACAAAATTTTACTAAGAGATGTCAGAAGTCTTTAATACATGAAGAGATTTATCATATTCTTGGAAAAGAAGTTTTAATGTTAAAAATTAGATTTTTATTGAAGTTACTTTCAAATTTATTATAATCTTTATGATAGAGTATAATTTTTGACATCATTTGTAAATCTGAAAAATCTCTCAAACATGTCCTACACCCCTTTTAATAATGAAGTTTTATGACTATGTCTTCCCAAGTCTGTGGAACACTATTATATCTCATAAACCAAGTTTGCTAACTTAAAATATATGTTATCTGAAATGATAAAATTGCTTGATTGATATTTTTACATATCAAAAACCGGTTGCATTGTGTACCCAGACTTAATATAATTACATCAATGAGAAAAAATGATCAAGATTATTTAGAAAAAAATAATACCATTAACAACTAAGAAATAAAGAAGAATGAGAGAAAGAAATGACAACCCACTTCANTATCATTCTTATTAGGAAACAAAAATATAAAAAATCTAGACATAAGCACAACCAAATATACCTAAGTTTATATAAAACAGTCAGAATTACAAAATTTTACTAAGAGATGTCAGAAGTCTTTAATACATGAAGAGATTTATCATATTCTTGGAAAAGAAGTTTTAATGTTAAAAATTAGATTTTTATTGAAGTTACTTTCAAATTTATTATAATCTTTATGATAGAGTATAATTTTTGACATCATTTGTAAATCTGAAAAATCTCTCAAACATGTCCTACACCCCTTTTAATAATGAAGTTTTATGACTATGTCTTCCCAAGTCTGTGGAAAACTATTATATCTCATAAACCAAGTTTGCTAACTTAAAATATATGTTATCTGAAATGATAAAATTGCTTGATTGATATTTTTACATATCAAAAACCGGTTGCATTGTGTACCCAGACTTAATATAATTACATCAATGAGAAAAAATGATCAAGATTATTTAGAAAAAAATAATACCATTAACAACTAAGAAATAAAGAAGAATGAGAGAAAGAAATGACAACCCACTTCAATATTCTTGCCTGGAAAATCCCATGGACGGAGGAGCCTGGTGGGCTACAGTCTATACAGTTGCAGAGTTGGGCATGACTGAGCAACTTCACTTTTTCAAAGAAGAATGAGGGGAACTTGTAGTAGCAGATATGAAAGAGCAAAATAAAACTATGAAAATCAGAATGATTTTTTAAAGAAAGAATAGACAGAAAACAGAACAGATTAAAAGATGAACAGAGCTACTAAACAAAAGCACAGCTGCTGCTGCTGCTAAGTCTCTTCATTCATGTCCGACTCTGTGCGACCTCATGGACAGCAGCCCACCAGGCTGCCCCGTGCCTGGGATTCTCCAGGCAAGAACACTGGAGTGGGTTGCCATTTCCTTCTCCAATGCATGAAAGTGAAAAATGAAAGCACAGCACCATACTCTAATACTCCTTGTCACTTTTTACCCCAGTACTGAGCCAGTAGTAGTCTTTCTCCAAGAAATCTTTTTATGAGAAACTNCTCCAGGCAAGAACACTGGAGTGGGTTGCCATTTCCTTCTCCAATGCATGAAAGTGAAAAATGAAAGCACAGCACCATACTCTAATACTCCTTGTCACTTTTTACCCCAGTACTGAGCCAGTAGTAGTCTTTCTCCAAGAAATCTTTTTATGAGAAACTGGTTCAAAATGGCAGACTTCGTATGTGACTCAGCCTTCCTTTCCTCTTGCAGTTCCACTTAGTGCAAGATATGTATATTTACAAACATATGCCACACAATGCTAGTAGAATAAAAAAATTGAGCAGGAATAGACTAGAAACAAACAAACAACAAACGAGAAAAACATGAAAGTTATAAAACAGATGGTGCTTGATTAACCAGGAAAATATAACCAGGAAATAGAGAGCTTGAGATACCAGAGCAAGTGATTCTTTCTATCCAGAGCGATGATAAGTATAGGGCCATAAATTTCCAGACTAAAAGAGTGGGAATGGGTAAACATCAGGGGAACTGGCTGAAAGAAAGATTCAGATAACTGAGTGGATTGTGCCTCTTCCTCACCCCTTTCTTTCTGAAGCAAGGGAAGAAGGACTTGATAGTAATTTTCTCTTGTTCTTCCCTTGATTCTTAACAATTCCTTTTTTATGAATTCATCATTTAAAAAAATTATATGTGTCCTTAGGTTATCTTGCCGCTAAGTTGCTTCAGTCGTGTCCGACTCTGTGCGACCCCATAGACGGCAGCCCGTCCATGGGATTTTCCAGGCAAGAGTACTAGAGTGGGTTGCCATTGCCTTAACCAAATCAAAATGTAAGAATAGAATTTAGGAAACAAGTTGTTAGAAGATATTCCTTTATACTATTTGTAATGTGGTTGTTAATGATTCATCTTATTGAGGAAACTAAAGAATCATAAAGTAAAATAATTTTAAATTTTAATCAACTATACCCCATACTATAGTCATGTGAAAAAGGCTAAGTTTGAGAAATGTAGGTGTACCTTGATCCACATGATCTAGAGGAGTGAGTATACATTCTGAGACTAATTAGTTACTCATTTGTATGGTTGGTTCCCTTTGTTTATGATTCTATTGGAGAACAATTGTTACTTGATGACAGTAACCTTTCTTTAAGATAATACAACTTCATTCCTCATTGAATATATTTCTTAAATAGACTTCTCTATGAGGAACATAGTTCCACACAGCTAAGAGAGATATTTTTATCAGTTATATCTGCTGTTCTAAATTAACAGAATAGGCATTCTGAGATACAAATCTAGCCATTGTGAATGTGGTTGACAACAATTAGTGTTCATTCCTACTTTGTTCTGCCCACCCTAATTGAAATTCGCAAATGAACTAATTATATTGTGCTGTTGAATCTGAGATACCACTCACATGATAACCCCTTCAGATAATCACTTGACTTTCTAGGATGTATTTACTGAAAAACTACATCATAACACAGAAGGCCCCAAAGTCTTCACTAGTCTGTGGGCATTTCTCATAATGTATTTTCTTTCTTTTTCTTTTTAAAATAACTATTTATTTGGCTGCGTCAGATCTTAGTTGCATCACAGATATTATTTGCCCCACAGCATTCGGGATCTTCCCCTACCAGGGATGGAACCTAAATCCCCTGCATTGGAAGACAGATTCTTAACCCCTAACCACTGGATCACAAGGGAAGTCCTTTCATAGTTTATTTTCTGTCTTTATCATCTTCCTGTTCTATCCAATCCCTGTTCACTCTGATAACCCATCCTCTCCCAAATGTGACGTTACCCTTTGACCAACACAGTTTTTAAAAACTGTATTTAACATCACTATTATTTCATTGTCACATTAGTAGAGCTCAATTTATAAGTTTATAAGTATCAGCCCATTAGAAAGTTGAGACTCTTACCATTTAACTCAGAAATGTGTCTTGTTTCTGTTTGGGCTTACTATCTTGTTCTACTTTTACTCGTAAGATGGATTCTTTTTTTTTTAAATTTATTTATTTTTTAAATTTTACTTTACAATACTCTATTGGCTCTGAAATTCATTTTAGAATAGAAATTCATTTTAGAATAGAAATTAATAGACAGACAACTATAAAAGTCGAACGTTAGGCAGCTGAAGGAAGCTGTGCTAGAATGGGAGCCCACAGCCACACATAGCTGATGTGTCTAGCAAACCTTAGCCTTTAATAAAATAGTTTTTATGCATCATCCTGCTTATCACTGTGTTCACAGGTGTGTGAAAGGCTATCACCTGCAGAATAAAACACCCCAATGGCACCAGGACAATAAAAAGTGGTGACTCTCATCTATCTTTGCCTGAGGAAAAGAAGGCTTGAGAACATATAGAAATAGAATGTGGGAGAGAAAGAAAAGGCCACAAGCAAAGTTTAAATTGTTTCCAGTTTGGGTCAGTGGAAGGGGTACGCACCACACTGAGCTAGAAGGCATTGCCCTTGCCATCCAGCACGTGCACTTAGAGATGTGGCAAGATGGCCCAGTACAAGCCTCGCTTGGCACAGATGTAGCTGTGACCTAAATTAAGGAAGCAGAGAGCCACATTAAAAAAGCAAGATAAGACCCTAATCGCATCTTTCCGGAAAGAGAGAGAAAGATATTGTAGACAGAATAGATTGGAGAGAAAGGACAAAAGTACGCACAAATACATATCCCAAAATGTAGACAAATTCCCTTTAAATTCAAAATTGAGAAATCCAGTTCTAAGAGATACGTTTGGCCAAGTGGGTTGAGGGTTTATTTATTTCACTGCTATATTAGCTTTAGCCTCTCTGGCATATAAAACATTCTATTAAACAGGAAAAGGTCTATTTTTTCAAGTATAAGAAAACTTTTCTTTAAAATCGTTTCTTTTAATTGTCCAAACTATTCCAAACCTTTCTCTATATTAAAAGATTAAATGAATCAAATAAATTCTGAACTGAAACTCAAAGTTCTTCTGTCATTATTTTCAATCTAATGCAACCTTCAGAAGAAGGCAAAATAGGGATAGAGAAGTGAGGCCAAAAAAATCTTCTTTCCAATGTTTGTACCTAATTGTCAGTTCCAAAGTCTCGTTGCCTGAATTTCATTCTAAATGACTAAGGGAAGAGCGTCATTGCAACCAGAGTTCTGGGGAGACCTGAATGATATTATTTATGAGAATGGTAGCTACCTGAGCAAACAGTCAAGCCCAAATTGGGCCTGATTTGAAACAACATAACTTGTTCTCAGACACTTAGCCTCCTGGTAAGTCGGTTACCTGTTAGACAGGATAACACAGCCCCAGGATCTATTTTCAAATATTTCATCATTTCAGATATTTGGGGGAAACACACATTGCCAGACACACAAAATAAACTCTAACATACTGAAGGGCACCAATTTTCTTGTACCTGAAATGCTTATGCATTTGAGTCAAGTATTCTGAGTATGAAAGGGAGGTACATTGTAGAAACAGTGGGGTGTAATGATTTTCACTGCAGTGGAGTGAGATTTATATCATACTGAAGAGCATTCAAAAGAAAAAGGTCTATACATGGACAGGGTGGACACATTTTACTAGGTTTCTCCCTCTCCACAATTTTACCTTCCCAAGCTTGAATTTATAGGCTTAGGTTTCAGAGTGTAATTACTGGGTTTAATATCAGAGAGGAGAGCAGCTTTGGTTTTTGGAGTATGTTTGGTGTTTATTCAAGGGAAACAATCTCCAACGCAGTTTCATTTTCTTTTCATTTTCACTGGGGTGGGGGCGGGGGATGAATACTGATGTTTATGGAGTTTAAGGGTCTGGCAGCACTGGAAACTGCAGAACTTTGTTTATCCAGCTTCCAGTTTCAATCCAGAGGGTGCCAATGCAAACTTCTCCAGACCACCACGCCAAAAATGTCAGCCCTGTCTTGGAGGAGCAGCTTTCCCAAGCAGAGAGAGGTTCTCAGAGCCAGCTTAGTTTGCAACTGAACTGGGGAGAAAGCCCCAGCACTAAACCATGCTGTCTCAAGCACAGCGGTTTAAAAATATGCTTTTTATCAGATTTGCCTCATATTTTGCCTCATATTTTTTATCACAGCAGGAGCCTGCCATCACCAGCTAAGCTGATTGACTGTGTCCTCTATCAGCATTCAGCTTTGATATTCATGTCTTCAGGAAGGCTCCCTCCCTTTCACTTATACTCTTGCTGGGGTCTCTTTATGCACCCACTATTACCGCAGTCACAGCATCTGTCCCCCAACTGGGAAGGAAGCTTAAACTCATCAGGATCACCTGCATATCTACTAACTGTGGGTGCCATCAGAAATGCAGTGCAGTCAGCACTTTCTTTCCATTCTTGAGACATTACAACTCCACAGCCCTTGGGGGGTTTCATTCTAACAGCTGGAAAGTCCTGATTTTCAATACAATTTGCTTTTTCCTCCTCATATTGCTTGGTATCAGGGCCAACTTCGTAAGGCAGTTTTTAATGAACCCGTAGCCAGTGTGTTAAATATGTTAGTTGAGTTTTTCCATAAAGCCAAGCTAATATAACCCGATTGTTTTCTTAGGCACCCTGTGGGGAGAAAGGAACATAGAGGGTCAGAAAAGTGGGGGTGTGTAGTTGATATAGTTGGTATGCTGCCAAAGTTACCCACCTTTCAAGACTTCCCACCCAATAGTGAGCTGATGGCCTTCGTGTTAGCTGAGCTTTCTAAAATAAGGAGCTCATCGATACAGTGGAGCCCAGAAAGACTCAAATTTGAAGTATAAGCCTTTGGAAAATGCTGCCATACTGAGAAAAAACTAGCTCAGTAACTAGCATGGACAAACTTTGAAGTCAAACTCTGTGCTTGCTACTTTTCTTTCCTAGAATTCTTGTCACTGTAAAACTATCTAAGAAGATCACTGCCAAACTATTTATGATGTTAGTCAAGAGCAATAAAAAGACTGATAAACCGTATTTGTTTTCCTGTCGCATTTGTCCAGTGCCTACTAGGAGGCACATTCTCAAGTGCTGGGGACGGTTTAGGATTATTCCTGTGTAAGTTCACTATGCAGTCCTGTGAGAGGTGGCAAATATCTGTCAATAGTCAGGACAGTTCATTTAAGCGCAAATCTCTAAAACTACGAAGTGAGAAGACAATATCAAAAATTAAAACAAGCAAGCAAGCAAACAAACAAAATATCCCAACTGCAATAAGTTAGTTAAAATCCCGGACTCTCGAGTCAGACTGCCTGAGTTTCAGTTCCAGCCATTCACTAGCTGTTATGGTCTCAGGCAAGAGTTCTAACCTTTCTCTGTCTCAGTTTTCTTTTCTGTAAAATCAGATGTACATAAAAGGTAATAATAGTATTTACTCATTTTATTGGAGTGATAATTAATTGACGATATCTGTAAGAGGTTGGTGATTAGTATATAATGAGTTCATTTAGATATTTGTTAAATAAAATACTCTCGAGATGTGGTCACTGATTAGAGGATAATATTTCCTTGTCAGATTTGAAAGTACTATAGGTGGAAAGAATGCATACATTGTACAGAAGAACTAAATCCATCAATTATGAAATATTCCAGTATCATGGTATGTACACAAATTAAAATGAATTATTGAAAACTAAGCATTTACAACATTGCCAATGATGATAATTTAAAACATTGTGTAACATTTAAAGCCAAATTGACAAAGGTTTTGAGTTCTAACTCTGATGTTTACAAACTTGTAACTAAAATATCTGCATTCTACTTTCCTCATCTGTAAAAAGAGCTTTTATAGCACTTCTTGCAGTAGATTATGGTGAGGACTAAATAAATATTTAGTACAGTGTTTGACAAATAGCAACCATCGAGTGATACGGAGAATTTTATTTTTTTAATTAGGGGACCCTGATACATTTTTTGTAATGAAACTTCAATATAGTTATCAAGAAGTAGGGTTCTTATAGCATAAAATCTTCCTGATTTTAAGGACTCAAACAAACAAAGATCAGGTTTAAAGATTAACTAACATGTTATTTTGTGACATATTTTGGGACTTGTAATTGTCAAGTAATGGCACCTATCAAAAGGAAAGATTTTATTCCCCTTTTAATCAACATTCAAAAAAAGAAATGGTTAATTATGACATGAGAGGTGATAATTGTTCATGGTTAGCAATGGAGTTTCTAAAAAACGTATCTAAAACTAGAAATTAGTAAAGGGCAAAGTATACAGCTTTTTAAAAGGATTTAAAGTAATTATTGATAAAATTTCTAAGAACTTTTGCCTGGAGTTTATATTTTTATTTCAGGTCTTTCAATAGTTTTATTTCTGAGCCCCATATGTTTTATTTCCTGTCAAAATTGATTTGGTTCCATCTTCCTTCAAACTTCTCACATGTAAGGAATTCAAAGTTATGTAATCTTAGATCTAGGAGGCACCTTATCAATCATAGTCAAGACTTCTTATGAGAAAGCTGAGGCTCAGAGAAGCGAAATAGTCGGCCCAAGCCCACAGAGATGCTCAGAGGCAAATGCAGGTTTAGCATCCAGGATTCCCGGTGTTCTTCCCACTTAATTTAGTGGAATGAAAAAATTTTGTCAAAGTTGCTGGAGAGGTGACAACAATCATCAGTTTTAGTTTTTGTTTGCAAGGTGTGCATGTGTAGGACTGTTTATTTCCTCTCAGATGCCATATCTACAGCCGCAATACCTGTCACAGGGTGAATAATGGTGTCGGTGCTATGGTCTTTTGTGTAAGCAAATAGGTTTCCCAAATAGACTGAATATTTGATTTTAGTACCTGCTTCCATTCATGTGTCTATGTAGTTTATACATACATATGCCATTCTTACCGTGTTAACTTTTTGTTAATGTATGTATACGTATATGTATGTGTATATATATATATATATATATATATATNAATAATGGTGTCGGTGCTATGGTCTTTTGTGTAAGCAAATAGGTTTCCCAAATAGACTGAATATTTGATTTTAGTACCTGCTTCCATTCATGTGTCTATGTAGTTTATACATACATATGCCATTCTTACCGTGTTAACTTTTTGTTAATGTATGTATACGTATATGTATGTGTATATATATATATATATATATATATATATATATGAAAGTGAAGTCGCTCAGTTGTGTCCGACTCTTTGCGACCCCATGGACTGACTATGACCTACCAGGCTCCTTGGTCCATGGGATTTTCCAAGCAAGAATAATGGAGTGGGTTGCCATTTCCTTCTCCAGGAGACCTTCCCAACCCAGAGACTGAACCCAGGTCTCCCGCATTTCAGGCAGACGCTTTACCGTTTGAGCCACCAAGGAAGTCACATATATATATATGTATATTTTTATGTAACAGCATATATGTATGTTTTATGTAACATATATGTATATGTAAATATATACATATTTACTTAAGTAAATTATATACATATATATATAAACTTAAAGAAATATAATGCTTAGGTGCAAGTTAATGCAATCAGTTGTTAACAATTTTTATGTCTAACCCCAGCCTTCTGTTCAACTAGAACATAATATTCCCAATAACTTTGAACTTAATCTTGAAGTCCACTGGGATAAATAAGCAGCTACTGAATCAAGCATTTGGGAATCTTCAGTTGAAGATGTTTAATTTTCTCATAGGATTCTACTGATCTCTGCTTATAACTCATCACAAATGAGGGATGACATTCCCTTGACAGATCTATCATATAATTTTTTTTACTATCTGGATTCCCAGGTCTCCTAACCATTTTAAGAAAGGTAAAACTGACTTGTTAAAAAAAAATAGTTAAAAAAAATAGAATATGTAATAAGAGGTTTGGTTTTTACAAAAGTTCTAAGGAGTAGGTTCTGTTATTATCTCCATTTTACACGTGAGGAGACTAAGACAGAGGGAGGCTAAGCAATTTATTCAATAAGTAACAAAACTGAAATTTAAACCCACGCAATGAGACTCCAGAGTTTACAGTGTTAACCACAACAATTACAACCTCTCCACTAAGCCAGCGTACTTCCTAAGAGGAAGGGTGTTTTGTGGTCTCTTCCACCTGAAATGTGTTAGAAAATCCAATTATTCGTAGTCTTTATGGTCCCCTAGCTCTTCTTTAACCTAACTTCAAATTCAGAGAGCAAGATTATACTCTATTTAATAAATTATGCATTATTTCATATCATATGTTTTTAATATTATACATCTTATGAAGGAGACCCGGGATTGATCCCTGGGTCAGGAAGATCCCCTGGAGAAGGAAATGGCACCCAACTCCAGTACTCTTGCCTGGAAAATCCCATGGACAGAGGAGCCGGGTAGGCTATAGTCCATCAGGTTGCAAAGAGTCCGACATGACTGCGCAACTCTGCTTTCTTATAACAAATATATGTAGACAAAAAACCATGGAGTTTCAAAGTATACTATACAAACTGCATATGTGGTTTTGTCAAGAACATCTTGCGTTATCGCTATATTTTGGATAAACATAGATTTTTAATTTTTTTTTCATGAAAAGAGCAACTAATCATGTTGCATTAAAAGATTATATTACTTGAGCAACAGATTTTGAAAACTGAACATAAAGTGAAAATAGTACATAAACAAATTAAATATATAAAATATTATTGCAAAATATGTGTAAGAAAATGCATAATCATTGTGGTATAGTTCAGTTCAGTCGCTCAGTTGTGTCTGACTCTTTGCAACCTCATGAATTGCAGCATGCCAGTCCTCCCTGTCCATCACCATCTCCCGGAGTTCACTCAGATTCACGTCCAAAGAGTCAGTGATGCCATCCAGCCATCTCATCCTCTGTTGTCCCCTTCTCCTGCCCCCAATCCCTCCTAGCATCAAAGTCTTTTCCAATGAGTCAACTCTTCACATGAGGTGGCCAAAGTACTGGAGTTTCAGCTTTAGCATCATTNTCTGTTGTTCCATGTCCAGTTCTAACTGTTGCTTCCTGACCTGCATACAGATTTCTCAAGAGGCGGGTTGGGTGGTCTGGTATTCCCATCTCTCTCAGAATTTAGTAAGGTATAAAAACCAGAGAGCATGGTATAAGTACTATAATGGTTAAAATTCTTACATAGCAAAATTATGTTTTTATATCTTTTATTCCCATTTTGTTGGTTCCCAGAATCTAGAGTCATCATCATTATTAGCAGATTTTTTCCAGCATGTATAATTAGTTCTTGTTACCTACTCCTACTGTTCTGTATATTAGAAGATCATGTCCTGAACTCAACAAGCTAGTATTTTGGGTTCCTCTACCTGTAGGGTTTGCTCCAACCAGGAACAATGCTTTGTGCACATGGTATGCTGCCAGGAGCAATGGAGTTGCTTCCTAACCGGAACGTAAAAGTCATCCACCAAGAGCTCCTGTGTCCCCAAAGTTTCAAGATGGGGATTCTGGGCTATCAGCACACAGAGATGGAAGCTTTAGACAAAGCTTCCTCCATCTCCCAAAGAAATTTAATCGCAACTCTGAGGGGAAGCAAACTGAGCTATTGAAAGTGAGATGATAAAATCTTAATGCAGAGGAAGTCGTGAGAAGAGCCTTATGGAAGGCTGAGGTCAGTTGCATGTTGAGAGTGCTGGTGGAGAGCAGAGAAAAGCTGAAAGCTACACAAGGGAGATGAGACGGACTGGGGAAAGCAGTGGCTGGGGTAAAGTCCAGAATGGGAAGTATGGAGGAAAGCAGTGGCCATGAAGGTGTGCTCAGCCCAAGGAAGATGGACTCTAAGTCTCTGGTCTCTCAAGCAGAAAGCTAAAGATCCCATTGCTGTAGAACAGGTTCTCCTCTTACCTCCAGATGTCTTCCAGTGACATTCTGCTGCTTCATGGGTCATGGGATGACAAATCTGAAACCACTGTTAGGTAGGATTATTGCTTTTAGATTCTCCCTGCAACCTGAAGGGTTAAAAAATAGTGAGAAATTCTTTCCAGGTAACTAGTACCATTAATTACTCTTTACCTCTAGAGGGGGACTGATGGGGACAAATATGGTATAATATCCCAAATCCAAAAAGTTTCTCTTGTTTTAAATCCATTGCATACTCAAAATACACTTGCCACCAAAAGACGCTTTGTTCTACTATCAGACAATAGCTTAAAATGTTTTTGCCTTGGGAACAGTACCACATAATTTTTATTCTTAAAATGACTAAGTTTTCTATACCCAAATTTCAATTAATATGGATGGAGGGAGAGAGGAGTCAAGAGGTACCTGAAAAGGTATGTCGGGTATCTTAAAGTAAACTAAATGCTTCTGTATTTCCACCTCAGATTGCTTCTTCAAGGAGCCTAGCCAAAGGTAAGCCATAATCATAACCAAGAACATAAAGAGTAATAAGCAAGAACTATGAAACTCTCTAATCTTCCATGATACCTGGTTTCCTTGTTAGTAAAATCAGTGTTTTAGTGGATTTCTATAGCCCTTTTGGAGAAGGAAATGGCAACCCACTCTAGTATTCTTGCCTGGAAAATCTCACATACAGAGAATCCTGGCAGGCTACACTCCATGAAGTCACAAAGAGTTGGATACAACTTAGCAACTGAGTATAAGCATGAAAGTCTCTTTAAATTTTAGTCTTATAATTGCTGGGGTTTTCTTCAAACATTTACTTTTTAAAGATTTTTTGATGTGGATCATTTTTAAACTCTTTATTGATTCTGTTACAATATTGTTTCTGTTTTATGTTTTAGCTTTTCATCTACCAGATCTGAGGGGTCTTAGCTCCCTGACCAGAGATCAAACCCTCACCCTCTGTGTTTGGAAGGTGAAGCCTGAACCTCTAGACTAACAGGGAAGTCCCTTAAGTATTTATTTTTAAGCCAGTAAAATTATTATTTTTCCAACAAAATCTGAAATAAGAAACAAATAAATACACTACTCTGATTAAAAATAAGATCAGGAAGCCCCACCCTGTGTTCTCAGCCTCTTCATTTCCTCAAGGACCACTGAAGGATCATCAAGGGGTCCTAAAAAGAAGTCCATCCTTAAGATTATTGGAGCCCAGGGCAAGGGTACAAATGGAGACCATACATATAAACATTTAAAACGAAGCATTTATAAATGAAATTAAATAATCATTAAAATAAGCATATTCCATCCTCCTACTTCATCAAATAAATATTCATAATAATGGAAACGAAGATCATGGCATCTGGTCCCATCACTTCATGGCAAATAGATGGGGAAACAGTGGAAACAGTGGCTGACTTTATTTTTCAGGGCTCCAAAATCACTGTAGATGGTGATTGCAGCCATGAAATTAAAAGACGCTTGTTCCTTGGAAGGAAAGTTATGACCAACCTAGATAACATATTAAAATGCAGAGACATTACTTTGCCAACAAAGGTCAGTCTAGTCAAAGCTATGGTTTTTCCTGTGGTCATTTATGGATGTTAGAGTTGGACTGTAAAGAAAGCTGAGCACCGAAGAATTGATGCTTTTGAACTGTGGTGTTGGAGAAGACTCTTGAGAGTCCCTTGGACTGCAAGGAGATCCAACCATCATAAAGGAGATCAGCCCTGAGTGTTCATTGGTAGGACTGATGTTAAAGCTGAAACTCCAATACTTTGGCCACCTGATGAGAAGAGCTGACTCATTTGAAAAGACCCTGATGCTGGGAAAGATTGAAGGCAGGAGGANTTTCCTGTGGTCATTTATGGATGTTAGAGTTGGACTGTAAAGAAAGCTGAGCACCGAAGAATTGATGCTTTTGAACTGTGGTGTTGGAGAAGACTCTTGAGAGTCCCTTGGACTGCAAGGAGATCCAACCATCATAAAGGAGATCAGCCCTGAGTGTTCATTGGTAGGACTGATGTTAAAGCTGAAACTCCAATACTTTGGTCACCTGATGAGAAGAGCTGACTCATTTGAAAAGACCCTGATGCTGGGAAAGATTGAAGGCAGGAGGAGAACGGGACCACACCTGATGAGATAGTTGGATGATATCACCATTTGATAGACATGGGTTTGGGTGGACTCCAGGAGTTGGTGATGGACGGGGAGGCCTGGCGTGCTGCAGTTTATGGGGTGGCAAATAGTCAGACACAACTGAGCTACTGAACTGAACTGAACTGAATGATGGATAAGAACATGTTCAAATATAGAATTCTTAGATGCCTCAGAGTTTGTGATGGAAAATTCTAGGATGAGCTAAGCCAGTTACTGGCCCCTAGTCCCTGGTGCCCAGCCTAGAGTCCACTCATTTTTCCTTACTATTCACAGTTCCATGTCCCATGATGGAAATTGAGAGGCATCCTGTGAGCGCCAAGCTTACATTTAGAAACACTGCCCTCAGTTTCTGTGAAGTGGCTTTGTGGTACATCCTTGGATGATAAAACCTTGTGGGGGAGGATTATTCAGGTTCAGATCATCTGAGCAAAGAAATCCAGAGCCCAGAATGCCACCCAGACAATGGCTTAGAGAGCAGGCAGGGGCTTCTGCTGGGCACATGTCTATCAGGCCCATGGATCTCAGAGAGAATTGCCTGGGGAGGGTTACACTCACCCAGGCAAGGTGCTTTAAGTGCAAAATTGTTACCAACCGGGGTTCTTGGCTTCCTTCGTCAATGGAAGTTGACAAAAGGCCAGGTAAAAATTCAAGCAAGGCTTTGTTGAGGCCCCTGCTGTAGTAATGGGAAGAAAACAAGTAGCAGCTTCCCTGTTCATTGTAGAGGGGAGGCGAGCTGGTTCCCTAGATGAGGTGAGGGTAAGGGTGTGTCCAGAGGTTGGGCTGAAGGGATGGCTTGGGTGTTTTGCCCACCCCTTTGGTGGTGGTATGTGCAAGGGGCATATGTAGTACCCTGATTTTGCTCCTAGCTCTTTGGAAGTGACAAAAGCAATTGGGACTTTTGGAGTTTTCTTGTATTTTGTTGTTCATAATTTTCCCCTGACTGTGCATGCATGCTTATTTTTTAACCCTTTATAATTTCTCTGTATTTTGTTGTTTAGGGAGACATTTGTCTAGGGGCAAGCATTGCTGCAAAAGGTCCCAGGTCACAGGTCCCAACCTATCTCAGAGCCTTGACCCAAAGGTTCTCTTGCCCAAGTCTAGGGCAGTACTGACTGAGCAGAGGTGGAGACGAGGAAACCATCCTGTGGGTCCTTGAGGGCACTCTTTTGAATGCAGTTTGGTAGAATGTTTTTTGTGGACTTCAATGTCAGATCTTTATAATCAACCCCATTGCATATGCCTCTAGACTGCAGTGTCAGCTGCTGTTGAATATCCAGCCTGTCCTCCTGCTTTATACATTTCAGACTTGCCAGCCTCACAGCAGCAATGAGGGAATTAATTTCTTAAAATCATATACATATCAGAACTTCAGTATGACACTTATGTTATATGACCTGGGGTTGGTTCCTGACTTCTCTGACAGTTTATTACTTCATCAGTATCATCAAGGAGAAGGCAATGGCAACCCACTCCAGTACTCTTGCCTGGCAAATCCCATGGACAGAGGAGCCTGCTGGGCTGCAGTCCGTGGGGTCACTAAGAGTCGGACACGACTGAAGCGACTTAGCAGCAGCAGCAGCAGTATCATCAAAATAGTAACAGCAACCTCTTGGCCAGTGAAAGATTAAAAAAAGATAAAGTATGGCAAGTTCATCATACTAAGTTTGACACAGGATAATGACTTCAAAAAAGTAACAACCACTACTTATTATTACTATTAACAATGAATCAAAAGCTATTAAGCTGTAAGTTAGTTATAGAAATGTCAAAACATTCATTCAGCGTAATATATTAATAGTAACTGAGAACACGGTCTTTGAACTCAGGTCACAGGTGTTTGTATGTTTGCTCTGTCACCTACTACAGAATATTCTAGGCACAGTCACAGTCCCTGCCCCACAGAATCATGATCTGACTGACATGAGTGCAAAACTCATGAGGGTTTTTCATGATTATTAGACCCTACCATATTGACTTACTTTTAATTTTTTTAAAAACTAAAACTCATTTTTGGTTTAGGCTCTTATATTTGAAAAGCACTACCAGATCTCAAATATAGAGCACAGTCATTAACCAGTAGGAACTTAGATTCTTTCGGAAAACTGAGTCTGGCAATGGCAAAATTGTACAGTTTTTGCACGGCAGCTTCGAGGAAGCAGCTCAAGTCACTGTTATAATCAGAAACATCATCACAGTCAGGATGCATGAAAATCCAAAATGTTTCAAACACGGACTCTCACAACACTGAATTTGTCATTTTACTGACGTCTTTCAGTGTTGCTCTCTGGAAGAAATAAAGTTTAAAGAAAAAGTTTGTTTTTTTCCTGACTACTAAAAAATACTTAAGAATGTGACATTTAAATATGATAATGGCATAAATTTCTCTGTTACCTATCAATTGAAGACTATTTTTAAAACAAACATTACATTTATATGAAGGAAAGCAAGACCAGGAATGACAATTGTCATTTTTATGGGAGCCAGATCTCTCTAAGATAATTGCATGTGTACATTCAAGGACAGAGATTTATAGCTGAAGCACACTTTGTAGATTTCAGTGACAGGTACAGGCCTTGAAATACATCTCCAATACAGGAGATCAAGCAGATTTTTTTATTTTTAATTTTTAGTTAAAGCTCCTGATAGCACGGTAAGAAAATGAGCTGACAACTTACTGAGTTAATCTCTCCCTTTTCACCTCCTGTACAATAGATTTTTCACAGTTCCTACCGCTTTTATTGTCTCTTATCTCAGACATTCTCCCACATCACACCTGGAATTTGTGGCTACTGAGTCAGGTCGCTGAGCTTTTTCTCTGTTGGTGGGAAGCTCTGGCACTGAAGGCTGTCCAGTCTTGTAATAGTAATAAGTGCTGCTAACAGGAGGGATTAATCTAAACCAAGCCTAGGGGTTCAGTAACCCCTGGAAAAACTGGTTTTTTCCCTGGAGTTGCACCCTTGTCTGTAAGTGTTAAACCTTATAACAACCTAGGGAAACATACATAGTTCACTCAATTTCTGGTTCATCAGGTATGGAGTGTCAAATTGCTGTGAGCTCCATGTATTAACATACTGAAGAGCTGAATCAACACCTAAGCCTGTTTCCCTGAACAAGAGATTCATAGAATCTCAGTCATGCAAAGAACTTTTAATCATGGTGGGGGGGGTGTGAATAAAGAAGACTGAAAGGGGCAAGGATAACAGAGAAAAAGGACTAGACAGGTGTGGAGCCCTTGGAAAATTGTACAGTGAGAAATGAAACTCTAAGCTGTTCGAGTTAAGTCTTATCATAACAAAGAAAATTTTCAATCCTCCAAAACAATTCCAAGTCCCAGAAAATGCCTCACTTATGTTAAGGGAGATTTTATATCGTAAAACTTGCCCACAGCAATGGAATTTATACGATCCTTTGGTGTGGTATAAAATAAGGATTGCATGGCAAAAAGGAAAGATGTCTTGGGGCCAGACGGACCCATGTTCAAATCTTTTGTCAATTCATAGCTGGGTGGTCTTGACCAAATCACTTAGTCTATAGCTTTAATTTCCTGATCTGTCAAAAAGAAGTAGTTTATTATAGGCTCTAGTCTATAAGAGGTGTTCTGTAAGTGGTGGTTATTATTATAAAAGAATATGACTTTCAATCAGAAAAATAGCGGGCTATAATACCAGGCAAAATATACCAGGCTAAGCAGTCAATAGGTTGGTCATACATCCCAGTTTTCTCAGGACAGCACCAATTTATACCTATTGTCTTGGCATAATTGTTAACATTGCTTCCTTTCATTCATGATGGATGATATGGTCATTCTGGTAATAGGCCTGGTCAGCTAAGGCATAAAGGAGCAGGTAGAGGCCTCAACCGAGTCCTGGTGAAGAAAGCAGAGGAATCCTAGCAAGCCCAGAACTTTTGATGCTGAGCTCTCCACATAGGTCAGTTGCCTCCTCATTTGAGAGTCAGAATCCATGGGTAAAATTGTCCTTATGTATAAAACTTTCTGGATATAATTTTGTTTTATGAAATATTATTGGGTATACTGACTTCCCAGGTGGTGCTAGTGGGAAAGAACCTGCTTGCCAATGCAGGAGACATAAGAGATGCAGAAATGATCCCTGGGTTAGGAAGATCCCCTGGGGAAGGACATGACAACCCACTCCAGTATTTTTGCCTGAAGAATCCCATGGACAGAGGAGCCTGGTGGGTTATGGTTCACAGGGTCACAAAGAGTTGGACACAACTGAAATGACTTAGCATGCATGCACATTGGGTATCTACTAGGTGCCAGTTAGTGCCCAAAAGGGCTTCCCTGGTGGCTCAGATGGTAAAGAATCCGCCTGCAGTGCAGGAGACCTGGGTTCAATCCCTGGGTCAGAAAGATCCTCTGGAGAAGGGCATGGCAACCCACTCTAGTATTCTTGCCTGGAGAATCCCATGGACAGAGGAGCCTAGTGGGCTACAGTCCATGGGGTGGTAAAGAGTCAGACACGACAGTGACTAACACAGCAACACAGTGCCCTAAAAAGGTCTCCTTTAAAAATTTTCTAGTTTATACCCAAAGAAAGACCCAGAACATTATTTTATATTATACTTGTTAAACTAGTGGCTTTAATAAAAAGTCTAAATAGGAAGATTTGTAAAGAATATTTAACTTTGCCCAAGAAGAGAGCAACAGTATAGGCTTAGAGCCTGGTTTTGAAATTTGGGTAGGTAGGTATGTCTCAGGAAAATAAGGGGATACTATCTATTTTCTAGAGTCAAATGCTTGAGGACAGAGCCATGAAGACTTGTCTGCTCCAGAAAATTCTAAGACATCAGATGTGAGAACAGAGTAGCTTTTATAAAGGTAGATAAAACTAGAAAGTTTACCTGTGTCAGGCGAGGAGAGCTTATGTGCACCAGAATAATCTCGAGCCAACTAAGGATTATTTTATGTAATGAAATGACTGAAAGGGATAAAGCTCTCAGTATGTGGTCAAGACCAAACCAACAACTCTTGGGTTTTAGTCCAATTCCTGAGAAATGAATATTTGAAAGGGGAAAAAAAAGTTGTAGGGAATATAACGCATTGACACATTTGTTCAAGTTATATTTCATAACCACTAGAAATAAACAGAATTAGTTCTTCATCACATTGCTTTCCTTGACTCCTTTATTTATTATTTTTCAGTAGCTGCTTCCTCTGAGTCTGGAGGTCCCATCTAGACTAACTGTGGAACTTAATGTCCTTTTGCGATTAGTGAGTTAGGGCAATATGCAGTAGGCTGCTGTCAATAGAAAGAATTGAGACAGTTTAAACTGTAAAATAGGCTTGGGAGTGAAGAAAATTAATGATTTTGTGAACGCTTTGTTGTGTTATTTTTATTCAGCCCTGTAGTCCTGGACAAGTCATTAACAGAATCTCAGACATCTAGAGATGATAAATCTTGTATGAGTTATATATCTAAACAGAATTATCCATCAGAAATAAGGTGTGGCAAGAAAATGCTTGTCCACTATCTAATCCTTTAACTAATGCATTTATTCAATAAGAATTCACTCTGGGCTAGGAAATATTATAGATATTAGGAGGGACACAATGTTTGATGAACTATGCTTTCTGCCTTAAAAGAAGAAGAACCTCAGATAAACTCAGAAATACATGATAATATATAGAAACATTTGAGACAAACTTGTGATATTAAGAAACTATTAAACATCTTCCTCTTCTACTTCAAGTACTTAGGTGTACCAAGCGAAACAGTTAAATTTTTCTCTTCAAAAACATACAGCTGATCTTCAATGCAAGGAAGGGAAATGTTCAGGTACCAGATAAGTTTAAGAAATCCACTGAAGTCAAATGAGTTATGAAGGAAAATGTTGAAAGAGGGTTTTAACAACCATGTGGTGATAGTAGTTAAAAAATGCAACCTGGGAGGTGAAATGCAAAAAGGGAAGTGAAGCTGGGATCTCAGCATCTAAAGATGGGAGCCAAGAACTAACTTCCATAAAAGGAAATTTAAAAACATCTTTATTCTGACTGGGTTGGAACCTAAAAATAGCTGTTAACTTTTGCCCACAAATATAAATAATAATCTATGATGGACAGAAATCCACACTTAGGAATTGAGCTGATTTAAGCCATGTGTTGGGGGAATATAAAGAGCAAAAACATTACTTAGAATACTCTAGGGCCTGATTGATTAGTAACTGCAAAGCCATCTCATAGTGGATCTCCATAGAATGTGAGAAATTCTGCTGTTAAAAGACAATGTGTAGCAAAGGAAAAAATTGAAGGCAATGGCACCCCACGCCAGTACTCTTGCCGGGAAAATCCCATGGACTGCAGCCTACCAGGCTTTTCAGTCCATGGGGTTGTGAAGAGTCGGATACGACTGAGCGACTTCACTTTCACTTTTCACTTTCACGCATTGGAGAAGGAAATGGCAACCCACTCCAGTGTTGTTGCCTGGAGAATCCTAGGGACGGGGGAGCCTGGTGGGCTGTCGTCTATGGGGTCGCACAGAGTCGGACAAGACTGAAGTGACTTAGCGGCAGTAGCAGCAGCAGGGATAAGAGGTATACTGTAACAGTAAAGTTATGAAAAAAGATTAAGCAATAAGAGATAAAAAAGAATAAAAAAGAGATGGAGATAAGGTGCTCATTAAAAATCTAGATAGGTAAAAAAATAAAGCTAAAGAGAGAATTAATTAATTGGAAGATAACAGAGGAAATATTCCCTAAAAAAATATAGAGAAATGAAATGAATGAAAGAAAAGTAAAAATATTTGAAAAGTAGAATAAGAAGCTTTAATAAATGTATGATAGTTACTTTAAAATTTTATTTAAAATAATCATAGATTCACAGAAAATTTTAAAAACAGTAAATTGAGTTCCATATACCCTTGACCTAGTTTCTTCTAAAGGTTACATCTTACATCTTAATATTTCATTTAATATAATATCATATACATGTGTATTAGTTGCTCAGTTGTGTCCAACTCTTTGCGACCTCATGGACTGCAGCTTGCCAGGATCGTCTGTCCATGGAATTCTCCAGGCAAGAATACTGGAGTGAGTTGCCACATCATTCTCCAGGGGATCTTCCCAACCCAGGGATTAAACCTGGTCTCCTGGATTGCAGGCAGATGCTTTACCATCTGAGGCACCAGGGAAGCAAAACAGGTAAATTAATAGCAGTATAATATGTATAATTGTACCAATGTCTCCTTATTCCTGATAATTTTCTTTACTCTGATGTCCACTTACTCTAATGTTAGTATAGCTACTCCTACTTTCTTTGGATTAATGTTAGTATACCTTTTACTTTTAACTTGCCTATTTCTGTATATAAACTTAAAGTGAGTTTCTTACAGGCAGTATATGCTTCAGTTAAGCCAAACTACATATTAATTGGATATTGGTGTATTTAAATTACTCACTTGTTAAAGTCAAAGTAAATTTAATTTTTAGGACAGTTTTAGATTTATGGAAAAATTGCAAAGGTAATATAGGAATGGTATCATATAACCAACCCCAACTTCTCTCATTATTTACATTGTTATGGTACTTCTGTTGCAATTAATGAATCAATATTGATGCACCATTGCCTTTATTCATGTTCATATTCTCTATTCATATATATATATATATATATATATTTTTTTTTTAGTTTTTACTTCATATCCTTGTTTGATTTCCCACTCAGGGTACTACATTATATTAGTTGTCATGTCTCCTTAGGCTTTTCTTGGCTGTGACAGTTTCTCAGGCTTTCCTTATTTTTTATGTCTTTAATTGTGTTAAGAAGTACTGGGGAAGTATTTTGTAGAATTTCCCCAATTAGAATTTGTCTGACCTTTTCCTCATGATTAGACTGAAGTATGATTTTTAGGGGAAATCCATGGAGATAAAAGACATTTAACCCCATCATATCAAGGATACATACTACCAACATGAATTATCATTGCTGACTTTTAACCTTGACCTTTTGGTTAACTTAAAAGCACTATCGTTAAACTTGCTTTCCCTTAAAGGTAAAGTGCCATAGTGCTCTCAGGAATTTTTTCTTTGCTTGCTTTTTAGAAGTTTGACTATTATGTGTCTTGGCATGGATTTCTTTGAGTTTATTCCGAGTTTTCCCAGCTTCTTGAATCTATAGACTTTATGGGCTTTTTTGTTTTTGTTTGTTTATTTTTCTAAATCTGAGAAATTTTCAGCCCTTAATTTTTTCAAATACTTTTTTAGCTGTCTTTCTTACACCTGCCCTTTGGACTTGAATTAAACAAATGTTAAATCTTTTGTTGCAATACTTAAGATCCTGGAGCCGCTGGGTTTTTGCTTTGTTTCTTTTATTTTCTCTTTTCCCTTTTCTTTCCTTCTTTTTTTTACCATCTCAGTCTGTTTTTGTCTGTTCAGATTGGGTGATTTTTTATTGTTCTGTCATCAAGTTCACTGAGTCTTCCTTCTGTCCTCTCCATTCTGCTNTGTTTCTTTTATTTTCTCTTTTCCCTTTTCTTTCCTTCTTTTTTTTACCATCTCAGTCTGTTTTTGTCTGTTCAGATTGGGTGATTTTTTATTGTTCTGTCATCAAGTTCACTGAGTCTTCCTTCTGTCCTCTCCATTCTGCTGTTGAGCTCATCCATGAGTTTTTCACTTTAGTTGTATTAAAAAAAAAAAAAAGTCCATTTGGCTTTTCTCTATATCTTCTACTTCTCTATTGAGACTTTCTGTTTTTTCATTTGAGTCATTTTTTTGTAATAACTTACCCAAAACATTTTTCTGATGACTGCATTACAGTCTTTATCAGATAATTCCAACAGCTATACCATCCCAGTGGTGGCATCCACTGATTCTGTTTTCTTACTCCAACTGAGATTTTCCTCACTCATGTTATGAGGTGTGATTTTCAATTGTTCCCTGGCTATTTGGGGTGTTATGTTTTGAGATTCAAGCTTTTGTTTATATCTCGTTTGACAGGCCTTCTATGATGCTTCATGAGTGGGAAAGGGAAGCATCACCTTGCTATTATTGCCAGGTGAGGTCAGGAGTCCAGATTCCCCACAGGGCTTCCACTGACACTGGAAAGGTGGGGGG